>LPNX010425641.1:503220-676178 GCA_001517045.1 Pseudotsuga menziesii
CTCATCATGTGTTGATCAGAAATAAGTGCTGTGCCAGTCTTCGCATCATGTGTTGATCAGACGTAAGTGCAGTGCCATTCTTCGCATCATGTGTTGATCAGATGTAAGTGCAGTATCTATCTTGGCATCATGTGTTGATCAGATAGAGATGATTGAGCCAGTCTTCGCATCATGTGTTGATCAGACGTAAGTGCTGGGCCTTTCTGACGAGTAGGTCAGATGTGAGTGCTGGGCGTGCCTTTCTGACGAGTAGGTCAGATGTAAGTGCTGGGCAAAGACCTACATGAGGAGTAGGCCTACATCCAGCATGAAAAAGGGCTGGCTCTGTAGAACTTCCTATGACGAGATAGTATACCCATGATGATGGCCAGTGGAGATCCAAATCGAGCTATGATCTAGATCCAGTTATGATGACTCCGAGAGATCCAGATCGAGTGATGATCTAGATCCAGCAGTGGTGATCCAGATCGAGTCCAGAGATGATGATCCAGATCGAGTGATGATCTAGATCCAGCAGTGGCTATCCAGATCGAGTGATGATCCAGATCCAGTCCAGAGATGATGATCCAGATCGAGAGATGATCCAGATCCAGATGACTTGAAGACAAGATGAATTGAAGACGAAGATGACTCAAAGATGAAGATGATCCAGTTGATGCAGAGAAGAAGACCAGTGCTGAAAAATTGTGTCAAAAGAATACCTTCCTAGTTAAGAGGGAGTGTTGATGTATATGTAACTTCGGGATGTATTCTTCTATGTATCTTCTATGTATTGTAACCCGATGTTTATTCCGGGATGTTTTCTATTATGTATTTGAGTCATGTGGTCATACCCCGATGTTCCGATCGGGAGGATTAATAATGTAAACAAGTCATATCAAGTCATTAGGTAAGTCCCCACAGTTTAAGGGGCACTTGGGTTATTATACACTAATTAAGGTGTAGGCTCAAGTAATTAATTATAAGTTAAGCCTACATGGTTGAGTGCACTTCAAGTCAATGGAAGAATATAAATAGAGAGTGAGAGTCTCTCTATTTATCACTTGTGACTTATCTCTATTGCTCTCTTAAGTGTGGCGCACTTTTGGAGAAGGAAATTCTTGGGCGTGACAGAAGACAGAAGGCTGCTGTTGTGAAGGGAGGTCATCTTACTGTTTTGGGTTCACATCTTGTGGTGATACTATCTTAGAGGAAGTTGAGGGGTTTTATCCATTTATGGTTTCCCCTCCTAAAATATTTGTGTCTATTGTCTCTTGTGATGTGCTTATGTGATTGCTGTGCTTGTTATTCTCTCAGTGAAAAGATCTTAACATATTGCTAGCTTAAATGTTGAAAAACTAACAATTTGGAGCAGGACATGAAAGAAAGTAAAGGGAAGAACATGGATGTAGGGAAGGCATTAGGGCAATATGGAAAAAACAGTAAAGGGACAAGATGGGTGAGACATCATGTAGGAGTGATGCTACCATGATCCTAGACTGCGAGGAAAATCTTATCATTCTAGTATCACTAAGCTAAAAGCAAAATCATTCAATGAACTGCTCTAATAGATTGAATTAGTAATGAATCCTTGGAGATTTGCAAATATTTTTAAAATTTTTAAAATCGAAATGAAGTAGGGAATTTTTCTTGTTGTTATCTGATTCTGCGGTCCCTTGGGCATAAATATCCCTAGAATCAAGTCTAAAATATATTTGAAGGAACTTTGTGCATCAAAAAAGGAAATGCGGTCCATTTTGAAGTGATTCTGGACATGGACAGTGGTGGAAAGCAACATATTTCACAAATATAGGCATGTAAACAGTGATGAAGAGGGTTATTTATAAGGTATGGACCCAACTAGCGATTTACCAAACATATCTTAGACCCAAACTTAGCCCTGAAATGGCATTCTGGACCAACCCAAAACCATCAAGCAGAAACCCTTTCTCAAATATGGGTGCATAAGAAGCAATTAAGGGTTGATTATGAAAGCTGAAAATAAATTTTTTCCCACTAAGACTGCAGTCCTATGAATTCTTTCCATAGTAACAAACCTAAGCCATGAAATCCATGTTTCGTTTTCTAGGTTCTAAGAATGAATAACCTTTAAACATCTGGGGTACCTTCATTTTATTCGTCATCGGAGGGTTGAAGGATGGACATAAACGCGCAACAATTTCCATAGGGGTGAGAGTTCTAAACACTGTAATGGCAATTTCTGCAGGTGCAAGAATTATAAAGGTTGTAATGGCAATTTCCACATGCACTAGATTTCTAAAATCTGTAATGGCAATTTCTACATTATTGGGCATTAAAATACATAAACCACTAACCACCAATGTGGTCATCAGTCCTTCATATTATTGATTATATGTAATTATTGCATATGATATTTTTCCAACATCATTTGATTTCCTAATAAGTTGAGGCAAATCATTTGTGAGAGATCTAAAGCATTAGACTCATTAACGATTAAAGTGTAAACTCTATATTATAACACAATCATTTAATAAACTATATAGATATTTGCATTAAGATCAAAAGTGTCTATTGGCATAAAAAGGACTTGATTTCATAATCAATCATTGTTTAATATTTTGTATTTATTTAAGTACAATTAACTAGGAGTTTCCATATAAATATTATAATAATAAAATTGTGAGTTGTGACATCTTTTCGTCTAAACATACTAAGTATAAGAAAATGAATTATAGTGTTTGTATATTGTTATCTCATAATAATTAATCAAGGTCATAATTTCAATTTATTTGAAATCATTATCTCTTGATTATAAAAATCAAACATATACTTGTGGAACTATTTACATTAAAACCTTTCCAAAATAATTAAACATCAAATAATTTCCATTTACCTTTATGCATTAAAGGTGATGGTAAACTATAATCCTTGTCTTCCATTCTTGGGCATATAAATCTTGCATGTACCTATGTTCAATAAGATTGAGTATTTTCTAATGAATTTATATAAATCATAGTATTTATGTTATGATACTTTACCATTCATATGAAAAGGTTGTTAATGAATAAAAAATCCCCAAATTTTCGATGGGAGGCCTCACTACTTTGGGAGGTGTAATTAACTATTTAATGATCTATTAATCTACTTTTATGCATAATAATATATATGTTTAAGAATCTATGTAACATTTTTTATGAAATGAAATTCTGACATTGTTGTATGTGTCATGTACATTTGGTCATGGGTTTTGAATTTGGATGGGGACAAATACAACATACTTCCCCAACCACCCAACCTACAAGAGGAACCCTCATCATCATCATCATCATCATCATCA
The DNA here is from genome assembly GCA_001517045.1 of Pseudotsuga menziesii. Classification (NCBI taxonomy): domain Eukaryota; kingdom Viridiplantae; phylum Streptophyta; class Pinopsida; order Pinales; family Pinaceae; genus Pseudotsuga; species Pseudotsuga menziesii. The sequence continues at coordinate 506,519 of LPNX010425641.1, forward strand.
TCATCATCTTCATTGTCATCATCATCATCATCGTTGTCGTCGTCTTCATGATCGTCGTCGTCGTCTTCATGATGATGATGGTTTTGGTTATTCAGTTTCCTTTCTTCCATCAATAAGAGGATGACGATGATGATGATGGCAATGATGATGATGGTGGTGGTGGTGATGATGATGATGATGATGATCATGGGGATAACAATGATGATGAGGATGAGGATGATGAATATGATGATGATGGTGGTGATGATGATGTTGATTAGGATGGTGATGATTATCATCACCATGAGGATGACGATGATTATGATGAAGATGATGATGTGTGATGATGACGACGATGATGATGTTGATGAAATATATGAAGATGATGATGACAATGATGATGATGATGATGATCTTGATGATGATGATGACAATGATGATGTTGATGATGATGATGATGATTATCATCATCATGAGGATGACGATGATGATGATGATGATGATGACGAAGATGATGCTGATGTTGATGGTGATGACGATGTTGATGATGACAATGATCATGAGGATGAAGATGATGATGATGACGATGATGATGAAGATGATCACGATGGCGATGATGATTATCATCATCATGAGGATGATGATGATGATGATGCCGATGATGATGAAGATGATCATGATGGTGATGATGATGATGACAAGGATGATGATGAAGATGATGATGATGAGGATGATGATGAGGATGATGATGAAGATGATGATGATGGTGATGATGATGTTGATGATGACAATGATGACGATGATGATGTTGATGACAATGATTATCATCATCATGAGGATGACGATGATGATGACGATGATGATGATGAAGATGATGACGATGGTGATGATGATGTTGATGATGATTATCATCATCATGAGGATGATGATGATGATGATAATGATGATGATGATGATGATGACGATGCTCTTGATGATGATGATGATGATGATGTTCATGATGATGATGTTCATGATAATGATGATGATGATGCTCTTGATGATGATGATGATGATGTTCATGATGATGATGTTCATGATAATGATGATGATGCTCCTCTTGATGATGATGATGACGATGATATATAATTATGATGATGATGATGATGACGATTTTGATGATGATGATGACCGTATCCTTATGATGATGACGATGATGATGAAGATGATGATGTGTGATGATGACGATGATGATGATGAAGATGATGATGTGTGATGACAAAGACGACGACGATGAAGACGACGACGACGATGATGATGATGAAGATGACGATGATGAAGATGATGTTGATGACGATGATGACAATGATGATGTTGATGACATGGGACAAACAATTTCAAATATGACATTATTATATTTCAAAAAAACCTACAAACTAGTGTCAGGAATCCGACTACACACCCGTCGAAAAACCCCACAAACTAGTGCCCCACATCCGACACATAGCCATCGAATATCATACGCATAAGTGTCGAATATCCTACACATAACCGTCGAAGATGATGACGATGAAGATGACGACGAAGATGATGATGATGATGATGTTGACAATGATGACGATGTGTGATGATGGCGACGATGATGATGAAGATGATGATGTGTGATGACGACGATGACGATGATGATGACGACGATGAAGACGATAACGATGATGATGATGATGATGATACTGCGAGCTGAGGGCTTAGTGTTGAGGAGAGGATGGGTGTTCCGCGGTGCACAGAGATGTGGTAAGGATTGGAATATTGTGAGTAAGTGGAAGTTGTGTGACGTGAGAGGAAATCGTGCGACTTGTGCAGGGTTAAGCTCCGCGCGGATAGAAGTGCTGTGAGTAGAAGGGAATGTGCGAGGCGCCGAGCTAGTTGATCTAGTGGCGCGGGGGGAATAAGAGAAAATAAGTAGGATGCACAGAACCCGGTCCAAGACACTTGAGTCTTGGCCAACCCATGAGATTCACTTCGGGTGAGACTTCAGATCGCTTCGCGGTCTGTTGCCGAAAGGGCCAGTGAGTTTTGGGTGTTGTTGATTAATCATAGTAAACCCGGGTCTTCCCATGCAATCAACACTAATTATGATGATGATGATTATGATGATGATGATGATGATTATGATGATGATGATGATGATGATGATGATGATGATTATGATGATGATGATGATGGTTATATATGATGATGATGATGGTGATTATGTTAGTTGTAACTCTTTTTAAAAAAAAGATAAAAGAACAGGTCTATGATGATGAAGATGATGTTGATGGCAATGATGATGATAATAAGATGATGATGATGATGATGATGATGATGATGACGACAGCGATGAAGATGATGATGATGGTGATGATTATGATAATAATAAGATGATGATGATGATGATAATAAGATGATGATGATGACGATGATGATGAACCAGGTGATGGTGATGGTGATGATGATGAAGACGACAATGATGAAGATGACGACGACGACGACGACGATGATGATGATGTTGATGATGTTGATGATGATGATTATGTGTGATGATGGTGATGATAATGATGAAGACGATGATGATGAAGATGATGATGTGTGATGATGATGACAATGATGATGAAGATGATGATGATGACAATGAAGATGACGACGACGATGATGATAATTATGATTTTGATGATGACGATGACAATGATGATGATGATGACGATGATCGTGAGGATAACGATGATGATGATGATGATTATGATGAAGATGATGATGATGGTGATGATTATGTTGATGAGGATGATGAGGATGATGATAGTCATGATGATGAAGACGGCGATAAAGACGATGATGATGATGAAGATGATGATGAAGGTGATTATGATGATGATGATTATGATGTTGATGATGATTATGATGATGATGATGATGATGGTGATGATGTTAGTTGTAACTCTTTAAAAAAAAAAGATAAATGAATAGGTCTATGATGATGATGATGATGATGATGATGATGACAATGAAGATGATGATGATGGTGATAATGATGATGATAAGATGATGACGATGATTATGACGATGATGATGATGACAATGAAGATGATGATGATGGTGATGATGAAGACGATGATGATGATGACGACGATGATGAAGATGATGATGATGTTGATTATGATGATGATGATGATGATTATGATGATGATGATGATTATATATGATGATGATGATGATGATGATGATGATGATGAGAATGATGAGGATGATGATGATGATGAATATGATGATGATGATGGTGATGATGATGAAGATGCCGATGATGAAGATGACGACGATGATTATGATGTTGATGATGATTATGATGTGTGATGATGATGACAACGGCGATGAAGATGATGATGAAGATGATGATGAAGACAATGATGATGAGATGATGATGATGACGATGATGATGATGATGATGATCATGATGAAGATGATGATGTTGAAGATGATGATGACGATGACGATGATTATCAACATGATGATGATGGTGATGGTGATGATGTTAGTAACTCTTTTAAAAATTTATATATAAAAGAATAGGTCTAATTAAATATTTACCTTTTAATATATTTCATCCTCTTCTTCATCCATGTCATTGTCTTCTTCATCCAAGTCATCATCTGTATCATCAGATCCAGAGTCAACATTGTAAGGATGGGTAATATCATCATTGTCATCATCATCAGTTACACTCATCATGTCATCGTCGATATAATATTCATCGGCATTTTCTGCTACATGATCTGATTCAACTATTTCTTGGAGTGCATCTTCTACTAGATCATCATCATCACCTAACTCATGTTGATCATGCTCTTTGTCATCATATTCTTCTTCCATAGAACCCTCTTAATTAGCATCATCTAGGTTATACTTTATCGGACTTCCCCTTGGATTGTGTCTCACAACAAATGACCAGCCCGCTTTACCTGGAACCTCTGAGTAAAATACCTATTCACATTGTCTTGGAAGAACACAGGGCTCTGTTCCTGGCTCAAACAACCTTGTGTTTACCATGGTAAATCCATTATCATGTTCAATAATAGTTCTATCGGGATCACATTGATTCAATTGTAACTTGTACCATTTGACAACGAATAGAACTACCTTAAAGGATTTAAAGTCACAATGTATAATATCTTCCAAATACCCATAGTATCGATTTTCTGAGACTTCTAGATGTCTGTCACTTCTAGATGAAACATTGGTCACCTCAAAGACATGAGATATCCCATAATATGATGTTTTCTTTGTTTCATCCAATTTTTTGATCCAATATCTACCTCCATTGTAGACCATAGCCTTATGGTGTTTTACCTGCAATAAGAAATACATGAAAAGATTACACAACCATTCAATCCTTATGCAGCAATACATGGAAAAGAAAAACATGTACGTCAAAATGTAATTTGCAAAATAAAATATTAGAGGGATTGATTAATATGCTTGCCATTTTATCTTTTAAACCATATGCCAAATCAAATTCCCTTTCTGTTAGATTTATATCTCCATTGCGCTGTGTTGCTTTTACCAATGAAGCCACACCTTCCCATGATATTCCATGACCTGATTGTTCGCATTGTTCAATCCATACATTCATCCAATCAAGGTTGTTTGTGATGTATAAATGAATTGCATCCCATTCTCAACCAACTGTTTGATGACAAAAACCATTAAAATGAAAGACAGGTGTAAATCTCTTGAACAAAGTATATGCTCTTAATTGAAGGAATATCTAGAAAATACAAATAGAATATAAATGATATAATAAAAATCTACTAGCTAATAATTACCTTTCAGCTTCCTCAATCTAAATTTCCCCTTTAGTTGCTCCCCTTCAAATTTTTTATTGGAGTTCGGATCACAAATGCGATGTAAATTGAGCTTTGACACTAAAATAGGGAAATATTCACTAACATGCAACATGTTTTGGTATACCGTATATCCTTCCATCATAGAACCCTCAGCATGTGCTCGTTGTCTCACCAAACCCTTCATAAATTTCAAGTGCCTCTCAACCATCCACATGGACCTTGAGTGTACAGGTCCACACAATTCAATCTCCTCAACTTGTTATATGAGGTAGTGTTCCTGTGCATTGAAAAATGCCAAAGGTAGATGCTTCTGCATTTCACACATGAGACGAGGAATTTCTCTCCTCCAATAATTTATATATTCTTTATGGATTTCTTTAGATGTCAACCATATACAAGTGACGCAAACCAATAACGATATTTAACAAAAAAAAACATTAAATTACATATGATGAAATAGTGCACAAAAAACAATTATAAATTATACGGAGAATTAAATAAACACTAAGCACATGCAAGTAATCACTAGTTGCCTCATGTATTTATCAAGATTATATATAACTTGTTTGACATTGTTGTCTAAGTTGTCCAGGAGAGAGAGAGGTAGAACATACTGTATCAATATACAAACCATGCCATTTATTAAACAAAGAGTATACAAACAAGAAAAAAAAATATACGATGTAAAATGGAAAAAAAAATTATATGGACATAACAATAATAATTAACTTGATGAAGACGTGCCAATCATGTGTTTTGACCCCCACAAAATCACCTTTTTTGGTTATGATATTCTTTAAGTTCGCACAAAATCCAGTGGGAAATTTAATTTTCTGCATTACTTCTTTGACAACATTGCTTTGTTGCTTTGTAAACATCCATGGAATTGAGTTTATATTAACTTGGTCTCCATTGCTATGAAATTGCATGACATATTTCATTGCATGGTTGCTTTCTTGAATGTCTTTGCAAGCTTTCACAACTTTATCTTTCTCCCTCCTTAGCTCCAGTAGTTGCCATAATGTTTTATTAACATTCTTTCCAATATGCATTGTACCAAACAAATGAGCAATTTGTAGGTGCTCATAGTAGGGAAACCTGCTGAATTGAATATGATAACTTTTCATTCTTCATGGAAGGCCATTAATGCCTTTATGATCATGATGTAAATCATGAATATTAGTTTATAAATAAATCACATCATAAATCAAATATGGCCACTATAGTAAACAACTCACAATAAAAATTAAAATACATAACAATTCATATACGATGATCCATATGTACCATGATGACGATTTCTATTGTATTGCATGTTCCAAAGGTGAGGTGTCATTCTTCCTGGTTTTAATGTAGTCTCCTGCTTCCCATTGAAAATATTTTTTTTCAGTTTTTCTATACCTGTGATTCTTAGAGAGGAAATGCCTTTACTCATCAAACACCTCCTTTCTTAAGATTTTTGAACAACGAGATTTTATCTTAGGACCACAAACTAGACATGCAAATTTACTCTTTGTCTGAAGACCTACAATATTTAGATATGGAATATATATTTTAAATATATTCATATATAAACTATTCTAACTACTCCATATAATTAAATGCAATTAAAGTGGAACTTAAAAATGCAAACCACAAAATGAAGTTAACCCAGGGGCATCGTGTATTGTCCATACAACCATTGCATGGAATTGAAATTGCCTTTGTCGTATTGGTCTAGATACATCATACATAGTGATGCCATTCCATAACTTTAGTACCTCATCTATAAGAGGTTCTATGTATACATTCATATCTTTGACTTGGAACTTACTTGATTGATTTGCAGTACATATAAAATATATCATTATGAGAACCATTAAGATATATAAACCATGCACAAGANTGGAATAATCATCGACAACATTATGTGCTCCCTCTTTATTGACAACCATGGAGGAATTTTATTGTTGATAACAAAACTAGGCCACATCATGTAAATGGATTTCATCTATGCAAATGGATTAACACCATATGCTTCCAAATAAATCCTAATATTACATGGTTCTTCTTTAAAGTCAGGCCACTTTTCCTCCATATCTCTAAAAGCAGAACCATCTGCAGGAATTCGGATAACATCATCTTGAATTCTATTCCTGGCATGGTAATACATAAATTGCACTATGTTTTTGCACCTGAACAGTCGTTGCAAATGTGGAATGATGGGAATATAACGAAGAACCTTCTGAGGCACCTTTTTTGTTACTTTATTTGTACGATATCTACTTACATGACATTCTGAACATTTTGTTGCAAATTCACGTTGATTATAATATATAACATGGTCATTGGGGCATGCATGAATTGATTCATAATGCATTCCAATCTCTTTCATGATGAAAGATAAATATTGATATGTGCAAGGTAAAATATTTGATGGTGGTAACAAAAATTCAGCTATCAAGCGTGACAGAAAAAAAAAATAGTTAATGTAAAAATAAATAATATTAATGAAGCACGCTTCATCCGTACGATGATCAATAATGAGTAAACAATACAATTATTAGAGGAATATAGATAAATTTTATCACGATACTATAAATGTGATGAATTATTTTACATACCTTCGCATCTGTGTGATTGCAATGTTTGAAAGACCATTCATAACCTTCAATTTCATTATCAACAATACAACAAAGAGAATATTTGTTTTGGAGCCTTCATAAAGGGGTTCATATGCCTTATCGAGAAGAGGTATATCATGAATATCATCAAAGTCATCATCATTTTCATTATCATCGTCATCGTCATCATCCATTCTAACATTAATTGAATCATGGATCAATGTATTTGTACCATCATCTTCAACTACATTATCAATGTGATCATCTTGTTCAATATGATCATTCACTTGTTCTCCATTAAACATACATGCTCCATGATCCGTATCCTAAACTTGTTTTGAAAGCACTTCCTCTGGACAATATGCTGTAGGGTGTCTTTCCTTTAATATAAATAAATGGAAACATCAATAGATACATTAATATATGAAAAATAAAAATAATACATACAATTACCAAAAGAAAGAATATAAAAAACTTTATAATGTTAAACCTACAAAAGGACGATATTCGTTCCCCCCCTCAGCGTGTCCATGTTCCCTGCAATGTTTTGTGGCTGTTGAGATCAATATTCTTCTCCTCTTAAATCCCCTACATTGAGTACATGGATAATAACATTTTCCATCACCCCTTCATTTCACTGCATCCCATAGTCTAGCAAGCAATCGTCGATTGTTTTTCGTTTGGATCCAAAATATTTCTATTTGACATTTTGTCACAAAATTTGTGAATGAATATAACCAGTTGTCTTAAAAATCAAGTTCCACGCATCACAATTTTATCAAACGGAGAGAAGTTGAAGAATAAAAAAAACCTGGCAAACTGTCTGTCAAAGAAAAAAAAATTCCCACAACCTCCCATTGAAGAATAAAACAATTCCTAAAAACGTCCATCGAGGAATAAATAATTTTCACAAATCATCCGTCACTTCTACAACAAACATGTCAAAATGTTTAAAAATGTTTAAATTTATAATGGCCCCATCATCGGATATCTGACACCTTGAACATAGTTACCATTGGAAATATGGGACCAACAATTTTAATTTTTTCAAATTTGACATTATTTTATTTCAAAAAAACCTATGAATTAACGTCGGATATCTGACACCTATGCACCAAAAAACCTATGGAGTAAGTATCGAATTACAAACACATATACACCGAAAAACCGGCTCCAAAGTGTCGGGTATTCAACACCTTAGCTGTCGAAAAACTGACTCCAACGTGTGGATATTTGACACCCTTGACATCGAAAAACCGACTCCAAATGTGTCGAAAATTTGATGGCAATAAAAAATTTCCTAATCACTGTACTTCTTAATGATTGTTGTCCGACACATCCGTACAAAATGTCGGATGACATCAGATTCTATCGTCAGATTTTGGGTTCAAATCTTATTGTGTGTGGGGGGTGAATATTACAAATGGCTTGAACCTTCAAAGGATCAACCGCAGTCACTTTGTGGGATACGATAAACACGAGAAAACACCCGATAGGGACACAAAAAACACACTTGAGAGGGTTTAAGTGGATTTTATATTTGTGACATCACAAGAAGACTCTTTGTAAGTCATCCAATTGCTGGGAACACTTCTGAGAGAGATCCGTGATGTCATCTAGGTAGACCAAGATAATGTGGATAAGGCCATGGAAGAAGAACATCATGGCCCACTGAAAAGTGGCTCCAACATTTTTAAGGCCAAATGGAATAACACGATACATAAACGTGCCCAGGGAGTTGTTAAAGCAGTCTTGTACTGGTCCTCTTTTGGGATTTGAATTTGGTTATAACCAGAAAAACCATCCATGAAAGAAAAGAATTTGTGGCCAGCACAAACATCAATGATATGGTCAATGAACGGAGTGGGGAAGTTATCTTTGGGACATGCCAAATTCAAGTCACTCAAGTCAGTACATATGTGAATGGTACCTTGTTTTTTGTTGATGGGAACAAGATTAGAAACCCAAGTGGTATACGTGATGGGGTTTATGAAACCTTATTTATGCTGTTTCTTGATCTCGACTTTGACAACATAAGCCTTTGAGGGGTGGATGGGTCTTTGCTTTTGGAGTACGGATGCAACATCATGACATGTGTGTTATTGGATAAATCTACTCAAGCAGACTCAAGCCAAATCTACCTAGTCCAAGTGGATCTAGAACAAATAAAATACAAAATAAAATCTACTTTCCTAGATCAAATAGAAATGCAAGATAACAGATAGATCGCTTGCCTACAATATGCAAATCCTCTTCTCTCTTTGTTGATCCAAGCTCCAGAATCTTCAAATATTCAGCAGTAAAACCCTGTAAAGCAAGTGGAAACAAGAAAACAATACATGTGTATCCAAACATGAATTGATCTAATCTAACATTTAAGGAAGAAATATCTAAACATTATCAACACAATAATATTTATGGAAAGAGATTTGTATTAATGTAATCAAGGAGATACATAGAATTACACAAAGAAGGAATGCCACAACCTAGCCTTAAACTTTCCATCCAACAATCCAAGCTAAAGACTCCAAAGCAAGATGCAATCCTCCCAAAGGATGATAGGGATGACCTGGAAATTCCACCAACATAATAGTACCATAGTCCTTCCTCCCTTCACAATGGAGAAAGGGTTTAATTTATAAGGATAACGGGATACAGTAGGTTGAGTATTAGCGAGAGGAGTCTGAGGGATCTTCCCCATAGGTTAGGAACCGAATGCCACCTCACCTAAATGATAGGGATAGACCTCCACCTCATCCACCTTTAAGAAGGGTCTTGAAGCTTCATTTTTTCCCTCAAAACACCATCGACGCACCTTCCATGAAGGCAAAGAGCACCGTTGGCACACCTAGCAGTGGGAGATAGAGTTCCAGCACCGACACATCTAGTATGTTGGGAAAAGGTGTTATTGGCACACCTAACATGAAGGGAAAGGGCATCGACCTTCTTAAAGAGGGGAAAAAGGAAGAAATAACCTCAATATCAATCCAAATTAGTAGAGAGAAATTTGGGGATTAGGAAAAGGGTTGACACATGGATCAAGCGGATATGATTTTGGTGTAATAGAATGCCCCCCAAAGCATGAAGTTAGAGGAATGCGATAGGTGAACACTTTCTAAAATGTAGAAATTGAAGGCAAGGATGTTAGATGGAAGCTACTATAGTACCACTGACTCAAATCTCAAATGACTCATAACATGGCTATCGACCAATACAATTCAGATCCATGGTAGTAGAGGCCGAATGAACACAATCATGGCTAATAGACACAAGCATAGATCCATGATGATATGATAACACAACCATGACCAATACAATGCGGATATGGGTAATATGACTCCAAACAAAAATCCATCGCAACCTAGGAAAAATATCTGACAACCCAGGGTCTTCAAGCCGAACTTGCAATGATACGAATCTAACCATGTGATTATAATGTCTTGACATTGAACATGGTAGAAACCACTTGATTAAAAACCAATTATGTAAACTATTAACAAGTGCGAGGGAAATCACCATTCATGTCAAGGATTATCAAGGTATCTCAATACATACCATCAAAGGTGAATAAAGGACTTGGAGTCAAACAACTGATGAGATATTTCAATTAAGAGTCAATGATGTAAAATCACATTGAAAGCAAGGTAACCTACCGTTAAGGCATGCAGGTCCAAGGTATCTGACTTGGTTTCTAAGTCTAATTCATGGATAAGGAGTTGAATTCGACAAGAATAGACCCATCCAAGGAGGTCCAGAGTGATGTACGAGATTGAATCAGGGATGACCAACATGATAGAAGGTAAACTGACTACAGACAATGACTAGATGACCAAACTTATCTTGAACATGGGCATGGCATGACTTCGAATTATTGACGTAAGAATGATACCAATACCCCAATTCAAATGACGATGAGAGTATTCTTGGACAACTGAAAGGAAGTAAGAAGAATCTAGGAATTAGTAGGACTCAAAGACAAATAGATTACGGAAGTTCTAAAATGCATATGCAAATGAGTGCCATGTTCAAGAGTAACTATGTACTGCCATAACAAAATACAAACTCTTTCCTTAATTTTCCCATCACGAAGGATGAGTGCCTATTTGCTTTTTTAACGAGCTTGAAAAGGGTAATGAATGCTCGATATAACTCATTAAGTGATGAGTCCATCCCCATATGTTTTATGAACCTGAGAAAAGATGGGTTCGTTCCCAAAAAAGGGTCTTTCATCGTTTAATTTTATGAGTCCAATGAAAGCAAACTCATTTGTTGTTTCATGTTTAGAGAGTTTGAAATGACTAAGAAGACTCCAAAAGGTCCTTTTTTGTAAATATGCCTAGTAGGTTCGAAAAAGAGATAAGCTACCACCGACTAGTCAACCTTTCTGATACTCTTATAAGCATAAACATAACAAGTTCACTTGGAAATCTTTTTTTGTTTTTAAGGAGACTTAAAAGAGCTTAAATATAACTCTGTAATGAGTTCTTTTTTCATAATCCAATTTTAACGAGTTTGAAAAACAATAAAAGTACACTTGATACCTCTTCACTAATTTTTAAACAAGCATGCCGAAGGTATAAAATGTGCTTAGAACCTTTTTCATGTTTGAATCCATACCACGAAAAAGCGATAAATTAAGCTCAAATCAATTTTCATGTATTAACTAGAGCACAAAAAATGAAAAGTAAGATCAACACCATCTTAATATTTTTAACGAGCTCGAAGATCAGTTGAAAGAATGCTCAGGGTATCTGCTTCATTTTTTCACGAGCTTGGAACATAAAAAAAATATGCTCCAAAGGTCGTTCCATGGTTTAGAGAGCTTGAAACTGAGAAAGTATTCTCAAAATGACTCCCAATGATGGGTGATTTCACAACACGATTTTCAGTGGTTGGTACTTTCCCCCAGTGTAACTGTCAAGTAACTTAATCCAACATAAAGAGGTAGGGTACATGCCCCCAAAGATTAATTTCATCTACTTTACAAGCAGCTGAAAAGAAGGTTAAAAAATTGAGTCTTCACACAATGGAAGGATCTGTTTCATTTTTTAACAAGCTTGGAATGAAAAAGGAACTCTCCTTAAGGTTAGTTTTATTTTTTAACGAGCTTGAAACCAAGAATAAACATTGCTCAAGGTGACCTGTTTCATTTTTACACAAGCTTGAAAAAAAATTAACCATGATCAATGGTCACGATCTTCCCATAATGGGGAAAATACATCACTCAAAAGAGTGTGGACAATACAACTTTTAGGATAAACATAATCACGCCCAAGGAGCAGATTAAAATATAAGGGAACTTGGACTACCAAAACATCGATACAGACAATTTTTCTTTCCAATGTAATAGGAAAACGAGGAAGAATCCACAAAGGCATAGTAGGTATTTGATTAAAAGCCAGTATCTGATCAATAGCTAGCACAAGCGGAGGAGAAACTATGGATTTCCAAGCAGTAGAGGATATAATACTAACAGAAGCCCCTTCGTCAATAATAGTGCAGAGTATGATATTAGAAGTAACTTGCATAGCTATCTGGAAAGAAACACTCGAATGAAGACGAGATTCCATTAGGTTACTCTAGTCAAAGGAAATAACCCCACTACTTGGAGAGGATTCTGTCGAAAGAGCCAAAATTTCCTCTTGAAGAGAACAATCAGGACTAACTTCAAAAAATTCAGCTGGATGGTTTTAACTCTTGATTAAAAGAGAGGGAAAAGACGAAGAATGTGGTGAAGGAAATACTTCAGTATCAACACTCTTTGATGAAAGAGTGGGATTGGGTGGAGATGACATAAAATTGACCACTTTAACTTCACTCTCCAAAGGAAGAGTGGGATCAACGAAGGATGGACTTGTATTGACCATTTCAAATTCACTCTTCAAGGGAAGAGTGAGATTGATCGAGGTTAGAACTAGATCAAACACTTCGACTTCACTCTTCAACAAAAGAGTGGGATAACCAAGGATGGAATTGGATCAACCACTTTATCAATCAATGGGATGTCAAGGGACAACTTATGATAACTGGTTGGAAGCTATTGCTGAGGAACAGTAATATCTTCCAACAAATTTGAAGCTTCATCCATGCGAGTACAAAGGTAAGTACGGTGCATATCCTTACATAACAAGCAAGGATATATAACCTTTCCTTTTCAACTCTAAAACCAAAGAGTCATTGGTTGATGGGGTATCATCAGCATGATGATTAGATACTGACAACACAGGATGTTTAGACCACACTTCTAACACAGGGAGAGACTAGGACAATCCTTGAGAATGTTATCACCCTTGCAAATTCTACAAGGCAACTTAGCTTTATGCGAGCCAAAAACAGGTACATCAATACTCCCAACATGATGATCAGTGGCTAGTGGGGTTCCAACATGATGATCAGAGGTTGGGGCTATAACCTTCTACTTAGTTTTCTTCTTCTTAGCCTTCCTTTTTGTCTTCTTATTACCCGACTGTTTACTAACATTAGAGTTTTCAACAGGTGAAGAGGAAGAAATAGAAGTCGATTCAACATTCAACAAAGAAGGAGAAGGATTAACTTGAGGTTGATGCTCATGCAGTAAAGGAATAGGATCCAACACAAAGGATACATTTGGTATAACAGGATTGGAGAATAACCACACAGGAAATCCTATAGTCAATCCAAGAAGGTTCAAAGTGGCCATGAAAGGAGGAACAACAACTCAACAAGGGGGAGAAACAAAAGACATACCTTGAAAAGGGTTCTCTTAACTTGTGGTCCTACGAAATTCTCCCATATATGAACTCTCTAAGAATCTTTGAAATACCACACAAGATCAAACACTACTCAAGTCTAAAATCCATAAGAAAATTGTGTGAATAGGAGAGGATGAATGGTCAGGATCCTCATGGGATTATCAAGGCTTCACAACTATTTCAATGCTAAGATGGCCAAAAGGTTAGCTCAGTTGTTCACAGGAATCCTAAGAGGGTATCCTAATATACACTAGGTACGGGGGAGCTCAAATCCATAGTGGTGTTGTCTAATGCACAACCGTACGAAAGGGGCCCTCTGATATACAATCGAGTACGCGAAGTACCTTTTGATATACATCAAGGGTATGTGAAAGGCTGTTCAATATACCAACGGTACGTGGATGAACCACTCAGACCCCAGGATGCATTGCAAACAATAAATGATAGTTTCCACACTTAATGATGCTGAAACATGTCACTAAATTACACACAGTTACTAATGATTTTAAATCTATCTAACCTTAATTTTATCATGAGTGGTTAAGTGGATGCATGAGGTGTAGACAGGAAATGTAAAAAGAATGAAAATCCTAGCTACATGACAATGCATATTTCTCTTGCGATGAAAACTACCTAAGGTAGGGAAAGAGTTTTCTGTTAAAGAAGACAGAAATCAGAGATCTAAGAAAACCAAGTTCTTGTTAAATGCAACTATGAAGCTTCAAATATTAAAATAAATAAAAATTATTGAAAATACCTATGGATTCATACACACTCCTAGGGGGGTGGTTCTACCCGCCCGTCCTGAGGGTTTTTGGTCAAACCCCCGAGAAAAGTTTTTTGGCTTGTTTTTTTTTTTAATTTGTTTATCTTTTGCTTGAGTTTTCTCTTCAGAAAAACATGAATCTAAATAATAAAGAAAAGAATAATTCTTTCCTAGAGTGCACTAATTCTAACTCTCTGCAATAATAGTCCAAAATGTGCAAATGAAATCAAAGATACTAGACATCTTAACAATGCACGAAACAAAGTAAAGAAGCACTTTTATTTTTCAAATGCATGTATCAAAATGAAACTTGATAATTACTCTTTTCAGATCTACAAACAAAGAAAAAGAGAATACCTGCAACACTCCATTCATTCAGAAATCAAAAGGAATATGACAAGCACCCAAACAACTCCAAAACAACCAAAATGCAACAAAAAAAACTCAATGACTGAGGGGAGGAAGAGATAATGTTGGGTCTAGGGGGTGTATGACTATCATATACAGCCTAAGAACCACATTCCATCAAACCAAAACCCAAGAAAGAAGGAAATCAAGCTAAAAACTGAGTTTCAAAGGGTCAATGCACTTCCTTATATTGCACCAGAGTGCCTAAGAGGGGACGACACACATACCACACTGCACCAGATCACCTTCGATGCACCTACTACACATCACAAAAGTGATGTTGACACACCTACTACACAACACAAGAGCACTATCGATGCACCTATTACACAACACAAAAGCGCCATCAGCACACTGTCTCTTAAGAAAAAGAGTTCCCATGGAGACAACACTTATGAAACTAAAAACTAATACCAGTGGCGCTCTGTCTACACAAACTAGGTGCGTCGATGGAGAAACATACCCAATAAAAGCCAGATTTCCTAAGGAAGAAGGGTAGAAGGTTTGATGGTGATCCAAAGAGCATCAAGAGGATGAAAGACACTCTTCAAATACAAAACCTAAAGGAGGGAAGGTCTCTAAAGGCTAGAAAAAGGATTGATAAACATATATGAAATCATAAACAAAAGAAATAAGATCTATTACTGTTCCCCAGTGGAGTCACCAAATTTTTTATCGGATAAATCTACTCAAGACGACTCAAGGCTGATCTCCCTAGTCCAAGTGGATCTAGAACAAATCAAATACAGAATACAATCTACTTTTTTAGATCAAATATAAATTCAAGAGAACAGATAGATCGCTTACCTGCAATATGCAAATCCTCTTCTCTCTTTGTTGATCTAAGCTCCAGAATAGTCAGATCTTCAGCTGGAAAACCCTGTAAAGCAAGTGGAAACAAGCAAACAATACATGTGTATCCAAACATGAATTGATCTAAGATAACAGTTAAGGAAGAAATCTCTAAACATTATAGCCACAATAATATTTATGGAAAGAGATTTGTATTAATGTAATCAAGGATATACATAGAATTACACAAAGAAGGTATGTCACAACCTAGCATTAACGACGCAAATTTCCATCCAAAAATACAAGCCAAAGCCTCCGAAGGATGATGGGATCACCTAGAAATTCCACCAGCATAATAGTACCGTAGTCCTTCCTCCCTTCACAATGGAGAGAAGGTTTAATTTATAAGGCTAAAGGGATAGAGTAGGTTGAGGTTTAGGAGGAGGAGTCTAGGGGATCTTCCCCATAGGTTAGGAACCAAATGCCACCTCACCTAAATGAAAGGGATAAACCTCCACCTCATCCACCTTCGAGAAGGGTCTTGAAGCTTCATTTTTTTCCCTCAAAGCGCCATCGACGCACCTTCCATGAAGGGAAAGAGCCGCTGTCGGTGCACCTAGAAGTGGGAGATAGAGTGTTGACATCAATGCACCTAGCATGAAGGGAAAGGGCGTCGGCCTTCCTAAAGAGGGAAAAAGGCAGAAACAACGTAAATATCAATCCAGTTTAGCAGAGAGAAATTTGGGGATTAGGAAAAGGGTTGACACATGGATCAAGAGGACAAGATTTCGATGTAACAATGTGTCGATCTGGTGTTTGACGATATACATATATATCCCATACATCTCGGTATAGACCAAGCAAAACCATAACAAAATTCCTGAAAATTTTCTTTGTAAAAAGAAACTTCTTCATGGGAGCAAGATGATTCGAGTGTAATATATTCAACTAACTTGAGTTTAGTTGATATATTGATGTTGATGGTTGGTGAAATGTTATCCATGTTTCCCTCTTTAAAGGAGTTGGGTACTGGAATGGGGTTCTTGAACTAGTCTACTTTTCCATGGATGAAGTATTTGGATTCGACTGAGTACTGGTACAACAATGAAAGAGGTTCATCGGGGATAAAGAATGAGTGATGCTGCAAATCATCCCAAGGGTAACTGGGAGTCAAAAGAGATTCAAGGATCTCCTCATCATTGTTAAAAATACACGTAGATAGATCAGAGCGATCCTCTACAACTAAGGAGACAAAAGAACTACTGGAAAGGGAGACCGTATAGATCATGCTAGTTGTGTTTGTGGAAGAAACCGGAGGGTGTATCTCCTCAAGGATGGTAATGTCGGTTTCATGGGAGTGTTTCCGATGGTCACTAAGGACTGATCAATACTTAGGAAATTCTAGGAAATGGTGATAATAGTGACCATATAGCTGGGAAAATGCATAAGGATGGTTAGTTCACAATGACTTGTGTTTTACCACTGGTGGATCAGGAATGGTTACTACTAGGGTGTCGTTGGTCTCGTCTATAATGTCCAGGTGGGTGTGAAGGAGAGGCAACTCGAGACAGTTTTGTGTCATATGGCCTTGGACATCACACAATGTGCAAGTAGGAGTTGGATGTGGTTCTATCAGAGATTTGGTTGCCTTGCCCCCAGCCTTGTTTGGAGGAGTAGGAGCAAAGACATGGGTAGTCTTTGGTGGAATCGAAGAGGGGTGCGACATCGTATCAATGGGATGGATGAGAGTCAACACGGCCTGGGGGTTCAAGGGTGGAGTAGGTGGCTCAAGGTGCCATACAGGAATTCCCAACATGAAATTAGGAAAATTGAGAGTAGCCATGATAGGATTTCTCACAATGCCGAATGGTAGAAAAAGGAAGGGAATCGTGTGGACTGGGAATGAACCCCGGTAATTCCAAAGGATTATGGTTGGGGTTGCAACTAAGGTTGCGAGGAGGTTAGAACATTACTGGAAGTGATAGTGCAAAAATAGGATATATCAGTCGAGGAAGGTAGAGGTGGTAAGGAAAAAAAGGTGTCCGTCATAGGAGCGTTGGAAAACAAGCTCGGGTCAACGACACACAAGGATGGAATGGGTGACGCTGTCAATGGAAGTATCAATAGCGTGAAGGACATGTTCTGACATGGTCAACCCCTTTGTATCATAGTAAGTTAGCTGGTCAATGGTCATGATATTCCCATCATAAGGGAACATTAAGAGTCGAAATATGGTAGAGGAAACAACTCGCATTGCATACATGTAGCTACGTCATAGGAGGAGGTTGTAATCAATCTGGGAATTGACAACCTCAATGTCAATCAACACCATTTTAATGGATAAATCAATAGGGACATTTACAAGAATGCTCTAGGGCTGAGCAGAGCGACCATCATAGGCATGAAGAGAGGTGGTGGAAGGTTGAATGGTGGGAGAACCGAGATTCTTCCAAACAAAGGTTGACATAACGTAGGTGGATGCCCCCTCATCAATGATGCATCGGTGGATTACCAAATATTGGATTATGACTGGAACTTGGAAGGTGACAGATGATGACATCCTAGGTTCTCCTTGATCCAGGTCAAAATTGATCAACCTAGAATCAGAGGGATCTACGAAACCTAGCACAAAAAACAATGCTTTATGCTGTGAGGGACAAGTTTTAATCACTTTTAGAGCATACATGGCTGTAGGAGACTGGTCCAAGTCATCTATACTATATTTTAGGGAATATCTGGTAGTGGCATTGTTTGTGACATGACGCATAGGGAACTGTGGTACTCTAGCAGTCCCATCGATACGGGGTATTAATAGGTGCGAAGACATTTCAGGAGCGATAGAGGTAGATGTCGCTGATGGTTCAACAGTTTCTGCAATGGAGCCATAATGGCTTCGTCGAGTCTGGAGGTTGAATTCAACCATAAATTCCATAAGGTGATGGAAACTGGCCTTAGGAGGTGGGGCCATAGTAGTGGTTGTGGGAGTAGGTGGGGCCAAGGGTTGGGTTGCAACCATTCCTTGGTGTGGTAGGGGGTTTTGGAGCACTATAGGTGAAGGACCTGGTGGTGTCGAGTTTGGTGGAGCCAAAGCAGCTGCATTGGGATCACGTTGACTATCTTTTTGGAGTAGTTGTTGGATGCAAGCCATGTGAGGACACTAATGAGTGTAATGGACATAGGTGTTATAGATAACACACAGATGGTTAGTCCGTAACTGTGGGTTATTCCCAGGCCAAGCGATATTGTGGGGATTATGTGTAGGAGGTTTGACATTGTTGTTGTTTAGATGGTTGGCCTGCTAGCTGCCCCCTTGGGGTTGGTTGTTTCCTCGATTCATACCTCTTTCCTTGCCCTTTTTGGTTATTGGGTATGGGTTGGTTAGGGAGGTTCTGCTGTGCATAGAACTATCCCATAGAAACCGGAGGAGTCAGGGCTGGAGCTAGAGTGGGTTACACAAGTGGTGCATAATAGATCGAAGGACCTTTAGGGGCTGCAAATCCAACCGTTTAGATAGAACATGAATGTGTTGAAATTCAGTCCATGAACGTAAGGAGTTGGTGCAGAAGGTGCATAGGATGGGTGGATCTAGACTGAGACTTTACACATGAATAATTAGGGGTGTAACCGTGAGGCACATAAGAGGAAGTAGCTACGGATTGATCCATCACACATGAGTAATCGGGGGTGTAACTTGGTTGGGAAACACTATGGATGTTACCAGGATAGGGTGGCATCATGGGAGAGGCTGAAAAAAAATGAGGGTGTTGGGTAATAGAGCCTATAACTCCATCATCAACATGAGATGCCCCTTGTGTATCCCAGCATGAGGTGTCGGCCTGGGGAGCATCGGGTATGATGGTATACAAATAGCCTAATTGGGTGTATATCGTATCAAACTACTAAGCCTTAAGGATGGCTTGTTATTCGGTTTATAGTCCTTTAGATGTGACATCCTTGGCTATGGGGGGGAGTAATATTTTGAGGAACCAATCGAGGAAGATCCTATATTCTAACTAGATCTTACACAAGCTATGATGACGACTTTATTCATGGATATGATCCATGATATGGGTAGCTGTGTTTTGGTGACAGGATAGTAGGATATCCACTCCCTCGTCATAATGAATAGGTAAATGGAAATAATGAAGGAACATCAAAGTGAGTGAAGAGAAGTCAGGGTACATAGAATGAGACAATTCTATATACCAGTTGGTTGCAACACCTATAAGTGTGCGCTGGAACAAACTCAATCGAACAGAGTCATCCATAATGCTGTTAGATGAAAAACATAGGTGGGATGACATAATGTGATTTTGAGGCTCCTCTCCCTCCTTTCCCTCAAACATAGGGATGTATGAGGGAATCTTGGTAGGCATAGGAGGCCATTATGGGTGGTGACGAATGGGGTCATTAGTTAACTGTGCTAGATATGGAAAGATGAGACTAGCCATAAAAGGGAAGCTATAGCCAAGGTTGGTTCAGGAAGAACCAAAAAGGGTGCCAGAAGTTGCAAGAATGTAGTTCCCATGCATAACTGGGGGTGGAAGAGGTTGACTTCTGAAAATAGGGAAAGTCACTGGTATGGTAGGAATAGTCAGAACCGATGTGGAAGGGCCACTGCCCCCAGGTATAAAAGGTGGAATGGTAGTGACAACGATGGCTTGAATTGAACCACCACTAGTGGGTACTGAACCAGCAGAAGTGTGTGCAATGAAAAGGGGCCCAATAGGACTAGGGCCTATAGGCCCAATGGAAGGGATACATGTTATGATAGGTGGAGCGAACATGAGCCAACTATTGACAATCCCCCCTTGAAAGTAGTCAGGATGTGCACGAACCATGGGGATATATGGAGCAGTGAACAAGGTGGGTTTGGACTGATAGGAATTTGAATCAGATTTAGAGGTTGTGTGTGGCTTCGAAGGTGGTGAATGTTATCTTGTGAAATGGAACTTCTTCATCCAAGTACTGACACTCAATGTGTTGGTACACAAAAGTACAAAATGGATAGAAGTGGCCAAAACACTATAGATGTTGATGACCTTTGATGCATCATCCTATTACTAGCCTGACCTATTTTTTATAAGGTCATTAAGGTGAATTTGTGACTATTTCCATTGCAACCCACGTATCATTCACGAGTATTGACATTGCAACCCGCATATACATGATTAGGGTTGGAATTCATGGGTTTCCATTATGAAAGCCATGTATCATGCGTGACTTGCTAGTATAATTAATAGTCATGAATTCCTTAATCCAAAATTAAAAAATATAAACAAGTTTAGTCAAGGACAGTTGGGCTCTTAATCATAACTATCCCAACTTCCTCAACCATCTCAACCTTCGTAACCTCTCTCTTTCCTCATGTATAAATAGAGGGTAGGGGTTGAGTCTAAACAAGATCAATTCTAGAGAAACGTTATGCTGGTGGTTTTCCTTTGGAGATATTGGAGTAGCATAAATCAGTTCCCTTGGCTAGCAGAGAAGCACTTGTTTTAGATACCGGTTTTAATATTCTAGCACTTGTTTATTAATAAAGAGAGTCTTTCTTCCAATATGTGTCTTTGTACTCTTATGTATTGTGATTTTTGAATTGTCTTGTTATTTCATTGCAAGCATTTTATTTCATTAATTATCTATATGATATATAATATATTATAGGAAATTTCTAGTTCTTTGCAGATATTGGAGACTCCCTAGAAGCCATTGGAGCAATTTGGGATTGAAGAAGAAATCTAGGATCAACCGTCATAAACAAGGTACACCTAATTTCTTCCTTATTTATCTGTCAAATTCTTTAATGGTTGAATGTCTAGAATTTTATTTAGTATGTTGGTAACCCCAGAGACCCTAGTTTATAAGGTTGTATTCTCCTGAACAAAAGAACTGGCGACTCCACTGGGGAGTCCAACCTATTGTGGGTCCTTTCTTTTGGTTTTCTGTCAATTTTTGCTACGATTGATACTGTTAGTGATCTATTCAGTTTTTTCTTTTGGTTGTCAGTGATTCATGCTCAAAAAATTGGTGTCATTCATTTTTCTCTTTAAAAAAGTTTGATAGTATTCGCGACCTATCAGTATATATAGTCACAAATTATCAGTTGTATTCACGGGTTGCTTCGGTAACTGTCACGTAGGGTACACAGGCTGCCTTTATGACAGTCACAAATTTCTTGTAGGTGTCAGTCAGTTGGTAAGGTTTTGCTTGTCCTTCATTTTATGATCCTTCAAGAGTCTGATAGGGTTCTTATTTAGCATGATATTGTAACTTAAGGTGTATACTTTTCACTGCTTGCTTGTTAATTCAAGTTTTTTGAGTAAGTTGGGTTTGTTTTCTTCGTGTGTGAATGTGTTGGGTCCTTCCTACTTGGTTTCTTGGTCTGAGTTCTTGTGTTTTTTTGGTCATTTATTAGTCCTTTAAGACACTGATATACTTGGGACTTCTTTTCTGGTAGTCTAAGTGAGTCATTCTTTCCATCTTTTAGATATATTGTTCCTTGCAAGTCGATAGTTCTTCCAAGTCTAGGGTTTGAGTCATTTTTTCCTGTTGGTTGAAGAATGTTACTGTAGGATATGACTGCTATCTTTACACTTTATATGATCAGATTGTTAATTTGTTCATAGGCCATTTAGTTGCATATAAATTTTGAATTTTTTGAAAAAAGAAAGACAAAAAGCATTTTTGTTGCATTAGTTGTTCTTTTCACTATTTTTTTTTTCAGAAAAATAAAAAAGTTTTAAGTCTTGTAGTTTCTCATATTGTTTAAAAATTTCATTAGTTTTCATTTACAAAAGAAAAAGAAAGGAAAAAGTTGCATTTGTAGTTGCATTCATTTCAAATTTTTATACGTCATATGCTTTCACTTTGTTGAGTCTATAGCACCATTCAGTCTCATTCTGCTACCTTTGACTAATACAACCCATTAAAAGGAACGTTTATTTAAAAATTATTTGTAAGTTTCTTTTTATAGGTTCATACATCAACTAGCTTAGGATAGGTTTTTGGACTAGGAGTTTAAATTGTCCAAAAGCATTTGATTTCAAACACAGTGGCCTTTCATTAGGTAAATCCTCTTCTACAAGAAACAATACAAAAATATCCTCTGACACAGGAGTTAAGTACAAGGCCGCGTGAGAGCTCGATTGAGGAGATAACCCTCCACTTCCTTGTTTGATCGTACACCAGGATTTTTATACGTTTGGGGATCTTGTGAATACCACCTCTTGGTCCCCATGTGGTGTTGGTGTTGACATGGTTTTGGGATTAGATACCCTGCCCATGCATAAGGATCAAGCTTGTGTCTGTTCTACCAGAATATCAGTGTAGATTTGGTAGCCTTAGTCTCCAGACACTAGGATCTTACACAGGTGGTATTGGAAGGCTATTTCCAGTACACCTAGGAAAAACTTGGAAGGTAACCTTGGTATACAATTTGTGAGGGCGGTTGGGTGATTCCAACACTTGCACCCAGAAACATCTTCATGAGATGCCAAGTAACCATCCTTCGATATTCACTGGTTCGACCTTGTAATCAGGAATAATGCACCTTTTGTGGATAGAAGATGTTCCTTTGGTCTGAATGGCTCAAATCCAGAACAAATGAGTGAATAACTCGGTTGAAGACCTTCCCTGAATGTTATAGAAGCCTGGAATATTACTCTGACAAAAGACTTGTATACCTATAAGACATATCAAACATACAAAGACATCAAAGCTACCAGAAAAACATCTACACATCCATATTAGTGACTAAGGAATCCAATAACATATATGTGAGATTTACACAACAAACATATTGGAAGGAAATCAACTTTATATTAGAAAATAAATGAAAGAGCTTATAACCATGTACCTTAGTATTGAGACACTCCTTCACAAGACTAACACCTTGTCCCCAATAGCTCCAACTTGCTCCACAATTGTTCTCTGATGGATTAGGCCAGGGTATCAATTCAGAAGTATAACTCTACTATTCTTCTCCCCCTTTCAACTATGGACATGAGCTTGTATTTATAAGGCTCCATGGATAGGGATAGTTGAGAGAATTATGGGTGAGGTGGCTCTAAGATCCTACCAAGAGGGATCTCGAGCTGAACTAACCCATATTGATAGGGATAAGGGAGGACACAAGGCTCAAGTTCTAGAAGCCTCGAGAAACTTCTCTTTTTCCCATTTTACTCAGAGTACCGCTTTTGTTCCCTTTTGATAGAGTGGTTTAGGTGAGAACCGCTTCAAAGACAAAGTACTTCCATAGTTGCACCACTTTTCTATAACAGGACAGGTGGTGATGAAGAAGGTGCCGCTTATCAGCCAAAGGGTAAGCATGGTGCTAGGTTTTTTCAAGTAGAATTGATATCTAGAGCAAGTTTCCACTCCAAGTTTTGGGATTAAGGGAAAACCTAGGGGTTAAGGATCTTATCAC
Organism: Pseudotsuga menziesii; assembly: GCA_001517045.1. NCBI lineage: Eukaryota > Viridiplantae > Streptophyta > Pinopsida > Pinales > Pinaceae > Pseudotsuga > Pseudotsuga menziesii. The sequence continues at coordinate 531,079 of LPNX010425641.1, forward strand.
ATGTTGGTGATAGGATTTGGGTATAACAGAATACCCCCCAAAGCATGAGCCTTAGAGGGATACGATGAGTGAGAGGTTTGAGATAACAAGTTGTCACTTCAAGGTGAGGATTAGCTTGATCGAAGAGTGTCATCGAGTAGGCATCTATAGTACATCAATAATTTTGACTCATAGACCAATGTAACCAACTCATGGATGCGGACCATGTTACCACCTAAGTTGTACTTAGTGGTTGTTTATCAAGTGAGCCTAGTGAACCGGACAAGGATAACTTGTTTGGACTTCAGAAGACCTTTGGAAGTACTTCTGGGAAGTGCTTGTTGTACTATATCACATGTTCATACCCCTTGGGGGAATTGTAATAAATGTTCTAGCATGATAGTGTCTATAAAAGACTCGGTCTCTTAGAATTTATCTGTCAATCCGATCATCCTAGGGTGTTTTTTCCGTTGGTTATTATTGGTTGTTGAATAAACGACTGATAATTTCTGTGTTTTTCACTCCATACCTCCAAAGTTGGGGTGGTCAGCTTGGAATTTAGGCCTATTGAGGTTATTAGAGTCTATGTGTTAATGTATAAACATGTTAGACATCATGGTCGAGTCATATGAACATGTCTAAGTCCCCCTAGGTTTTTTCAATTTTTCAATTTTTTAGTTTTTTCAGTGTTTTTTATTAAAAATTTAATTTTTCCAAAACTTAGGCTATTTTTTAATAGTTTAATTGGAAAAATTTATTTTGTAATAAAAGTGGGCCAAATAATTAGTTTCATTCATGTAGATGCTCATTTTCAAGCTAAGAGCACCATGTAAACCCATGGACCCACTATTTCCTAGTTTTGAGTGATTTTCCATCACTTAGGTCAAAAAACCCCCAAAATCAATTCTTGATTATTTTAATTAATAAATTGATGAATAATGGAGCAAATACAAAATCATAGATCAGTGGATTCTCAGCTGATTTGATTGAAATTAGTCAGATCTGAACCAGATTGACTGGATCTGACAAATCCTTGACTGAAGGAGGTGATCAAATCAGATCCAGAGTTGATTTTTAGCATCCTTTATGGGAAATTTCTCCCTCCCTCTCTCCTCAACATGTTTTGGCTCATTTGGATGAGTTTTGGTGGATGCTTCAGTCAACAGGTTGAGGTGTCAGTCAGATCAGATCTCCGATTGACAATTGCACTCAGTGAGACTCAGATCTGGCTCAGTTAGACACAAATCAGGCATTGATGGACTCTCCATCAGCATATTTGGTCTATCTCCTTGGGATTTGTGCCCCCTCTGGGTTGGATCTCCTAGTTTTTGTATATATCCTGGCAAAGGCTCCCTCTTCCAAGCTAGCTAGAGCTGGATTTAAGGGCTTGCTATTGTAATTGTGCATTGATCATCATTTGTGAATAAAGAAGCTTTGGAGGCTATATCGTGTAGTGCATGTGTTTGTGTGGATTGTCAGTGTTATGTTGCTGATGTGGTAACTGCAATTTCTTTCCAAATTCTATGTCGCTTTTGTGTTCTGGATTCAAGGATTCGGTTGAATCAAGTAAGGGTGTAAACTAGGCAAGTTATATTACTTGATCTTGTTTATCCATATGATCTATGCTCAAGAATTTTAGTTACATGCTTAAATAAGATTATTTTTTCATGATCTTTCATTTTTATTGCTTTATACATCTATATCCAGATCTCACGAGGTGTTGTGCAGGCTTGTGTTATCTAGTTGCAGGTTCCTGATTGGATGGAAGGTGTGGATCAAGGTTGATTCCATTCCTTATCCAATAAGCTCAAGACTCTGTCCCTCAGCACTCCACAAAAGGGCCTCCTTTCAGCTTGATCCATTCAAGCAACGAGCCGACCTTCTCTCCTCTTCTTCTCATTTCTTAAAAAATTCAATATTTTGGTTACCTTTCTCTCCCTCTTATGATCAGATCTAGTTCTAGGAATTGAATATAAATTATTAGATCTATTTCATAAGAGTATTTCTGCTTAGATCTGTAGTTTCATAAAGAATATCATTTCATAAAGATAGATCTAGGTGTAGGAATTGCCCTTTTTGCAAGTAGCTTAATCATAGATCTAAAACTTGCTCATAAGGTAGTTTCCTTTGCTGTATGTTAAAATTTCATATTATGCAATAAAATTGCACATATTATTGGCTTCCCAAAAAGGCAAGCCAAGATCCCAAGGAAAGCTTGGTTTCCTTGGTTACTTTTTACCTTTTTAACTAGTCTTAACTTAGTTTTTTTTTGTTAAAATTAAGCTGACCCAAATGTACTTTCAGAGTGATTTTGGGAATATTTTAGTATAATATTCTTTCTGGTTTTTAGCAGGTTTTACAGAAAATAAAGGAAGCTGCTGTTTGAAAGTGTCCTTAGGAGCGTTCAAATCCCCCCAGGAGTCTCCCATTTGACTAAAACCTTTAATTTTTGCACTTTGTAAGCTCTTGATTTCACTCAGTATAAGGATCAAGAAGAATTATATCATTTCTCTGATATTGTAACCGCTGTTAATAAAAATAATTTTTGAATAGGCTCTTTCGAGCCCTTTCCCCATCCCCCCTGGGGGGATTTGCGTCGGTGTCTTTTTTTTGCTTTTTGTTCATCCCTTTTCAAAATAGATTAGCTCTAATATGCAGGGTAGTATAATTTATTTCATTATCAATTTCATATTCCATATTTTATATTTCAAATTAATCTTAATACTTACCCCACGACTTCCCGATTGACTCGAAAGGGGAAAGAGATTCGTGGTAGGACTAATTAGAAAACTAGAATTGTGTATATGTTTTATTTTATATCATCTGTTTTTTAGCTATTATAAAATTAACCCCTCCTTGATTCCCTGATTGAGATCCACTTGGATCGAAAGAGGTTCCTGGAGGGTTTTCTTTTTAACAAGAACACCCATTTTTAAAATTTACTAAAATTGACAAGAATCCGGTGTGTATGCTCTGCACTTGGCTGCGGTTCATCCGATCAGTAAAACTATATCAAAAGCACTTGAGTGAATAGTATAATTAGGACTCACTCTCCCAAATTGACAAACCATCATGTGAAAATCCAACACCTAGATCAAACCATCATGGTGGAAAAATACCCAAAGGAAGCGGGAACTTCTGAAAAGTGACCTCAGGGCACCGATCTTTGTCACACCCTAATGGGTGCGTTATGAACAATAGCCCCAGAGACTCCATTCAGCCCACATATTCCTTGCGGGTAGCCGTGAAGGTTTAGTTTTGGACATACTCCAAGTACTCTCGGGTATATCTGGAGTCCACCCCTTCGCCTAATTTTAGACAACTCACACCTCAAATTTAACTTAAAACGTACCAAGAGGTAATCGCAAAACATTCACTCCAAGCACATGCAAGTACATTGATCTTATTTTTTGACCCCATTCTAAGGCACTAGTTATTTTCTTGCTTTATATATATATTGTGTCTCAGCATTGTGCTTTCGTGTGTTCATTTTTTGTATCTTGTCATCTTTGATTGTCTATAGTTAAATTTCAAACTCCTAAGTAACTCATTCAGTTTAACATCACCATACTAAGTAATTATCCTTGGTAACTTAATAGGGTCTACCCCCCTTGGCTTCATTAGGAGTTGAGCCTAAACGGAGGAGTCAAGAATAAGGTGACAGCCTTGGCTCGAGACTTGCCCCCAAGAACACACTGAGTGGCTTGAAGATTTCTGCCACGTGACCCAGGTGTGTGTAAGGTGGCAATAGACCAATACAGGGAAGATCCATGAGAGGAATAAATAGGCATGGCTACTAGAATACAACATAGATCCATGTGATAGAGGACTCAAACTTGGACATAGCTACCAGACATACAACATAGATCTATGTCATATAGATTCAAATTTGAGCATAGCCATGACCATACAAATGTGGATCCATGCTAGATATACAAAACTCCATCGCAACCTAGGGAAAGCAATGAGCACTAAACAAATACCCAAGGTCTTTGTCTCCTCTTCCAAAAAGTACAATTCTATCCATGTGATTACAATGATTCAAAGTCGAACATGGTAGAAACCACTTGATTACCAGTCAATGATGTGAACCGTTAACAAGTGTGAGGGAGATCACCATTAATGTCAATGATTCCCAAGGTACTCTAGTACAATATACTGAGTGTGAATAGAGGTATTGATGTCAAACACCTAGTCGATTCTATCGATCAAAGGTCAATGATGTGATCCTATGTTGAGAGTAAGAGAATCTGTCATTGAGGCATACAGATCTTAAGGTACTACATTTTGTTTCTAAGACTATTTCCCGGATGATGAGCTGATGTCGATGGGAATAGTCTCATCGAAGGAGGGCCATGATGAGTCCCACATCGATGACACGAAACTTGAAACAAAGTTCTAGAATAATGTGAATGAGGTAACCATAAGACTGACTCAAAAGTACTGACACAGAGACTATTTTGACGGCAGAGGTAAAATTCTTCAACTTCCCTTTGAACATTGGGTGGCATGACAAAAGACTTGGTAGCATGACTAGAACAAACAAACACATAGTGCGATGGTGGATAATGCATTATTTTGAAAGACTCAAAGGAGTGACATGACTCATGAAAGTGGATTGTCATGGATATCAGTTGAATACCCAATTGACTGAAATGATATGCAGACCAGTGCCATGTTCAAAGGTAATGACAAACTGCCAGTTATTTGCAAAATGATTCCCTTCCCATTTTCCCCATCATGGTTGATGAGTTCCTCTTTTCATTTTTACGAGTTCAAAGAGGGTAATAAACACTCATTATAGCTCGTCCGAAGACAAGTCCAAACTCATATTTTTTATGAAACTGAGAGAGGAGGGGTTCGTTCCCAAAATAGGGTCTCTCAATGTTTGATTTCACAAGTCCAATGAAAGTTAACTTGGTATTGTTCATTTTTATAGAGTCTGAACGACCATGGAAGAAGACTCCACAAGGTCCTTTTTCGTATAATAGTTCATCTGAACTAAAAAAGTGATAACCTACCATCAGATGAATGACTCTTCAAGTGCTTTAACGAGCATGAAGAAGACAAAATCACTCGATAATATTTTTGTATTTAAGGATCCTGAAAAGAGTTTAAAGAAGACTCCACTAGGTATCTTTTCATAATGAGGGATTTTACGAGTCTAAAAAGAATAGAAAAAGGGCTCGAACCTTTTATGCTAAGTTTCGAGAGCATGACCAAAGTGTCGCAATAAATGCTCAAAGACGTTTTCTGTTTTATGGTAGTGCGAAAAAGTAAAAAACAAACTCCCAAAACGTTTACTGCTACCGACTTGAAAAACAAGTGTTAAATTCTCTAATAACCGACATTAAAGGATTATGATTGATATATTTTGAGTAATAAATTATTTTAAAACAAAACTATAACATGTCAAAACCTAAAATGTATATAAAAGTTATGTAAATAGTAAAAAATCAAAACATTTTACCATTTACCCATAGTGGAGAGCTTTTGGAGCATTTTCTTGGCTAGATTTTCAGTCCCTGATATCGAGAGCATCTACCGTCGGATTCACGCACTGTCAGTTCTAGGTAATAGCTTAAACTCTACTATTTCATTTCATGCTTTCAATTTTGATTTTTGGTGGTGTTTTGGGCCTATTGGGTGAGCCCTAAAACCATGGAAGCGGGCATCGCTCTTATCCCTTATCGGGTAAGTAGTACCCCACTAGAACCGCACCGAAAACACTGCGCATAGGCGATGCCACTGCATGTCCTCAATGGGACACAGGCGGTGCCAGCCATGGCTAAATAAAAATGCATGCACAAGAACAAATAGCTCAAATTTGATGATTTGAATGATTGGGAATGTTTTTAATTGGTCTTGTGATGGTTTTTGATAAGTTCCCACTAATAAAAAATGGTAACATGGAAAGAGAGGAAACATGACAATGACTATGCATTTTCCAAACGGAATGCGTGTTGTATCACCGCGTTGAGAGACTGTGGACTTATAATTTTTTTCCATGCACCCAACATGGTGTCACGTGACTGACTATTAGAACATATAATTCAGATGTGGAATCCATAGCAACAGTATTTCAAAGTTGGTGCTCACATATTGTCAATTGAAGCAGAGGACATCTACTTCCTGATAGGCCTATCAAGACAGGGTGCTCCCATATCTTTGAATAGTTCCCATGGAGGGGACATTACTACTCAGGAGTTGATAAACATCCATTGCATTCCTAGGACTAGGACATCGGGGAAGAAAATTCCCATAAAAGCAGTGGTGGATGGCCCTCTATGGGCAGTTTTGTTTACCATGTAGAGAGTGGCGGGAATCCAAGGGGTACATTAGGAATCTAAAGCGCATATGCTCTATTCCATAGAGGCCATGGTGCCCACATTTTTCTACTGGGTGGAAGCTCTACTTCCGATATTCAAGGATCAGCTGACCAAGTGTCGGTAGGGGGAGCTGAAGCAATTCGATTTTAGTTGCATTCTAGCTTGTTTATTTTTCAAACGTGTTACACAGATGAGAGCCCGGGTGGTTTTTATAGAGTTGAGGGCACGGGACCCTTGTATGCAGAGATGGTTCTGGATCATAGCCCGTACTGGAGCGGGTAGAGGAAAGGTGAAGTTTAGTGACCCGTTCTTCCGCTGGTTGAGAGATCAGCTCCTCATGGTGGAGGACTATGTATATGCAGGCACTGACTTCAGAGGTGACCCTGACCTACCGCTCCCACCTGAAGGACAGTGGGGTGATATCAGTAAGAAATAAAAACCCTAAAATGGCAATAGTGTTTTTATGTTTTGATGTTTTATATTTTTTATGTTTAGTAACGAGAATTGAATGTTTTCATGCAAATTTTGGAGCAGCATAACTTGGGGGAGCCTCCCCACTAGACAGGAAAGATGGAGCCCGTTTTGTACCATAGGGTGATGATGTGATAGGGGAGCTAGAGGATAACCTTGAGTGCTTGACTCTAGACATCCCAGATGCCTCGATCGATGACCTCCCACTAAGGTACCAGAGGCCTACTATGGGAGTACCGGGTGGTTTTAGTAGACAACTACGTTGATTAGCCTGGGAGATTATGTGTTACCACGAGCATCATTAGATGATGGGGCACATGATGTATTCACTGAAAGCTACTAGATAGCTTCAGTATTTTTGTATGATGATTTTTTACTAGAAAGCTTGAGCGCTTCAGATGAGGTCTTGTGACCTATTTTTTGTAAACGTGTTTATATATATATATATATATAGCCTTATACCTTGGTGTTTATATGTCTCAAATGGTGAATGTGTTTTATATGAGCTTTATGTGTCTTTTACAGTTTATTTACATTGAACCATGTTTTATTTTCATGTCATGAATGGGAAATATGCCAATCTAGGATGTAATTTTCCAATGAGTCGGCAACTGCATTATGCTCCCTAGGGTTATGCCTATAGGTGATAGTTTCAAAGACCTTTCTAATAAACATACCCTCTAGAAGAGACAGATAAACAGAAGATTACTAATGGTGTAGACATGATTTAGATGACAAACCACTAATTGTGAGTCCATTAATACTACTAAGTTATGAACATCTTGGGAGGCAGCTTCAGTCAGAGGACCTATGACTGCTCGATACTCAACGATATTGTTGGTAGTGGGACCAATAAAAACCACTCATGAACTGACCAAATCGCAAGCTGGGGAATAGAGAACCCAAGTAGTTGAGGCAAGATTCAAGGTGTGGTGGCAAGCACCATCATCAAAGTCATAGAAATCCATCTGCTTTGCATGACCAAAACATGGTATAAACAGATACTGACACTAAACTCAAAAACATATTGAAAATACTTAAGCACACTAAAATTCAAGTAATATACATATATACAAGATACTATTAAAGAGATATCTAGGCATAGTAGCTATTCAGGTACAACCCATTGCGAGGTTGTCCTAAGGGGATTCCATCATGCTCCATGAGCTCGTAGGCCCCTTTCTCTAAAACTCTGGAAATAACGAAGGGACCGTACCTTATGGATTCAAACTTCCCTTTCCATAGTTTGTCATATCTCTGATCATAGGTAAAAAGTAGGTCACCCTCATTAAAGGCACAAGGTTGGACAGACTTGTCATACTGCACCTTGATGCATTTATTGTCTGCCTCATTAGCTAAGGAAACATATCTTCTAGTTTCATCAAGGTTATTCAAGTATAGAAATCTCTCTTCCTCTACGAAAGTGTTTGGGAGAAGTTCGATGGAAAGTTTCAAGGATGGAATCTGACATTGAATCGGAAAGACAACTTCTAGTCCATAGACAAGCTGGAAAGGTGTGAAACTAGTAGCTGTTTTCACCGAAGTACTGTAAGCCCAAAGAGCAGAGAAAAGGATATGGTGCCAATTGGATTTATGGTCTCCAACCATTCGACGAAGCATCGTTTTCAAAACTTTGTTAATGGCCTCGACCTGACCATTAGCTTGCAGATAATAGGGCATAGAGTTTTCATGACGAAAACCTAGCTTGGCACTTAGTTCCTCCATCATTTGATTACAGAAATGTGATTTGTGATCAGTAACTATGGATTGTGGGACTCTGCATCTTGCTATCACATGATTGAACAGGAAGAGAGCGACAGTCTTACTGTCACTACTACATTTTGATCAAAAATACGATGGAAATATTCGACGGCGCGTGGATTTCTCTTTTTAAACTTACCAAAAATCACAAGGTTACATTTTTTTTTGTAAATGTGGCCATAAGCATCGGTGAAGCGACAACTATTCTCATAACCGTCGGTTAAGCGACGGCACGTTAGTAAGCGTCGCTGAAACGACGGAGCATTTAATTAGTAAGCGTCGCTTGAGCGATACTTATATATATTGTTAATGCTTTATAAAATTCCTATTAAATGCCTTTTGGTTTTCAATTTAAAGCCTAGAAAACCTTAAATGGGATCTATGAAACCGTGCAAAGGGTTAGTAAAGTAATATGATGTTTTCTTCATGAAACTTTAGATGAGGGTTTATTCCAGTTTTAAACCCTAGATAGTTCTTTGGACGAGATGCAGTGGGAAAGAGTTGCTTTTCAGATGATTGATCAAGCTGCTTGAACTGCATTGTGTATTTTATTATAATTTGATTTGATTTTTTTGTTTTATTTAATATTTTCACTGCAAAGCTTATTTATTTAGACACCAATGTTTTTCACCATGGCTTGGAAGGTCTGCACCATAGGCATCCAAGTTTTTGGAAGGTCTGCACCATAGGCATCCAAATTTTTGGTATGGCTTGGGAAGTCACCATGACTTGGGAAGTCTGGATTGGCAGCTTACTAATTTCTAGTTTCTTATCGTCATGGTCTATATCCGTTAGCAATTTTACTCATAGTGAGGATGGTGATTTGGGTTATTTTCACTTTATCTTTTGTAGCAATGCCAACTAACCATGCCAATATATAGTAATGTTGTGCTTCTCTTTCCAGAAACAATTAATGAGAAAGTAGTTTAAACTTTAAATTGGTAGAACTAATCCAATGACTAAATCCCATTATAATGTAGGATACAATATCTACCTCTTACACATGATCCCAGTACACCCAAGTGAAAAATTCCGTTTTGTCTCTAGTTCCTAATTTATGTCCAGGGAGAACTATGTAGGTGGACAAGCCTTCTGTGGCCTAAGGGTTCTTCTTAAAAGTTGGTATATTTTCAAGCATTTCATGTGACAAAGTGCTTTTTATTAATTGTTGCAGGGAACAAATGGTTGTTGAACTGATAGCATCTGTAGGCATCCTCTGATACTTTTCTTGTAAGTTTTCACTATTTGGCCTCCTATCTTATAGGTTTTAAAATTATTCAGGCTGAATAGACTGGATCATAAGTAGGAATACTAGATACTAGATATTCGTTGTACAAGGAATAATATATTGTTCTTTGTTTTGATTACAGATGGGGTTGCCAAGGTGCTACTGTTATCAGTGGGATTGGTATTCCTGGCAGGTATGTTGGCTCTCCTTAAAGAATTTTCATTGCAATGAAGGGTAGATTCAAATGGCTATGTTGTTTTTCAAACCTCTCCTCGAGATTCATCAACAAGATCAACGTCAAACACAACTACACCAACATCTGGTTTGACAGAACATCAACAAGAAATTTTGGGGTTAAGGAAGAGGAATATTGAGCAGGGAAATACAGACTCCCCTTTAGATATTGGTAGTAGGAAAAAGCCACAACGATCAAGGAAATCATCAACTCCATCCCCCTCGTCTCTGTTAGTACCTGTTCATCAATTGGCTTCCAAAAGTTCTCGTGCAGCAGGGCTTGGTCAATCCCTATGGTCTGGATTAGAGAGGCGAGATGTGGGAGTCAGCAACAGTTCCCCATTCACTCCAGTTGCAAATAGATCGTCAGGGTCTCAAGGTACTCCATACCTTGCAGGAGCACAAGTACCAGGCCAAAACACAACCCCTAGGGACAGGCAATTTTCAACGCCATGGTCTAAACCAAGGTCTACTCTTATAAAGGAGGAAATTCCGATAGAAGAAAAGATTGAAGAGTTTCTAGAAGACGTGGAATAAAAAATGACAAATTCTGCATCAAAGGCAACACCACCTTCAAACCAGGGTCTTGCAACACCGCCACCAACCCTTCGTGGAATAGGTGGTAACTCCCCAAGTCCTATTCCAAATTCAAGATCTTTCACTGGCACTCCAAGAAACACCTCCTTGCGGACAGTTAGGATTTCTCCAAACTCACAAAAGTTTAGCACACCACCTAAAAAGGGCGAGGGGGACCTTCCCCCTCCCATGTCAATGGAGCAATCAATAGAAGAATTTCAAAACTTGGGTGTTTACCCTCATATTGAGCAATGGATCGATCAGCTACGGCAGTGGTTCTCTGAAGTTTTGCTTAATCCTCTTGTTCAAAAAATTGAAACCAGTCATATCCAGGTAATAGATTGTACAACACGGACTACTCCCAAATGTGCAAGATTTTTTTTTTTACATATCAAATGTGATTTTGAATATTGATTTTCATTCTTTACAAAATAGGTCATGTAAGCGACAGCTAAGCTTGGGATTTCTATCACCATAACACAAGCAGGAAGTAGTGTACTAGATTTTGGAGTCTCTACTGCTGCATCATCTGACAATACTGCTAATGAGTGGTAGACAACATTTACCCTTGATGAGGATGGAGTTCTTCATCCATTGCGTGCTAATCTCATATAAGCACGAGATGCTCCTCCTAGTAAGTTACATTATTTCAAGTGATGAGTGCAAATTTTATCTTGTTAAAAGGCTGAGCACTGTGTTATAAGTTATTTGAAATTTCAGAATTTCAATCCCTGGTGAGTTCTTACATTCTATCTTAAATGCAGCTCCACAACCATCTTTACTAGGCCTTCAGCCCCCAAAATAGAAACCTTTCAATCCTCTTATTCAAGAATGTTTGGATGCTGTAACTGAGCATCAAAGGCTACGTGCGTTGATGAAAGGAGAGTGGGTTAAGGGGTTATTGCCATAGAGTAGAGTTGGTGCAGATTACATAGTACAATGGATTAAAGGTAATACCAGTAAGACCAGTAATACCAGTAAACATTTTTAGGTGTGATTTTGAGTAATACCAGTATGGCTTGCTGGATTAACTTACATATAGCTAGGAAGGATATATTAAAACAGTTCCTAGAATGAAGTGGTAATTTCCAAAGTATAGTTTTAATTTGTGTGGAAATATGCAGAACTTGTAGAAGTAACGTGTGTGAAGAAGTACAAGTTTGAGGGAAGAGGGGAATTCTATGACAAAGTAAACAAAAGATGGACTCTGGAACTGCCGACAGATTCACACCTTCTTCTGTATCTTTTCTGTGCACTTTTGGAACATCCACAGTGGATGCTGCATGTGGAACCCACTTCTTATCCAAGTACATAGTCTAGCAATAATCCTTTATTTTTTAGTATTCTAACCCCAAAAGAAAGATTTCCGGAGAAGTATGTTGCAGTTTTGTCCTCTGCTCCTACTATTTTGCACTCTGGAGCATGTGTACTAGCAGTGGGAAAGCAGAGTCCTCCAGTTTTTGCATTATATTGGGATAAAAAGATGTAGTTTTCTCTTCAGGTACGCTCATCTAAACTGAATTATCTGGTTTGAGTGAGGTCAGCTTCCTTTCATACAGTTTGAATCATTATCTAGAAAACACAGGTTATTTTTTGGGCATGAAAGAAATGGTTTTCTACATCTCAAAAAATCACATCTTATATGGCAAATGTGTAGCTACTAGAATATATAACACACCACACACAAGAATTATATCATGTGGGAAATCAAACGCAATATTTGGAATGGTTCTTCAATTCCTTACTGGACCGGAAGTTATGGCAGTTGCTTCAATTGCAGTTAGTCTTCGAGGCCGAATTTTGCATATTGCAATTGTGCAGGTGAGCTCTTCTGTTTTTCATTCGATAATGCCTCTGTTTTCTTTCTTTTTGCTCATTTCAATGTGCTGAAACTTATGTTAAAAGAATTTTGTTGAGAATTTTCTTTGAAATGCACTTGCTAGCAAAATATAATATGTAGATGTAACTACAGCTGTGTCCCATGTGTACTGGATAGTGTGTGATTTTTTTCTTCTCTTTGGGAAATTTGAGTCTACTTGTTCCTTTTCACTATTGTTTGGAGCTCAATAAAGCTCCAGTAGCACACAAGATATATGCATTTCCTTTTGGAGAAAGTTTATAATTATGTGCATAAGAACTCCAAAATATGTCAGTACCTAATATAGCTCAATGTGAAAGAGGTAAGATCCTCTGGCAGTGAAAAGACTCACCCCAACCGATCACATTATGAAATCAAAATCAATACAAAATGTCCATGAAATCTAATGCATGTCAAAAATAGCTCTAAACAAGATATGAGCCAAAATGTCAAAGGAAGCATGAAATGAAACCTGTGCTCTAATGTACTACTCATACGAGCTTATTCATTTCTTACTCTACTAAACATGTTATTCTGTGACTATCTTAGATAGATGCATATGCATACAGATGAAGACTAAAAGGAGATCCTCTCTTTTTCTCCTGACCATGCCCCTCCTCTTGCCCAAAAACCTAAGAAATGGAGACTAGGGAGAAGAGGACCACATTTGGAGTTTTTCACTGTCTTAATTTATGGGGGGAAATGTGAGGCTCTAAGAGATGCTCGGTAGCTCCAATTTGTTTCTCTGCTATCTTACACTAGTAACTGTCTGAGTTCTAGGTGTTGTTTTGAAGACCCTTTAGGCTAGACTGACCTAGGGTGGTGGCAGCTTGGTCTAGAACTGGTTCCATCTTCCAAAAAAGCATCAACGGGTTCTCAGGAGTTGGGACTAATTTTTACTTCATGTTTTGTAGATTTCACATATTTGCAAGTCTATACAGTGTTTGGAATGTGCTTTTATATCGTCTATGGGGTGTGCGTCTGATAGTGTGAGGCAAGAATGGGGCCATGAGCACTTCTCGTTTTGGTGTAGGTTTTGATACCATAGTGACTACAAAAGTTGCATTCAATAACCAGTTTTTTAGAAGACTTCATTTTTGCTTGCAGTTCCTAAAGTGGGCTATTCTTTTTGCTATAATTTTGGAAGGGTAAACTGAGTACAGTCCTTTCACTTTTGGCTACATAATATGAGTTAGGGTTTCTTGTTTTTGGGTTGCTATGACAAGTTTTGGGCTTCTATATTGTGCTATGAAACCTCTACACCTACAGGTATGGTCGCAGTAGTTGTATTTTAATCCCTAGTCAACATCAGGCACCTCATTTAAGATCAAGATTTAATTATCTTCCTTCTGAGGGTTATCACATGTTCACTGTGACACGTGTATTTTCACTGTCAGGCCAATAGGATAGAAGGATTTCTTTTGCGAGCACTTTTTTATTGTAAAAATAACATTGTACTCTATTGTTGCAAAGATAAGAAAGCTGTCTACAATAAAAATACACCGACATACCTGAAACAGATTCCAAAGCTAAATCTAAGCATTCCACACCAGCTGCAACTATCCTACCCACTTTTCCGCCATATAGACTTCTAGTATGAAGTTTAGAAACAGTATTGTGGCCTGGCTAAATTCCTACAAGGGCTCTCTCTATAGGTTGCAATGCCAGAAATAGATGCAACTCTAAGGGCTTCCTAACTAGCATTGCAAAGGAGCTTCTAACAACAGCTTTTAAGTCTTTGAGATTGTCACTATCCATTTTCAAAAATGATGGTTTTTCATGCATTGTGCTTTCACAGGGAGAGAGGTTAGCATTGATGCAATAAACTTCATGGGAAACTAAGCATTTATTTTCTCCAGAGGAAAGAAAGCAAAATGTTTCCATTACTTCTATGTGTAGATTAATCAGCTTGAAATAGACTATGCGAGGGACAACTTGTTCCATATAAGGTATATAACCACCAATGCATTCCAAGAATATCACAATGCCAACCAGCCAATCCAGTGAACATGCACGACAATGCCTTATCATTGTTGTTTCCTCTAGTAGTAACCGATGAGTTGCTTCTAACTGCAAATTCATAAATGCCAATGACATTGATAGACTAGTTGGTTTTGACATTATAAACTTTGGAGAAGATGACAGATGCTTTAGCTTCACAACACCTGCCAATGCCACAGAGAGTTCTCCAAGTAAAGTGGCTTGATCTGGTTTTTCTCCCTTCAACAACTTTTCTAAGAAGGACTTGTTCAAATCTAGTATTTCAGCAAGGTCTGAGCATAGCTCGTTGCCCTTAAAAACGTGCAGGTGTATGTGATTTTGAAGAAAATGTGACTTCGGCTCCAGAAAATCATCATTCTCAATAACACCGTCATCTTCTTCATCATCAATTATATCCATGTGATCATCTAACTTAGTCTGTTCCTCTTCATTCTTCTCTTCTTCCATTTCACTATCCTGCCCGTGACCAAATTTATTTTCCATTTCTTTTACTATACCATATTCTGTTAGGAGTTCTGCATCTGTATCCTGTTTAGATGTGGTATTGTTTATTTGAAGACTAGCAACATCCCTTTCAACAGTAACTACCTCATCCAAGCTATCACCTACAAGAAATTTATTTATGCACAAGTTAATGAAATGCCCAAAATCTTCAAGAAAGGGCTCCCATTTAACAAGAAGATCATGTCGTCATTTCAATGATCCTGTTTTGTCCTTGCAGCATTGCTGATCAAGATTGTCTAAGGTAGACACTAGCCCCCATATAATGCTTTTTATAGCACCTGTCAATGCAATAACTCTAATCCATGATCCACAATAAGGCTTACATGCATCTAAAACCTCTGCCACAATTTCCTCTAGCATATTCTTGAAGCTTGACCAATCTTGCAGATTGCCAAAAACAACTTTACTAGAGGAAATCCCCAAAAATGAAAAATGATTTAACCTCGATGGAAAAGACTTCCTAATCTTCTGACAAATTTTTTGTGCTAAATACCTGCAAAAGAACTGGAATGAAAGTAACTATTAACAAGAGTGAACAGGAACAAGCATGCACATTTCTCCTTTTTTTATGAATGCATATATTAGATAAAAGAAAAATAAAGCCAGATAAGTAAAAGCTGCTAAGTGTAGAGTATCACCAGATATCTGTATGAGAGATTAATAAACATATAGATGGACCTAAGCATTAAAGAAATACAAATTGAAACATTACAAGTTTGCAACACCATTTGGAGGGAAAGTGCATGAATGTCAATTCTTTCCTGTTGCTCGTAAAGAACTGAATTTCTTAGCA
Source organism: Pseudotsuga menziesii (assembly GCA_001517045.1). Taxonomy (NCBI): domain Eukaryota; kingdom Viridiplantae; phylum Streptophyta; class Pinopsida; order Pinales; family Pinaceae; genus Pseudotsuga; species Pseudotsuga menziesii. The sequence continues at coordinate 546,813 of LPNX010425641.1, forward strand.
GCTGTGAAGATGTCTCCTCCATTGTGACTACCTTGTGTTCATTTACCATTTTTTTCTCAACTAACTGGAAACTAACATCAGTGCAGTTCCCTTTTAAAAGAGACAAGAAACTTCCAAGCAATTTCGAAACAAATTTCTTCATACTTTTCTTAGAAGCATGACATGACCAAACATCCACGTTATGGCATCCAAGCTGCCAAATCGCTGGGACTATGGAATGTTCATTCAACATTCCAACAACTAAATTCCATGCCCATGGCCTAGTGTTATCAATCTCAACAGTGCAGGTTTTATGTTCAACCTTTTCTACAATGGAAAATGCATACTTCAAAATAAAATCAGTTAGAGCCAATGCCTCTTGCTTTGAGATTTGAAGCAATTTCTCTAACCGCTTTCTTTACTTACATTGAATAGGCAGATCATCACCACCCTCTGCCATTGCATCCTTCAATCAAAGAGCTCTATCATGTAAAAATACCAAAGCATTCAGTTGCCTATTCAGGTCAACAAGTCTCTTTAAAGCTATATTATGCAGCACATACAAAAGAGTAGAGGTTCTTTCAAACCCACCCTGTTCTAAGCTCTGTGAAATAGTTACCAATAGAGTAGGAACAGAAATAGATGGTTTACTTATCCATGAGAAATATACTCCTATCAGGTTGCCCCCCTCTTGTATCCAATCACTTCCCAAAAATGTTGTAAATGTATCACCCATCGCAAGGCTTGACTTCTTTGTTGGATTAGGAGGCATGAGAAAAATACACTGTCAATACAAGATACGACAAGAAAGGTATAAACGAAAAATAAAAACAAGAATCCAAGAACCCCCAACCAAAGATGTTAACTCCATTTTTATATTCCCGTGCTTATCCTTGGAGATCTTTCCATTTATTATAGATAAAATGCATTCCCTGTAGGTGATTTAAAAAAAAAAAACACTTATAGCTGTCGGTTAAGCGACGGCCTGTAGGTGATTTAAAAAAAAAAACACTTATAGCCGTCGGTTAAGCGACGGCCTGTAGGTGATTTTTTTTTAAAAACACTTATAGCCATCGGTTAAGCGACGGCCTGTAGGTGATTTTTAAAAAAAAAAAATTCACTATTGTCGCTTAACCGACGTTTTAGTTTTCATAATCCGTCGGTTAATAGATGGGTTTCTTTGGTGAACCGACGCTTAACCGACGCTTACGTTTTCATTATCATTGTTTAAGAAACGTGTGTTTAAAGTTTAATATGAATTAGATGTCATATAACCGATGATTTACATTTAACCAACGGTAAACTGAGCTGTTTCTTAATCGACAGATTGGAAAGATGTCGGATAATCGACGACAATCCATCGACGCTTACAAAAAATCATAGTGTCGTACATGCGACAGGGAAGTGTCGAAAATATGACAATACGGCCGTCAGATTTTTGGTCGAAATGTATTTGTGCATCCTCTGCATATGTAGGCATGGCCTTAGCCCATTTTGTAAAATAATCAATGGCTACGATGATGTAACCATGCCCCCCGGCTGAGGTAGGATTATAATGTATATAATCGATCCCCCATTTGGTGAAAGGGCCAATGGCAATGATGAGGAACAGAGCAGGATGAGTGCGCTTTTTCAGATAAAAATGTTAACAGGGTGGGCATTTCTTAACAACCTCATTACAATCTTTAAAGACTAAAGGCTAGAAATAGCCAGTGCGAATGATTTTATGGGCTATAGCCATCCCAGATAGATGAACGCCACATGCTCCAGAGTGACAATCATTCAAAACTTGTTAAACTTCCTCATGGGTAAGGCATCGCTAGAGAATGGAATCGATACCACGTTGATACAAGGTTTCATTCAAAATGAGGTATTATTTTGTGTGATGATGGATACGGTGATGATCATGATGGGATAGAGTGGGATGAAATCTTTGTGTCTGGAGATAAATGAGAAAATATCCATACCATGGGTTAGTAGTGCTTATCAGGAATAGGAATTCATCTGGGAATGAATCACTGGGCTCAGATCCCGTCGAAGCACAGGGAAGATGCCACATGAGCTCAACAAAGACCAAGGATTTTGTTGATGTAGCTTTGGAAAATTCCAGATCAAACTCTTATAGGATAAATATCCATCGAGAGTACTTGCCCCCAAGCATATGATGAGTCAGGATGTAATACATAGGGTTATGGTCTACTAATATGGTGGTTGTGCAAAACAAAATGTAGGGACGAAATTTCTAAACAGCAATGACCGTGGCCAATGCTAATTTCTCCATGTGTGAATATCGGGTTTCAGAATCCATGAGATTCTTACTAGCATAGTAGATCACGTGCTCATGACCGTTGGGATTCTCCTGCACCAAAACCATAGCGATGGTAGTAGTAGAGGCAACAATGTATAAGAGAAAATCCTTTGAATAATCTGGGGCGTGTATCATGGGTGAATGAGTCAGAGTGTGCTTGAGATTAGCAAAGGATCATTGGGCTTGGTCAACCCAAAAGAACGGAGTTTCCTTGTTTTAAAACCGTGTTTTTTCTCTACAAAATTGCACATGAAATGGCAGAGGAAGTTTGCCTTCCCTTGCAAACTTTGGAATTATAGAAGGTTGGTTGGGGCTGGTAGAGCTAAAATAATGTCAATTTTCAATGGATCTATCTGGACACCATCTTTAGAAACCACAAAACATAACAGGAGTCCCGTCTCAACGTAAAAAACACATTTATGAGGATTGAGCCATATGTTATAATGACGACATCTCAGAAAAATGTCTCTAAGATGACCAGGGTGGTCCTCGCGTCACTTTGAATGAGCTGGGAGGTCATCCAGGTACGGTTCAACAATATGTTTTAGATTGTGAAATGCATAGGACATAGCCCGTTGGAAAGTGGCTCCAACATTTTTCAGGCCGAATGGTAATTTCCTGTATGCAAAGGTTCCCCATGGGAAAATAAATGTTGTCTTGTGCTGATCGGTGGGTAAAATATCAATCTGATTATAACCCAAAAATCCATCTATAAATGAAAATATGACACTTTCGGCACAGTTTTCGATAGTCTGGTCGATATGCGGAGTGGGAAAGTTGTCCTTCGAACAAGCTTTGTTCAAATCTCTGAAGTCGATGCAGACTCTAATGGTGCCCTAATTTTTATTAATAGGGACGATGTTCGATACCCATTCTGTCAAGGGTACGAGATAAATAAACCCTGCTTTGAGAAACTTTTCTATTTCAAGTTTGATAGCAGCGACTTTCCGTGGATGGACTTGCCTTAGTTTTTTCCTGACAGATTTTGCAGTGGGATAGGTTTTTATTTCATGGAACGCAATGGATGGGTCTATTCCCGTGTTGCAGCTGCAACTTTTTTCCCAATTTAAAAAAAAAAATTGGACCCTCCTTTTAATTTCATTTTGTCTGGGATTGTTTGGATTCCTAATTTCTGTCTTTCCTTTGCTACAAATTTGGATTTTTTGAAGTTGAATTGAGGTTAAATGTTTCATTCATTTCAAAAGTTGGATGGTCTAATTTTGCCTTTGTCTAGCTAAAGCTTTTGATTATGGAGTTTTATCACTATCAGAGGTCAGTTGAAGTTTTAGTCGGAACTTTAGTTCTCTATGCCGCCGCTATTTCGGAGGTGAAACAAACTAATTTTATCATTGCCCAGTCGAGAGTCTTTTGAACACTTAATGAGAGAATAACATGCATATAAATAAAACACAAGCACAACACAATAGACAAGAGACACAAATAATTTTCCTCGGGGAAACCATAAAGGAGAAAACCCCGCAACTTCCTCATAGATAGAATTAGCACCAAAGGTAAAATCAGAAAACAGTAAGATGATCTGTCGACAGCAGCAGTATCTATTGTACAGGATTATGCACCTAATAACCATAGGTCTGGGGTTACCAACATACTCAATCACTTGCAGACAATTGACTTCTAAAGTACAGAATAGGAAATAGGAGGGTTAGAAGGACTTACTTGTTAAATGAAGGTCGATCCTTTGCTATCCTCTTCCTCTCTATTCCTCTTCCAAAGTCTTCAGGATTGCTCCTCTTTCACCTGTCAAGAAACACTCTTCCAGATACAAGATGATTCATGTACATATAAGCAGGTTAGATAAAACACATATTATATTGAAATATAAACATTTATCCAATCACAAGACATGAAACACATATGGAAGAAGTAATCTCTTTATTATCAATAATGGAAAGAGTTAAGGTTACAACCTAGCGTCTGAGATAAGAACTCCTCTGCAACCAAAGGATTCTGAGTTTCACTGCTCCAAAGGCTTCTGTATAAACTCCACCATCATAACTTTTCTCTCCAAGTGTATCTAACCAACACCCTCCGCAAGGCCTGTATTTATATGGGTGAAATAAAGCAGTTCTCGAAGGTTGGGGAAGTTGTAGCAGTTAAGGAAATTAAGTTAAATGGATTAACTAATATCCCATTAGTGCGTGTTTTTATGTTTTAATGTTTGAGACATATTCGCGAATATGTAGTAGAGCAACCTGTGAATGATTCATGACTTACCATAAGGGCAACCCGCGAATACATGGATTCACGACTTGTGACAACCGAGACTCACGAGTGATGCACGAGTTGTATAGAAGGATAGTCGTGAATACATCTCAACATAAGCAAATGACAAAGTAACTAGGTGGATAGTGAAAGAATGTATTTAAAAATAAACCAAGCTATAGTGTTTTGGGCAGACCTCTATCCATAAGTGTCCTTTTGTGTGCCAACATGAGGGATGTCATCACTCGGATGGAGAGGTGCCATTCAGGTGTATAATAGATGCCCCCCTAATGTGTGAGGTCAGAGGGGAACGATGGCCGAAATACATTATAATCTTTAACTCTGGAGAAAAATCAGAAATCCAATGGAGCAGAGAGAGTACCTGAAACAAATACATAGTAATGTCATATACAAAGTTATATCTGAGGATGCTATGTTCAATTTACTGGAACACTAGCTCCTTTACAATATTTGAGTACATCATATAATACGGGTAAAAACCACGTATATTACAAAGGTGGATTGAAGCCACAATATACAATAATGATGAGTCTTCAAAGATCTGGAAGCTATGTAGATTGATAGAACATAATCTTGCGCAAATTAGTCCATAAGTGTGAACTAAGGTCTTCATAAAGGATCCCAAAGAACCAGTACAATCCAAGCCATGCGAATAAGGGTAAGCTGAAGTCGAACATGGAAAGGATTCAACAGTTTGTCAACCAATAGGTGATAATTGACAACTGAAGCAAAGGAATTCACCAATGATGGAAGTGAATCCTAAGGTACGATCATCAAAACTCTAGGTCTTCGCCATCAGGAAGTACTGAAAATGGAACCATGCTGTGATAAGGAAGGCAACAGATCCTCCAATGGATCACAAGAGTGACTAGGAACTGGGCAAAGAAGGGAGACACAAATAGATAATAGATATAACAATGATGGGATCAGGTTATAGATCAGACATTGGGTAGAGTCCTTGAACAATTAGCACAACACAGAGATGACCTAAGGCAGCGTACAATAGATAGATAGAACAACTAGACTTATCTGTCATATAGGAGACATGATCAGATTCCGAAGGTATAATGGACAAGAGGTGGAGTCAGAAACTCAAAGTGATAGCTGAACACAAGTGTATACTGAAACATGGATATTGGAAAACAAAGAGTGCTATGTTCAAGGAAGACATGTTGCCATTACTGAAAACAAGAGAAAAATTCTTCCTTACCTTCCCTGTGAAGTTTTAACGAGTCCAGGAAAGTAAACTCGGTTCCCTCTTCATTTTTTAACAAGCTTGAAGAGATGGGAAAATAATGCTTGATACACTGATTCGTGGATTTAATGAGCCCAAACTAGTACATGCTCAGCCGGTATTTTCACATTTAGAGAGTCTAAAAATGCCAAAGAAGACTCCAGGGGGATCCTTTTTCATCCAATTTAGTCTCCTGAGGCCGAAAAAGTAGAAAACAAACCACATAAGAACTCTCTTAACTTCTAAAGAAGAAAAGGTGAACCTTTTTCGTACTTAGTTAGGGAGGTCCGAAAAAGGTTAAATTATCACCTACCCAACGCTCCTTCCAGAACAACATAGAATAGCTTGAGTTTTACGAGTGTGAAGGAAAGCAAGATCACTCGGAAAGATCCATTTGGTTACGAGAAATGGGTCTTACAACAATAAAATCGTTGCTTTGTTCCTTAGTGTTTAACGAGCATGACAAAGACACAAAGTACACTCGGAATCTTTTTCATGTTTGGGTCCAGAGCATGAAAAAGAGAAAAATAAGCTCAAACCGAGTGTTCCTTTTCCGTAAATTTAGTTCCTTAGGTCCAGAAAAGTGATAAACCTATGCCTGAGAATACTCTTCTCAATTCAAAAGAAAAGAGAGTGATCCTTTCTCGTATTATTCTGCATGGTCCGAGAAAGAGATAACCTACCACCAATGCGGATGCCCGTTCACATATTCTTAACGAGCTTGAATGGACGAGATAACTCGGCAGTCAAGTCTATTTTAAAGGAGTCGGACCTGGGCCTAAAGAAACTCCATAAAGGCGGGGAGTCCTATAAAGGGATAGCTTGTAAAAAGAGAATCAGAAGAAGCTCTATTTGGCATGAAAAATAGCTAAGAGGAAACCCCTAGGCCTGAAAAAGTGATGGTATGAGTACCAAAGGATGACAAGGGCATATAAAGATGATATTCATGAAATAGGGATCCTAGCCATGGAAGAACAATGGTAGAGACAGGGGACTGATGGCTTAGAATACCATAGTCCGTGGCAAAATGTTAAATACTAAGGTTAATGTGGAGTGATAAGATGCCAACAGGTGTCAAAAATAGAGAAACCACCTTATTAGAGCAACAAAATTTTGTAAAAGTTGATAAACATGTTCCAGGGTACAAAAGTATGGCATTAGTTGATAAGCATTTCAAACTATAGAATAAAAACCCACTTTATGAAATATTGTTTCTATAAATAGAATGAAAATTAAAACATTTCATACCATTTGAACTTTTTGAACCATAAAGAGCAAGAATACCCTCTACCTTTGATCGATCACTGAGGAGAATTGGACCATCAGATTCAGAATCCGCCAGCTTCAGGTAACTCTACACCCTAAGCCCTTTAATTTGATCCAAGCAAATATTAAAATTAATGGTAAATTCAGTATTTATGAGAAGCCCAAAATTACCACAGTGCACATTCACGGGTTGCTACACAGGAGAGTCGCGAATATGCATTTCATTCGTGGGTTGTCTAACTAGACAGCCGCGAATGATTCGTGACCTGTCTAAAGGGACAGTCGCGAATGCTGCACAAAAGGGCAAAACTTAAAAAATATGCAAAATTTTTAAATTTTTAATGTGAAATAATGAATCCAAATTGTTTGTATTTTCCAGGTAAACATGGTTCTGGAATGGAGAGAGAGAGAGCATGAAGCAATGCATCATGCGGCGCTCCAACGCGCGCCCACCATACAAGCATTGAGGACTTGTGGGCTGCTGAAGTTCTTTTGTACCTCGCCCATGTGGGCCAATGTCCACATATTGGAATTCATGGTCAATTATTGGGACCATGAGTTGGGGATGTTCAATCTTCAAGGTGAGACCTTAGAGCTTACCGTGGAAGATATATACTTCATTACTGGGTTGTCACAACGGGGAGCACCTATGAACTTGGAGGGCACTGGTAGGGGCGGTGACCCCTTAAGTGTTCAAAACTATGTAGACATGTTTTGCATACCAGGTACTCAGAAGAAAGGAAGCAGTGTTCTCATTACAGACATCCAGGATTTCACTCTCCAGGTATTGGTGAGTACTATTGTGAGACTTGCAGGATCATCAGGGTTACACATGGCCACCAGGAATCAAATGAGGGTGGCAGTTGATTGCTTTAGAGGCGCTCTCTATGATTGGTGCTCAGGAATTGCCCCCATCATGAAGAGGCAATTATCTGACTGCAAGAGAGGAAGATGCAAGAACTTTGGCAGCTATGCCAGTATACTGGTACCGTTCTTCTTCTTCGAGAGTGCCAGCTATGAGCCCTGCTATACCACTACAGGTCCGATCTCCACGGCAGCCAAGGCTGATCCGGTGGGGAGACATCTTCCTCCGTCACGGAGGAGGAGATGCAGTACAGAGTGTATATGATGATGACTTTTACACATGGTGGGAACGACAGCTGCCGGCATTGGAGCAGTTTCCATACACCGGATTAGACTTCCGAGGTGACCCCGACCTCATTCTCCCTCCAGGAGCAATATGGGGCGATATGGGTAAGTAATTTTTAATTTTTTATCATTATCAAATTTTTATGAATTTTTCAAATGATAGTGATATACATATGTACAAGTCTTAATCCGATTTATGTGTCAAAATGCAGATATTGGACCAGTCCTCCCTGAAGGGCACCCCCGCATGTTTGTACGTCCGGTTGTAGGAGGAGACCCAGGATTGGTCAGGGTACTCAAGGGGAAGCTGGCTAGGCTAACCCAAAGAGTACCCACTATACAGATCCAGCATATCCCTGCAGCCATGCAGGAGTTTGTAGTTGGGGTTCCACCGGTTTGGCTACGTCTTTTCTGACGAGTAGCTAGAGCAGTACTTGTATACAGAAATGCGGTGGAGGCTATTGAGGCCGAGGAGGTTGAGGAAGCCAGGGTGCATAGAGATCATGGGGACCAAGGTGGTCCTAGTGGCCACGGCGGCCAGGCTTAGTTCTAGGGCATTTTGATGGATGATGATCCACTTTTTGTATATTTTGTATATGACGGGATCTACAGATCAGACTCGATCTATCTACAGACAGATATTTTAGATATATATATATATATATTGATGTTGGTTGTCGGCTTATTTACAAGTGTTTTTTATATGTTTACTGTATATTTTATGGAATGTGTGTGAGATGCCAATCCAAAATATAATTAGCATATGCATCAGTCAATGAATTTTGGTTTTGTGGAATATGATTGAAAGTAATAACTTCAAAATGTCTTTCCAGTAAACGAATTTGCATAAAATGACGTAACAAGATAGGATTTCGTACCTGATAAGCTCTATTGAGCTGGGAAACTACCAACTGAGAATCCAAATAGACTTCAAGCTGGGTAATGCCACATGACAAACCATCCCATAGGAGCTCATTAACAACCCTATACTCAGCAACATTATTAGAAGCAGGACCAAGACAAGCGCCACCCGTGGCAACAAGCTGTCCTGAGGGAGAATAGATAACCCATGCTGCTGAAGCCAGGTTATAAGTGTGATGGCTAGTGCCATCAGTGAAACCTATATACATCTTGGAAGACATCTGCAACAACCAGCAGATAATATAAAAGACAAAACTGACAACCTAATGTACATAAAAAATACATACACTAAAATACAAGAAAAAGTGCTAGGCCTAAGCATAGTACTTCTTCAGGTAGAGCCCATTTCTAGGCTCAGGCAGCTTATTCCCATCATAATATACTAATTCATATGTGCCTTTACTTAATACCTTTGACATGGCATAGGGTCCTAACCACATAGCCTTGAATTTTCCTCCCCCCAAGGGTTCTTTATCTTGGTCCCAAAGCAAGACAAGTTCCCCTTCAGAGAAAACCCTAGGTTTGACCGTTTTATCATATTGTGATTTAACCCTATTTTTATGAGCCTGATTGGCAGTCAATGCATCTCTACATTGCTCATCAAGGTTTTCTAGATGTACTAGACATTCTTCAAGCTCAGTCGTATCAGGTAACACATGAATGGCTATCTTCAAAGATGGGATTTCGCATTCAATCGGAGTAACTGCTTCCACCCCGTGAATGAGTTGGAAAGGTGAATAACCAGTGGCAGTATTAACGTTAGTTCTGTAAGCCCAAAGAGTAGGATATAACATGATGTGCCAATTAGAACAGGCTGCATCAATTGTCCGTTTAAGGATAGTTTTCAAAGTCTTGTTTACAGCCTCGACCTGACCATTTGCTTGTGGATAATATGGAGAAGAGTGTTCTTGTCTAAATCCGAGCATTGTAGTAAGTTCCGTCATCATATTATTTTGAAAATTATTTCCATTGTCAGTGAAAATCACTTTGGGAATACCAAACCATGCGATAATTTGATTGAAAACAAAGAAAGCTGTTGTTTCCCCATTGTCTTTGAAAGTAGGCATTGCCTCTACCCATTTCGTAAAATAGTCAACATCGACAATGAAGTATATTTGCCCCCCAGTCGAGACTGGGTTGCACGTCCCGTAATCGATCCCCCATTTCATGAAGGGGCCTACTGAGAAAACAGGAAATAACGGAGCAGGATGCGACCGCATTTTTCTAGTGTAAAGCTGACACGGATGACAACGCTTCACGGCTTCCACACAATCTTTAAAGATCGTGGGCCAGAAATAACCAGCACGCAATATCTTCTGGACCATTTCTAACCCAGATAAATGACCCCCACATGCTCCACTATGGGAATCATTTAGGACAATCTCCGCTTCCTCATGAGTAAGGCAATGACGCAAGATGGAATCTACCCCTCGTCGATATAATGTATCTCCTATAATGAGGTAGTTCTTGGCATGAAGGTGTAACTTACGTTGTTCCTCCCTAGAGTAAGTGGAAGGATACTTCAAAGTGTGAAGATATATAAGAATATCCTTGTACCAAGGATCAGAGGTGGATATAAGGAAGATGTGCTCATCTTGGAATGAGTCATCCTCGACCACTACATTCTCTTCCGTAGGAAATTCTGCTATTAGCTCAGAAAAAACTAAGGACTTTTTAGACTTAGCAGATTGGAAATCCAAGTCAAACTCTTGGAGAATGACTATTCACTTGTTAAATTTCCCCCCAACAATCCGTCGAGATAAAACATATTGGAACGGATTTACATCTGCCACTACTGTTGTGGTCCTTAGTAAAATGTAGTGGCGCAACCTCTGCACAGCATAAACAGCTGCTAAGGCTAACTTCTCAACATGGGAGTATCTAAGCTCAGGTCCAGCCAAAGCACGGCTAAGATAATAAACAACATGCTCAATAAGCTTGTTGTCCTCTTGGACTAGAACTACCCCAATGGTCGACTCCGACGCAGGCAGATATAATATGAAATCCCTAGAATAATCTGGTGGACGTAGCAAAGGAGCCGACAGCAAAGATTTTTTCAATGTCTCAAACGCAAGTTGTGCGGTTTCATCCCATACAAATGGGGTGTCCTGCTTGAGCAAGCGCATGAAACCTTTAGTGATCTTGGCATAATTAATGATGAAACGTCGAAGAAAGTTAGACTTTCCTTGTAGGCTTTGAAGTTGCCTGAGAGAATGAGGAGGAGGCAGATTTACAATGGCCTCAACTTTTAATGGATCCACCTGGATGTCTCTACTAGAGACAATGAATATGAGTAATCTACCTGACTCGACGCAAAATACACACTTGTGGGGATTCAAGCGAATTTTATAGTATTTGCATCTTTCAAAGATCAACCTCAAATGATCTATATGTTGGATCCTCTTGCGAGAATGTGCAGGAAAATCATCAAGGTAGGGTTCGACAATGGATTTTATGTCATGAAAAGCAAAGTTCATAGCCCGTTGAAAGGTAGCCCCAACATTTTTAAATCCAAAGGGCATTTTTCTATACGCGAATGTACCCCAAGGGAAAATGAAAGTAGTTTTATGTTGGTCCTCCGGTTTGATTTGGATTTGATTGTAGCCGGAGAAACCATCCATAAACGAGAACACGTCACTCCTCGCACATGCATCTATGATCTGGTCAATGAATGGTGTGGGGTAATTGTCCTTAGGACAGGCTTTATTAAGGTCTCTAAAGTCTGTACAAACGTGAATAGTCCCTTTCTTTTTATCAACAGGAAGAGGGTTGGACACCCATTCAGTCAAAGCTATGGGATATATAAAACCAGCTTTCAACAGCTTTTCAACTTCTGCCTTCACAGCCGCCGCTTTACGCAGGTTCACGGGTCTTAATTTTTGTTGAACTGTCTTAGCATCAGGATAGGTTCAGATTTCATGTTGGACAATAGATGGATAAATGCCTGGCATCTCCTCATATGACCAGGCAAAGATATCGCGAAATTCCTTAAAAAGGGCAGTGTAGATGGAAATATCCTCCGGAGAGCAGTTTGCACCTATATAGATGTTTTCCATGACATTTGGGTTTACAGAGATATTGATGGGTATAGTAGCGGAAATTTTTTCCACATTCCCCTCAGCAAACACCCCTTCCCTAGGCAAAGGGTTGATAGGTACCTCAATATCATTTGACAGTCTCACTTTAAACTCTTGGTTTTCTATCTTGCTTAGATTTGGAAGAAAATAGGATCGATGGTGAAGATCCTCACAAATCTTATCACGTCCACTCATGGCTTCCAGAATAGCTTCATCAGAAGGTAAAACTGTGTCTAAGCAATCCATGGAATGTGAAGAGTTTTCTGCCCATGCAGGAAAATAGACTTCTTCCAGATCATCTGAGACTGATAGAGGATCTGGAATGGGATCAACAGTGGCTTCAGTGATGGCTTGATAAGCTACCTCCACTACCGATAATGGCACTTTAGGTTCATGGGGAGTTGGGAGGACCCAAGGATCAATCCTATTGACAACCGTAGCGATGGAATTCCCCATAGTAGTAGAACCAATGTAGTTCACCGGGGCTGGAAGATCGAATGTGCCCATTAATGATGCATACATTCCATCTCCCAAGCTCTGTGCAGCAGGTTTGGCTTGATCAACTAATGGCACAGTGGAATCCTTAGACTCTAAATGGCCTTTTCGGGTAAAATCAAGTTGGTCAACAGTAACCAACTTGCCCTCATGTGGAAAAACCATGACACGAAGAACAGTCGATGCAACAGCAGACATTGCATAAGTCCAATTCCTTCCCAGAAGCAAATTGTAGTCCAAGGGAGCATCAATCACTTCAACTTCAACAGACACTGCTTTTCCTGCTAACTTAATCTCAAAAGCTGGCAGGATACCATGAGGATAGAAGGATCTTCCATCGAAAGCAGTAAGTAAAGTGTTTGATGGGACTAGCTCTGGGGATCCAAGAGCTTTCCAGCATGCCAGGGACATAACACATGTAGAGGCTCCCTCATCAACAACTGCCCTTCCAATGGTCTTACCACCATGGACGACATCTATTGATAGGGCTACATGGTAAGGCAGGATAATTTTGACATTCGATACATTTAATTTTTCCATGAGACTCGAAGAATCCATGCTACCTAAAGCTGCGAAGAGAGCATCCCGCTGGGTGGGACAACTCTGTAACACCTCTAAAGCTGACATTGCACACGGGGTTTGAGCTAAATCTTCAACCACAGAGTAGTTTGAAGCAGCCCTAGCATTAGGTTTATGTAAGGTCTTCTTGAAAACACCTTTCGGTATCTTCGGCATAGTTTCGGCAGGTTTCTCTATTGTGAGAGGGTTGGAAGGTTCACCTACAGCTTTACCCTTCTCAAGAGTCTCGTTCTCATAGTTTTTGTTCCTGGTTTGCAACAAAGTCGAAGATCGAACCATGTTGATATAATTAGGGTCAGGGGCAGTTTGAGTGCCCCCTGCTACATTAGAAGCTGAAGCAGAGTTCTATCCTTGGGGAAAAGGATCCTTTAGGACAGCCGGTTGTTGAGCTTTGAGCAGCTTCTGGGCTTGATCCATAAGGGGACAAAGGTGAGTAAGGTGGTCCTCTTGGCACAACTTACAAGGGAACTTGACCTTCTTCTTTTCTTTTTTTCCCCCATCAGCATTGTTTGCGGGCTTTGGCTTGTTTTGGTTTCCCTCTCCCTTTTTACCCTTCTTTTTCTTCCCACTGGGCTGCTAATTGCCCTTCTGAGAAGTTTGCGAAAAAACATTTGCATTCTAGGGAGAGGGGGAAGCCTTTGCTGCCTCCACCGTAGACTGTTTGACAGACAACTGGTGAAGTTGCTTAGTTAAAGACTCTACGGTGGGAGAGTTGACAGAACCAACCACACCATTAACATGGGGTCCAGGCTTAGGCTTCTCCGCTTCGTGCGAAGGCCTCGGTGCCTCAGGAATGATCTCATATAAGATCTCAGACTATGAATAAATCAAATCTAACTGCTGGGCCCTGAGTATGGATTCTTCTTCGTTCGTTACTCCTGATGTGGAAACATCCTTAGATATGTATGGCAACAGTGATTTAAGGAACCATTCTAATAGAAACTCAGGAGGAATGGTGGCTTTGATAAGACTCTTTCGCCTCCTCCACTCTTGGATATGATCCGAGATGTGGGTAGCCTTGTTTTGTCTAAAAGTAGACAACAAGTCCATTCCAAAATCGTATTAAACTAGAAGCTGAAAGTAGCTAAGGAAAGCACTAGCCAAATCCTAGAAACTACTAAAGGCAGCAGAAGGCAATTCAATATACCACTTGGCCGCCATACCTGTCAAGGTCCTCTGGAATAGTCTCAATCTAATTGAATCGTCATTCAACAAATTGGAAGAACACCATACGTGAAAAGTGGTGGCATGTGCCCTAGGATCTTCACCAGCTTTACCTTCGAACTTAGGGATATCTGAGGGCAACTTGGTGGGAATAGGTGGCCACAAGGGGTCATGCCTCACCGGCTCATTCATCAATTTTGACAAGTCTGGCAAGTTTAAAGTTGCCAGAAAAGGAAGTATGGGCCTAACCAGGGCACTAGATGTGCCTACTTGGGGATTAGAGGGACTTGCCCTTGAATGCCCATGGGTAAAAGTGGGGTTGCCCCCAGCCACCGATTGTGAAGTGGGAAGGTTGCTTTGAAAGGGATTCCATCTGTAAGCCACAGGAGTTTGGGTGGGAGGTGCAGTGTAAGTGGTTTGGGCTGTCCCCATAGAAGCAGGGGTCTAAAAGACTGGAGTAGGTATCCCTCCGCTAAACAATGAAAAGGGAGAGCTCGTGTATGGGACCGAAATAGGGGTTTGGAAGCTTTTCCCATAAGAGGTGTTGCTCCCAAACTGCACTCCTACATATGAAGGATATGGACCTACGTATGTATTGGATGGGGGAATGTGCCCCCCATTCCAAGGGTATCCTTGAACAAATGCCGAGGATCCTACCAGACCACTCTGGGTAGTGTAAGGAAAGGAAGAAGGAATGGTAGGTATACTGGGGATCCCAGCAACCATGTCACCAGAAGTACCTCTTATGTTGGATTGAACCGGTGGTTGGACCACCCAGCTCGCTAGAGTCAAAGGTGTAGAAGGCAAACTAGATCTAGGGGCACTTACTGGGGGAGGTAGTACCCCTTCAACCAGAAGGGTTGAGGTGAACACAAAAGGAATTTCTTCCACAGAAGACATGACTCTACCCACAGGGACACCTAGTACTGGTGAATCAAATGGTCTAACCTGGACGATCACAGGATCTTTTAAATCAGTCAAGGGGGAGTTAAAATTTCTTGCAAACTCGTCAGTCTGCAATTCTTCTATCTCAACTGTGTCAAGATTGAAACGGTTAGCAATGAGTTCTGGTTCACCAAGAACTTCACTTGTTCCTACAGGTTCAAATGAACCCTCTGTGTCTAATCTCCGCCTTTGAGGTAAAGGTAGAGGCTCCAATGCAGTCATAAGAGGAAGGTTTCTCAACCTTCTTGACCTTCTAACAGGTTGGTCCTCCAGAATTAAAAATTTAACTAATCACACCCTAAGGCCAACTAAACACAGGAAAAACCATAGAGAATACACTAAAAATTCATAAAGTGTCAAGCAATCAAACCAGGGTAAAAGATATACTTTCCCGAAGAAAGCTGATGAACGATTACTTGGCGTCCTTGAAGTGGTTCTTAGGCACAAGCGGAGGAATCACCCACCACCCTCCTACACTTTCAACAAGGGTTACCTTCCAAGCCCATTCAAGGTGAACCAGAAATAACCTTCCGATTTACCTAGGTATGAACCCTAAAAAGACAAGAGACTAAAGTCTACCTTGGCAGTATCAACAGTCTGGGAGGACAGTTGTCAGCCGAACTCGTACACATGGGCAGGGTAGCTGAGCCCGAAACTCTGTCTAGGACAGAATCCCCAGATGTGTAGAAGTCCTAGGTTATGCTTGTTGGGCTAATAGGGCAGAACCGGGTTTCACCTTTTAACTTTGCACCAACAAAAGACCCACAGTGTTGGCCCTTTCGGCAGCAGCCTGCGAACAGGCTACAGTCTCTCCCGAAATAGCTATGGGGTGCCGCAGAATCAGGTTTCTGCAAACAGAAGAGATATTCTTACTGTACCTTTAGTCTTTAACTATTAATAATTACTTAACACAATGCTTGTATTATCAATTATGCAGCTTCGTGATTAGATAAATGAATAGTTACTTGCACAACCCTTATCTGGGAATTCATAGTGAAGCTAGTTATTAACAGTAATCTTACTTTATCAGTTATTTACTTAACAGTGCATAAAATATAATAACAAATCACACAAATGAAACACAACACCAGATGTCACGTGGTTCACCCCCAATGTAGTGGCTATGTCCACAGAACTGCGCTTTATTTAACTCTTTACAACTAAAACGACAGTTCTAATTTGCACACTCAGCTGCAGATCTCTTTAGTCCTCAAAGCTGTGCACACAGTAGCAGGCCTCTGTGCACACAGCTGCAGATCTTCCTTTTCACCAACAATACCCCTCTGCGCACACAGCTACAGAGGTCGTCCACACACACAGCTGGGACTTAACCTTCGTACAAAAACCCTTATACAATCTCTTATCTTCGCATTACATTATCTTCATAAGATAATCATTCAAGACATAACCCTACTTCTTTACATAAGTGCCTATTTATATAGCGCACTGTTACAAAACCATGGATTTACACCATGGGCGCCCAAAACCCTAACCCTGGATTTAACCCAAGAGTTAGTTACAAAAAGGGGGTTCGACCCACCCGCGACACCCCTAAGACTATTTTAGGTTGTAAATCTGCTTACACTTATTCAAAAACTACGGAGTTACCAAAACTAAGGACCTTTAGGGTCGGAGCCCCAACAGGCCCCTAAGAATTTCTTGTGGCCCGTCCCGGGGCACTCTGCTACTATTTTGGTGGTTGAAGAAACCTTGTGTGCTACTTACTGACACCCTCCCTACTACTGTCGGCTGCTCACTTCCATCCTTCGTACTTTTTATGTTGAAGAAGGTCTTCCGGATCCATCTGCAACCCCACTTGTTACTCTGTCTACCGAACACTTGACCATCCACAACTAAGGGTCCTGAAAATTGTGTGTCAAGCTGCATAAGACAAACAGCCACCGTGGCTCTATAAAACCAGGAAGAGGCAGGGCAGGATCCTCTAGAGTCTTATTATGAGGCCTTATGCCTTTCGTCACTCCTCGTTAGAGCGAACTTTTGCCTGCCTTTGTCCGAATTAGAGCAAACTTCTGCCTTCCTTTGTACCTTAGTCGGATAGGACTGTACTGGTGAATTACTATGAAGGTTCTGCAACCCTCTCTCCTTGAACTCTTGTACCAACTCCTGGACTTCACAATTGTTTGACATGGCTCCAACTGAGCAACTCAAAGAAGTGCTTAATGCGGGAGTCGCAGGCCGATGCAGTGCTTTATAAAATCCTGTAACAGAATCTGTCATCATGGTGCATTAATGACACCAAATCTGATGGGATGCTGGAAATATTGTCCACATGGCACCAAGATTTCCCCCGAAATCTCATTATTACAGGTATGGAGAGCTGTGCTCGTGCCGGCGCCGCTGAATTTATTTTGTCCCATCCATCGCATTTTAAACTGCGACGCACCTTGGACCTTCGACATAACAACTACCTGCAACTACGGTACAATATTAACCCTCGCTCCTTACTTCCCCATGCGGTACCCATATTTCAACTGTTCATGGGGTTTAGACTATCCTTCCTAGAGCTACTGCCGATTAGGGGGTCCCAGCCTGTCCCTATACTTCTTCAAATGACTGCCATTTACCATCGAGGGTAAAATTTCTCCATTCAACTTAGCTAGCTGCACTGCGCCACCATCAGTAACTTTCTATACTATGTATGGTCCTTTCCAATGTGTCTTGAACTTACCTGGGAATTTCATGAATTTGCTGTTGTATAAGAGCACAAGGTCACCTATCTAGAATTGCTTCTTTTTAATATGTCTATCATGCCACGCTTTTTCTCTAGCCTTCTGTACTTGCTGCTGGAACCCTGCAATGAATCTATCTTCTTCTAGTTCTGTTATCTGGGATAGCCTTTTATTCAACATACCTGGGTCATCCATTTCTGTGAAAGTAGCTATTCTAAGACTAGGAACAATATACTCCATTGGCATAACTGCTTCTTGCCTGTAAACCAGCCGAAAAGGTGTGTGACTTGTTAGCTTCTTACAAGTGGTTCTATAAGCCCATAACACTGCCGAGATTCTGAGATCCCAATCATTTCTATTAATATTAAAAACCTTGGTCAGAGGCTGCTCAAGAATCTTATTGAAGGCTTCCACAGTTCCATTTTCTTGAGGATGGTACGCAGTACTCTTCTGGTGATATAGCTGAAATTCTTCGGTCAATGCTTCAATAGTATTATTCAAAAAGTGTGACCCTTGGTCACTCATAAGAATTCTAGGACATCCAAACCTTGTTAAAATATTTTCAAAGATGAACTTCACAGCTGTAGAGCACTACAATCCTTGACTGGTTGAGCTTTAGCCCAACGAGTAAGGTATTCAGTTGCTGTAATAATATACCTTGCGCCCGATTTCTTTGCAGGGGGGATTTATAGGTCCGACAAAATCAATAGCCCACTTGTCAAAGGCTTGTAGGGTTACCTATGGAATGAGAGGCATCTCATCCCTCCTGGATGGTTTTCCTATCCGCTGACAGATGTCGCAGCTGTGGCAGTACTCCCTGGCATCCTTATGAAGTGTAGGCCACCATAACCCTACTGCCAGAATCTTCTGTGCTGTAGCTTTCCCTGCATAATGTCCTCCCACTGTTCCAGAATGTGCCTTAGCCAAAATCAAGGGTTTCTCATGCTCCAAGACACATCTGTGTAGGATTTCATCTGGTCCCATCTTGTACAGTTGCCCTGCTATCAGTGTAAAATCAGTAGCCCGAACCACCAACTGCTTCTTCTGCCGTGTTGTCATCTCCAAGGGTGCAAACCCTATATCCAAATACTGAACAATGTCCTGAAAGTAGTCATCAACCATTTGGATAGCGAATAACTGAGCATTAGGAAGACCTTCATCTAAGCTAGTAGGCTCTTCCCTTGATTCGAGCCTCGACAGATGGTCAGGTCCCAAGTTAAGTCTTCCTGGCTTAGGTATAATCTCAAAGTCATATTCCTGGAACAATATTAGATATCGACATATTCTTCCTCCCAACACAGGCTTGTTAACCAAGTATTTCAAAGCAGAGTGGTTAGTGAACATTTTAAAGTGAGAACCTAACACATAATGACGGAATTTTTGCAAAGCATATACCATAGCTAAACCTTCCCTTTCTGTCGTAGTATAGTTTCTTTCTGCTATGGATAATTTGCGACTTGCAAAGGCAATAGGGTGGTCAATATTACCTTCACCTGTTTGAGCCAGTACTATGCCCAAAGCAATCGAGGAAGCATCAACATGCACATGAAACTCCTTATTCCAATCAGGAAACACTAGGATAGGGGCAGTTACCATCTTTTCTTTTAGGATGTCCAAGCTTTCTTGACACTCAGGTGTCCATTCAAAATTATTTTCTTTCTTCAACTGTTTCTCCATCGGGGCTGTGATCTGGGCGTAACCTTTAATAAACTTCCTGTAGTACCCAGCGTGACCAAGTGTAGTGCGCAGTTGCTTGACTGAATTTAGAGGTGGAAAGTTCATGATAATTGCTATCTTCGCCGGATCCACCATCAATCCTTGCTTACAAACAATATGACCTAACAGGATTCCAAAGGGTGCACAGAAGATGCACTTTTTTAAGTTCAAGGAAATATGATGCTGTCTACACTTGTCCAGCATAAGTCGTAAACTAGTTATGTGGTCTTTTAGTAACCCAAAAATAGTCCAGTCATCAAAATACACTTCTAAGAATTTATGTATAAAGTCTTTAAATGCACAAATTACGACTCGAGAAAACATGGCAGGTGCATTCTTTAATCCAAAAGGAATAACTGTGTACTGAAAGGATCCCATTTCAGTAGCAAATCTTGTCTTATGTCGATCCTCTGGGGCAATTCTGATCTGATGGTAACCTGAAAATCCATCAGTAAAAGAGTATACTTCTTGACCTCCAACATTATCAAGAACTTCATCTGTAAAAGGAGTAGGAAAGGGGTCATGTAGGCACGCATCATTCAGCTTCCTTAAATCAACACAGATTCGGATTTCACCCTTAGTCTTCTTTTCTTGGACTACCATCGGATTGACCCATTCGGACTCTTCAACAGGTTCAATAATTCATGCGGCAAGCATCATATCTAACTCCAGTCTAACTTTTTCCTTATACTTGGGGTTCAGCCTATACGGGCGCTGTTTCACAGGCTTCGCATCAGGTTTCAATGGGATCTTTATGACTCCTATATCGCCAAGGATACCCTTCATCTCAGAAAACTTCATCGGAAATAGGTCTTGATACTCATGGAGAAGTTGGGTCACTTTGCTGACCATTTCATCATCCCAATAATCTCCAATTGTAGCATACTTGGGGTTTTCTTCTGACCCAATGTTTACGGTCTGTGTCTTCAGAGGCTGAGTCACTTCAGGTGTTTTGACCACTGGTCCACTTACTTCGCAGTTTCCTTTTGACTCCGGAATATTAATGTTACGTGGATCATCATCCTCGTCAATTGCGAGGTTGTAACAATCAACTGCATTAGCTTCTTGTGCTGCCCAATCATTTTGGTATTCTCCTATTTCTTGGTCATCAAATATCTTAGTATGGATCAATCTAACAGATGCATCTAAAGCAGGACAAACTTCGTTAACAGAAAATGTAAGTATAAAACTATCAACAAGATCATCCCAACTTACAGTACCGTGTCGAAGCTCGACCTCCATGTACCAGTTTTTTGCTATAGGTTCCAAAGTGTGCACAAACTTATGCACCCATTCCTCGCAAGGTACATGTTCCCATGCTGCATAACATTGCTTCAAATGTTCCTGGAAACTATTCTGCCCATTGAACTTACTTCGCACCCCTTGAGATTGGTTTAGGAATCTGAGGCATAGAAATTTCTGGCAAGCTTCCCAACTGTGAATATATTTCCTGTGGCCTTTCCACCATCTCGCTGCTGTAGCTCTCAATGTTGCTTCCAAAGTCTGCATTCTCTGTGATTCTGGCACTTGTCCTGAGAACTGCGCAATGAATTTTCTTGGATCTGTCAACCCATCATATGTAGGCAAGTCTCTGGCCTGTGCACTAAGGCATCTAAGGGATTTGGTAATTCATGCGCACCGATGGCCATGTAGCTCGTATAGTCGATTCTGCTAACTCTCTAGACCATCATCTGAGTCAGACATGTAGGAGCTATCACATTTCCAATCCATTATACCTTCAGCATTAGGCTCGACATAATCTTCTTCTTTAGCTGTAATATTATAGATGTGGTCCAGAATATCCTGATCTTCCTCTCTAACTGGCTCCGTATATATTTCTCCTTGAGAAGGATCCAATGGTAGTATAGCTCTCAATCCCTTCCCTTCAAAAGTCATTTGTCTCTTTTTAAGATTGATAACTGCATCACTATCTATTGCCCACTCAATTCCTAGCAAAGCTGGATAGGGGTTACTGTCATCAATGATCTCAATAAATTCAAAATATGCTATAGTACTGACTCCATCTATATCCACTGGTACCCGAGGAAATCTTCCTAAGGGTACAATCCTCTGCTGATTGGATAATCTTAACTGTATAGGTGACCAATCGAGGGTAGGTTTTCCCATTTGTTCCCATGTTTGCTTAGTTAAAATATTGACTTCAGAACCCAGATCTAAAATAATATCCTTCATGTCATACTCTCCTACCTGAGCATGTAGTCTCATCTCTCTTCTAGTTCTTCTAACGCTACTAACAACTCTTTCGCTATCAGGACTTTGATGAGGTTCACAAGACTGAATAACTTTTTGTAATTCATTTAAGGTGTTCTAATTTCTTAAAAATTTGATGCAACTCTGTAAAAACGATGACAGAGTACTTACTTGGCCTTGTGAGTCTTCCTGGGATTGCAGATGCTGATGTTGCTTGTTTGGTGCTGGTAAGTCTGAATCAACAAAGTCTTGTCTGGCCTCCAAAAAAGTTTATTTTTCTTGTCTAACATCAAATACTGGAGTATTTTCTATGGCCTTGCGGACCCAAGCTTCATTAGGCTGCTTCGCCTGACACTGCGCCTCTGTCGTAGCTCCGCTTCTTGTAACATCATTAACAGCTGGGATCAGTCGTGGCTCGACAGCAATGAACTGGACACTCAGACTAGGTTTGTTGTTTCTTTCTTGGATTTTAGCTAGTAACTGTGGGCACTGCTCGATGACATGATCAACTGCTCGAGATAGATGTCCTGCCGTATCGGCATGTCGTGGTTGGGTTTTTACAGTCTCGAGATAGATGTCCTGCCTGATTGCAGTTATAGCAAATAACTTGACCTCGACCTCCACCAGGCATACCATGACCACGGCCTCTAAAACTTCCTTGACCACCTCGTTAACCATATCCATCATTGCCTTGTGCATCCGGGTAGATCCTATAAGTGTCATAGGTCTGCTCCCTCATAAGGTCAAAACTGCGAAATTCATCTTCATTGTGGCCAACAGACTTACAGAATTTATAGTAAGGGTTCTTCGAGACTTGAACATACCTCTGTAATAGATAGCAATATTCTGATCAATGCTGGCCAGTAGTTCAACATATCTCACAGTACAGAACAGTAGGATTCAGCGGGTTTGGTGCGCCAGTATTCAAATAGTTTCTCAGTGCCGGGCACTGGTCCTTGTCGTGGCCTTCTGTTCGACAACGTATACACCATACCTCTTCACGGGTGGCTTTCCCTTTTTTCATGTCGCGAAGTTCTAAAGCCATCTTCGCGAGCTGCGCTTGAATTTGAGCTATGCCAGGATTATCTTTGACAGGTGCAGTTTCAAGCTTTATGGCAATTTCTAAGGCCTCTTACCGATCAACAACCTTTTGTTGCATGAGTGGAGCTCTGATGTGGGGTAATAATGCTGCGATAAACCACTCCTTATGTTGTGCTGTTCCAATCGTGAAGCTAACTTGGTTAAGCAGAACTTTGAATCTCTGATCGAAGTCCCATAAAGATTCACCTCGTCACTGCTGAATCTCTTTTAACTCAGTGATGCACTGCGATTCTGATTTAGGTTTCTTAAATTCTCGGATCAGTGCTGCTTTGATGTCAGCCAAGACAGGATTCTGCGTGCTGGAAAACTTCATAAACCAAGTTAGGTCTCAGTCTCTAAAAGAAGTGATCAGCTGCGCTTGTCGAACATCTATGTCCGTAATATTCTTCGCGGTCCACACAGCTTCGCACAGAAACCAGAACTGTTCTGGATCTTTTGACCCAGTTCCTTTAAAAACTGGTAGTTTGATGTCATCATGAACATGGGCCATCTGGGATCTAGGGGAGGAGGAAGGGTTTGAACTAGCTGGGGAATACTGACCTGCGATAGGGATACTCGGGCTAGGGTTACTTTCATATTGCGACAGGTTCTCAGGGATAATAGGTCTCTGCTGCGGGGTTATCGGAGGGTTTCTAACATAGGGGACCTCGGCGGACTCAGAGGAATCAGAGCTTAAGGGGGTATACTCAGTGGAGGAGCCGAGATCTCTCTTATATATTTTTCCATTTCGCAGCAAACCACTTTGCTCGTCGTAGTCCCGGTCACTTCCAATCATAGGTTAGCAATACTAGATCTAACAATCTGATTCGATAAGCAAGATTCCTTTTTCAGCCAATAGTATTTTAATATTCAAGCTAAATAGGTTCAAGTACTTACCCCTTGGTCCTTTGAAATTTTTTTGTTTAGCTTCGCTAAAGGAGGTACTTGTGTCGACGGTGAACTCCGTCACAAATGCTTCGAGAGTTTGCGCAGTGCAAAAATCCATGGCTCGCGAGATCGCGTTGTTCACTCTTTTCAAGATAGTGATTCTTGCAGGGATCCAGGGAGGAAGCTGGTTTTCTTGGAAGTTCATCCTCCTTTCTGTTAACCTAGATAACCACTGGTGCAACTCTATGTGTATAGAACCAAAGAAAATTTCATGAACATCAGAAAAAAAGTACCTTTGCAAAAATTGTTCTGCGCTACGATGGGGATCTTTATTTTCCTGTTCTGCAAACTTCAAATAGGTCGCTTCGGCCCAATCACCAATTTATTTTACAGAGGGTCGCCAAAACATAGCCCTTGAGGTACGACGTAGATCTCTCTTCAACAGATACTGAGTTCAACCGGAAATGGAACAAATTTGTTGGGCTAATAGGGAAGACTCGGGTTTCACCTTTTAACTTCGCACCAACAAAAGACCCACAGTGTTGGCCCTTTCAGCAGTAGATTGTGAACAGGCTACAGTCTCACCCGAAACAGCTATGGGGTGCCGCAGAATCAGGTTTCTGCAAACAGAAGAGAGATTCTTACTGTACCTTTAGTCTTTAACTATTAATAATTACTTAACACAATGCTTGTATTATCAATTATGTAGCTTCGCGATTATATAAATGAACAGTTACTTGCACAACCCTTATCTGGGAATTCACAGTGAAGCTAGTTATTAACAACAATCTTACTTTATCAGTTATTTACTTAACAGTTCATAAAATATAATAACAAATCACACAAATGAACCACAACACCAGATGTCACATGGTTCACCCCCAGTGTAGGGGCTACGTCCACAGAACTGTGCTTTATTTAACTCTTTACAACTAAAACAACAGTTCTGATCTACGTACTCAGCTGCAGATCTCTTTAGTCCTCAAAGCTGCGCACACAGCAGCAGGCCTCTGCGCACACAGCTGCAGAGGTCGTCCACGCACACAGCTGGGACTTAACCTTCATACAAAAACCCTTATACAATCTCTTATCTTCGCATTACATTATCTTCATAAGATAATCATTCGAGACCTAACCCTACTTATTTACATAAGTGCCTATTTATATAGCGTACTGTTACAAAACCATGGATTTACACCATGGGCGCCCAAAACCTTAACCCTGGATTTAACCCAAGAGTTAGTTACAAAAAGGGGGTTCGACCCACCTGCGACACCCCTAAGACTATTTTAGGTTGTAACTCCACTTACACTTCTTCAAAAACTGCGGAGTTACCAAAACTAAGGACCTTTAGGGTCGGAGCCCCAACAACGCTTTGACAAGGATTCAGAGGGTTATCTCCTCTGTCCAAGCCTCCACGCGGCCTAGTGCTTAACTCCTGTTTGAGAGGAGATTCCAAGATACAGTGATAAAGTCAAGGATTTACCTAAAGAAAGGTCCACTACGTCTGAGTTTATAACTTGTGGGAAGTTTACACTCCCTAGCCCACAAGTCTAGCCTAAGCTAGTAGGTGAAAGGCCCCTAAAAATAAAAACTTACTAGTAAATTTTAATTTATGCATTTATTTTAGAGGGCTCTTCTTTACTCAAGAGGTAATGGAGTGATATACTGTATGGTATTTTGAATCAAACAAGGAACAAATGAAAGTAAAGGTGTATTCAAAGCAAACTACTACTATAAAATAAACTTCTTTTCATTTTCTTGCAAATATGTATTGATGAATTAAATGCAACAATAAGAGAAACTAAGCCTATATTTTTGTAGTTTTTTGAGATAATATTTTCAAATTGAAATGAACACTACTTTATGCAAAATCATAATGCAAAAGCTTAACTATGTTTTCTTTTCACGTTTAAAAATGCTCAAAAATCTACTATGCATCTACAATGCACTCTACTTGAGTAAACTTGAAACCTATAAACTGTATAGAAGCTACAAACTGAAGCAAACAGGCAGACAGAACCAATAGAAAACCACTAAAGGAAGGCTAGTAACCCTAGCTTGGGTGCAAACAATGACAAAGAATCACTGCAGACTTACACAGGCAAGTGACAACCAGCTACAGTTAGAAGACAGGCTGGAAAGAACAGAGCCCAAGACCCTGATCACTGATCTGGACTAAGACACTTTAACCCACAACCCAAATAGGCCAAAATACTTCAGAATGCAAACAATAAATAAATCAAGCACAAAATATTCAAGGGCTTTCAAGAAACACGAAGTGTGATCACCTGAGGCATTCAAACAAACTCTACAGCATTCTTAAAGAAAATCTTCTCAGAAAACAGGGACTATACCAAGAAAAATAACAAGCAAACTCTTACTTAAAAATCCCAATTTCCAGGATTATTCAGGACTGTGTATAAGAGCAGGTCATGAATGATACGCGACTGTCTAGTATTACAACCCGCGAATGCAGACCAATATTCACGACTGTCTAGAAAGACAACCTGCGAATGGGTATAAATTTTTTCTCAAAAAATCAAGAAGAAACCCAAGACTTTCAAATGCCGAAGCAAATAAGAACCAAGATAAAAATAACAAACAGACTCACAAGCAAAACTGGTCAGGACGACATAAATGACCTACAATAGTCTAGGCTATCCCCAGCGGAGTTGCCAGTTTTGTTGTACAGGATTATGCACCTAATAACCATAGGTGTGGGGTTACCAACATACTCAATCACTTGCAGACAATTGACTTCTAAAGTACAGAATAGGAAATAGGAGGGTTAGAAGGACTTACTTGTTAAATGAAGGTCGATCCTTTGCTATCCTCTTCCTCTCTGTTCCACTTCCAAAGTCTTCAGGATTGCTCCTCTTTCACCTGTCAAGAAACACTCTTCTAGATACAAGATGATTCATGTACATATAAGGAGGTTAGATTAAACACATATTATATTGAAATATAAACATTTATCCAATCACAAGACATGAAACACATATGGAAGAAGCAATCTCTTTATTATCAATAATGGAAAGAGTTAAGGTTACAACCCAGCGTCTAAGACAAGAACTCCTCTGCAACCAAAGGATTCTGAGTTTCACTGCTCCAAAGGCTTCTGTATAAACTCCACCAGCATAACTTTGCTCTCCAAGTGTATCTAACCAACACCCTCCCCAAGGCCTGTATTTATATGGGTCAAATAAGGTAGTTCTCGAAGGTTGGGGAAGTTGTAGCAGTTAAGGAAATTAAGTTAAATGGATTAACTAATCTCCCATTAGCGCGTGTTTTTATGTTTTAATGTTTGAGACATATTCGCGGGTATGTAGTAGAGCAACCCACGAATGATTCATGACTTACCATAAGGGCAACCCATGAATACATGGATTCACAACTTGTAACAACCGAGACTCATGAGTGATGTGCGAGTTGTATAGAAGGATAGTCGCGAATACATCTCAACATAAGCAAATGACAAAGTAACTAGGTGGATAGTGAAAGAATGTATTTTAGAATAAACCAAGCTATAGTGTTTTTGGCAAACCTCTATCCATAAGTGTCCTTTTGTGTTCCAACATGAGGGATGTCGGCACTCGGACAGAGAGGTGCCATTCAGGTGTATAACAGTATCTCTCTCTCACACTCAGAGAGATTCTCCTCTCTCACTCATGCGACCCAATGAGTGAGTGTGTGTGTGATAAATAAAGAGGCTCACTCTCTATTTATATTCTTTCATTCACTTGAAACCCACTCCAACATGTTGGCCTCACTTAACAATTACTTACTAGAGCTAACATCTCTATGTTGGAGCAGGGCCCCGCAGCTACAGGAAAAGATGCTATATCGGAACAAGAAAGTCAAAGAGAACAGTACCTGAGTGGCTGAGAAGAGAGAGCTCAACCACTGCACTTAAGGCAGCAGCGAATATAGGAGGGCTTAGCTACCCTCATAAATGGAAAAGGAGCAATGGGTCGAGGTATTGAAGATGAAGGATAGAAGGGGAGCGACCAAGGAAGAAGCCCCTGTACCCACGATCAGTGCCGGGAAGTGTGGAAGACCGCAGAAAGCTGTGGTGTGACGAAAAGTGGTAGCTCAAGTACAGATAGGCCGACTGTCACAAGTTAGGGTTTTTGGGTTACTTTTGGGAAAGGCCCACAGTGTTGTAACATGGAGAGACCTTCGGGCCGCCTATATAAGCATGTATTTTGTATTATGAAAGGTTAGCTAGTCAGTTGGTCTGTTAGCTCATAGACATCTAGGCATTCAGATAGTTAGACAGCGAGCTAGCTAAGAGTCTCGAGTGTATCAGTATCATAAGAGTCGAGCTCTGGTTCTGTTATTCAATCTGTAGTTATCTTACTGTAACCAGTAGCTGGCTCCTAGAGCATGAATGTAGCAATCCATAGGGATTGAGAGAGAGAGAGAGAGGAAGAGTATATTGTAAGAGAAGGCAATATAGGAAGAGAAGAGATCTAGGAGAGAAGAGCTCATGGCTGTGTGCGAGGAGTTACCCAGAAGATCTCAAGCTACACAATAGGTTGTAGTGGAACTGTGTTTACTCTCTCAAGATATAATATAAAAACCAGTTCTTGTGGATGTAGCTTCCTTCCTGGGAGTGAACCACATAAAATCAGTGTGTTGTGCAACTGTTTCATGTGATTGTGCTTTACTTAGTTTCTATCTGTTATCCGTTACATGAACTTTGCTATCAGTTAATGAATGAATGTACGTTATCCTTCAGTTTACAGTAACATAGAAGGTTAAATACGAGTTGAATGTATCAAGTATTCTATATATGAGTTTATCAGTGCTTGATTCATGCAGTAACAGTTACAGTGTTAAGTGATTCCTGTATATTGAGTTCAGCAAGTTGAGTATAGTTGTTGTTAAGCGTGTTAAGCTATAGGAGCTTAAGTAAGGTTGTTTAACACCCTGTCGAAGGTTAAATGAGCTGTTACACCTAGAGAGAAAGCCTTTGGACCTTGAGAGTCACATTGAGCCTTACTACAGAAGGTATCACAGTATAGAAAGGCGATATCGCACCGTCAGAGGAGCTGCGGTGTCAGACATCGCAGGTTAAGGGTTGAGTAGAAGAGAAAGCTGTGCATCATCCTAGAGGCTGCAATGTGATAAGAGTCATTTCCCTATTAGATCCAACGAGAAGAGAGAACAGTGCCACGCAGAGAGATCCTGCTGATTAAGAAGAGTCATGAGACACTAGGATGCTACATAACCCAGTTGAGGAAACCTGATTCTTCAACCACCCCATCTGAGATCACTTCGTGTCAGACTTTAGGCCGTTCTGTGGTCTGTTGTCGAAAGGGCCAGTGAGCTAGGGGTTTTGTTGGTATAGTAAAGTAAACCCGGGTCTTCCCATTATAACCAACACTCTAAAAGTATCTAATAACCCTAGTGCCCCACAACTTGTGGGGACTTTGCCTCCTCTGACTAACAATGAGGTTTATCCTTAACACAATGGTGGGGACTGTTGCCCCGACTTTCAATGAATCACCTAGGGTCAACTTCTCTAGGATAGTATAATAACCCTAGCGCCCTACAACTGCGGGGACTTTAACCCTTGACCAATAGGAGGGTTACCCACAATGACTTGACATGACTTATTATATTATAGAAACTTCCCGAAATAAACATTGGGGTATGACATGACTCAATTACATTACAGACACATCCCAGAATAAACATCAGGGTATGACATGACTCAATTACATTACAGACACATCCTCAAATAAACATCGGGGGTGCAATACATAAGATATACGGATGAATACATTCCGAAGTTACAATTACATCAACACTCCCTCTTAACTAGGAAGGTATTCTCTCGACAGAATATATCAACACAAGTCTTCTTCTTTGTATCATCTGGATCATCATCAAGTCATCTTCGTCTTCAAGTCATCTTCATCTTCAAGTCATCTTTATCTTCATGTCATCTTCATTTTCAATTCATCTTCATCATCTTCATATTCCTGTATGCAAAGGTTCCCCATGGGAAAATAAATGCTGTCTTGTGCTGATCGGTGGGTAAAATATCAATCTGATTATAACCCAAAAAACCATCTATAAATGAAAAGATGACACTTTTGGCACAATTTTCGATAATCTGGTCAATATGTGGAGTGGGAAAGTTGTCCTTTGGACAACCTTTGTTCAAATCTCTGAAATTGATGTAGACTCTAATGGTGCCCTGCTTTTTATTAACAGGGATGACATTCGATACCCATTCCGTCAGGGGTACGGGATAAATAAATCGTGCTTTTAGAAGCTTTTCTATTTTAGCTTTGATAGCAGTGGCTTTCCATGGATGGGCTTGCTTAGTTTTTGCTTGACAGGTTTTGTAGTGGGATAGGTTTTTATTTCATGGACCACAATGGATGGGTCTATTCCCGTGTTGCAGGTGCAACTTTTTTCCCAAATTTTTTAAAAATTTTGGACCCTCCTTTTAATTTCATTTTGCTTGGGACTGTTTGGATTCCTAATTTCTGTCTTTCCTTTGCTACAAATTTGGATTTTTTGAGGTTGAATTGAGGTTAAATGTTTCCTTCGTTTCGGAAGTTGGATGGTCTAACTTTGCCTTTGTCTAGCCAAAGCTTTTGATTATGGAGTTTTATCACTATTGGAGGTTATTTGCAGTTTTAGTTAGAACTTTAGTTCTTTATGCCGCCGCTGTTTCGGAGGTGAAATGAACTAATTTTATCACTGCCTAGCCGAGAGTCTTTTGAACACTTAATGTTTCTTTTTTTTGATGATTTGATTTTATCGCTGTCAGAAGTTGTTGAAGGAATCGGGGCATTAGTCCTCTATGCCACCAATGGATAGTCTTGTTATTCGATGATGCATGTTATCTCTTTTGTTTTATTTTTTCAAAAGTGTGTATTTTTAACTGTCAGTGATTTTTCTTTATCGCTATTGAAATGATTTTTGTCATTGATCATAGGCCTTGTACTTGGTGTTAACGATACAATGGAAGCATTAAGATTTAACTCGTCGATCCATAGTCCTCATTTCTTCTGATCGCAGATCTTTTATTTAATCGCAGAAGCCATAGTCAGTTTGTCTCCCGCCATTGTGGCTTCGTAGTGAACTATCCTGTCGATGCATATAGTGCTTCCTCCCACCGATGAGAGTTTTTTTTTCACCCAATGCTTAGTATTTCTACTCACCGAGAGGGATTTTCCTGCCTTTTTTATGTGCTTTTACTCTATTTTATGATGGTGGAGTTGTTTCGTTGGTTTTGGTCAAGTCTAGTTTTCTCAGAGATGAGGAACGCAGTTTAGGATTCGGATTGGCGGTTACATTGCAATGATTCATGATTTCTTCGGAGGATTTTGAGTTAGTCCAGATGAGGCCTGAATTGAGATAAAGAGTCTATTTTTTGGGCTTGCGATTTTATTTTGGACAGTAGGTTTAGCAGATTTCAAGATACGAACTTACAGGATTTTCTTTGCATTATCATTTTTTCTTTTCATGCATTAATATTGTTGATAGTTCATTTTACAGGAAGTATGTTTTGATACAGTTTGTGTTACTTTGCCAAACTATAAGTGGTCTAAGAACAGGCTATGTTTATGACAGAATGATTGCTGCTGTAAAGAAGATATGTCTAAAAGGGAGGCAGCAAGGAAGGAAGTGGCTAAAGAATGAAGAAGCAGAGACAGAGAAAATAATAAACAAGTGAAGGTCTAAGCTCAACAGGATCTAAAAAAGGACCAACAGATTACTAAGCATAATCAATAGCATCAGAGGCCTAGGCTTGGGGAAAATTCATCAGCGGCAAAGCTGGTCCCTCTTTATAAAAGTGCTATTAAATTTTAATTTAATGTAACATATTGTACCGCACTCACTAAAAGACAAAGTTGTGGGATTGAAAGGTCACCTGGGGGCATCCCAAAGGTTTTGCAGTTTTGTATAAATATAGTAGAATTAGATGTAAGAAAGAGAATTTTTCCTAGATATATTTGTGAGAGTATGTTGTAAGAAGAACTATTTCCTTTTGCAATAAAGAAATACAAGTTTCCTGTTGGAGAAATCTTAGTGGGATGTTTCAAATGTTGTGCTATGGATCTATTGAATGTGAACTATTTCATTTTCAGCTTGTATCCATTAACTATGATATTTTTCTAACTCTTTGAACATATGTTCTTGTTATGATTGTGCTCTAGTTTATTCTATGAAAATTCCACTGTGAGTAATGAAGGATTTTCATAAACAATAAGCTATTTTGTTGTTCATATATCTAT
Source organism: Pseudotsuga menziesii (assembly GCA_001517045.1). NCBI lineage: Eukaryota > Viridiplantae > Streptophyta > Pinopsida > Pinales > Pinaceae > Pseudotsuga > Pseudotsuga menziesii. Next base: position 579,023 of record LPNX010425641.1, read on the forward strand.
TAATGTTCATGTGTTTTGAAATAAGTAACAACTATCTGTTATTTTTATTAATGCATGCACATAAATACATTACTCATTGATGTTATATTTTTATTATTCAAGATACCATTATGATTTTAGGATCTTTAACTAAGAGAATAACATGCACAGCAATAAAACACAAGCACAACACAAGAGACAAGAGACACAAATAATTTTCCCGGGGGAAACCATAAAGGAGAAAACCCTACAACTTCCTCAGAGATAGAATCAACACCAGAGGTAAAACTAGAAAATAGTAAGATGATCTCCTGACAGCAGCAGTCTCTCTCTCTCTCACTGAGAGAGCTTCTCCTCTCTCACTCATGCGCCCCAATGAGTGAGTGTGTGTGTGACAAATAGAGAGGCTCACTCTCTATTTATATTCTTTCATTCACTTGAAACCCACTCCAACATGTCGGCCTCACTTAACAATTACTTACTAGAGCTGACATCTCTAGGAGTGTCTAATAACCCTAGTGCCCCACAACTTGTGGGGACTTTGCCTCCTCCGACCAACAAGTAGGTTTATCCTTAACACAATGGTGGGGAATGTTGCCTCGAATAACAATGTCTCACCTAGGGTCAACTTCTCTAAGATAGTCTAATAACCCTAGGGCCCCACAATTGTGGGGACCTTAAACCTTGACCAATAGGAGGGTTACCCACAATGACTTGACATGACTTATTACATTATAGAAACTTCCCATAATAAACATCGGGGTATGACATGACTTAATTACATTACAGACACATCTTGGAATAAACATCGGGGTATGACATGACTCAATTACATTATAGACACATCTCAGAATAAACATTGAGGTGTAATATATAAGATATATGGATGAATACATTCTCAGGTTACAATTACATCAACACTCCCTCTTAACTAGGAAGGTATTCTCTCGACACAATATATCAGCACACGTCTTCTTCTCTATATCATCTAGATCATCGTCAAGTCATCTTCGTCTTCAAGTCATCTTCATCTTTAGGTCATCTTCATTTTCAAGTCATGTTCATCATCAGATCTGGATCATCACTCGATCTGAATCACCACTAGACATCATCACTCAATCTAGATCATCACTTGATCTTGATCATTACTGTTGGATCATCATCACTAGATCATCATCATGGGTGCTATCTCTTGATTCTTCTCGTCATAGGAATCTCTACAGAGCCAGCCTTTTTTCATGATGGATGTACATCTACAGATCCAGTCCCTTTTCATACTGGATGTATGATCACACAAAGCTAGTCCTTTTTCATCCTAGATGTGGCATCCACTCAGAGCTAGTTCTTTTTCTTACTAGATGAGTCTTCACAGAGCCAGTCCTTTTTCATATTGGGTGTGGGATCCACCCAGAGCTAGTCCTTTTTCATACTAGATGAGTCTTCACAGAGCCAGTCCTTTTTCATACTGGGTGTGGCATCCACACAGAGCTAGTCCTTTTTCATACTAGATGAGTCTTCACAGAGCCAGTCCTTTTTCATACTGGATGTGGGATCCATACAGAGCTATTCCTTTTTCATACTAGATATGTCTTCACAAAGCTATCCCTTTTTCATGCTAGGTGTGGCATCCACACAAAGCTAGTCCTTTTTCATACTAGATGTGTATTCACAGAGCCAACCCTTTTTCATGTTGGATGTGGGATCCACACAAAGCTATTCCTTTTTCATACTATATGTGTCTTCACAGAGCCAACCCTTTTTCATGCTAGGTGTGGAATCCATACATACATCTGAAAATGGAAGGAACCAATCCTCTCACCATGTCACAGCTCTTACATATGACCGTGGAAGGAACCAATCCTCTCACCATGTCAGAATGTCACAACACTTATATCTGACCATGGAAGGAACCAATCCTCTCACTATGTCAAAAGGGCTCATGAAATCATCACTTCCCTTTGGAGGGAACCTCGATCTAGAGAACACCAAGCTTCTCCCTGAAGTACTCAAACTTCACTCTGGCCATTTATAGCATAGAATCACATCAGGGCTGATTACGTCCAAGGATAACTTGCGAGATTTGCTAGGACCTATTACATCTGAGGACAACCTACATGTCTGTTTACATCTAAGTAACCTACGATCCTCTCCAAGATTTATGCTCAGACAACCTATCTCATCAGCTATGCTAGAACTCCCTCTTTCAAGAGATCTCGATCTGTATCACAAACTGGAGCTTCACTGCTCCTCTCTACATCATACCAAAAATGAAAGTTAGATCAATCAAATCAAATAGTATTTTTCAAAAGAAACATACTACCTCCCAAATAGCAAGTGGCAACATCTTTTGCCTCAGCTGTACTCAGTGCCATGCAGGACTCCATCCTGTCAACCAAGATATCACACATGATCTCATACTGAAGAAGCACCCTAAAGTGCTCTTCCTATCAACGACACTACCCAATCTAAATATCATATAACCTTCCAGGTTAATCTTCTAATTCGTATCATACTTTCAACCATCTAGTGAACATGTCCCAATGTGTTCACAACAAAGCAAGTATTTGGTCTCGTATCCATTAGGTACATCACTGAACAAATCATCTGATGATACATCATGGCATCAACTGAATCTGATGAAGCAACACTCAATAGCTTCAGTTTTGATGCCATATGTGTGGTCATGTAGTCCATCATCCTAAACCTATTTAGGATCTCTAATGCATACTTCCCTTGTCCACACCTCCATTCCTAGAACATAGTGCATTGACACATAATAGGAGCATCACTGGTCTTCCGCCTTCAACCTTGAAGAAAAGGTTGGAATCCACTTTACTCTCAGTAAAGACTAGAGTCATCAGTAATCTATCCATCCTGTCGTACCATGTTGAACCTTAGGATATTCTGTGGTCACTCCCTATGTCTTCTGTACTCTATGCACTAAAACATTATGTACTGGAGTGACAAGTAGCTTCCTATGCTACTAATCTTCTATGTATCCATCTAGGATCACTGGATACCAAGATCCTCTATGTTGAACCTTTTCAAAAGTTCTTCTTGCACCCATTTTTTCTTTTCATCCTTATCATCCTTGTAGCAAAGGTTCAGATCTTCATCAAGCTCCTCATGTATGTGTTATCCCATGGGTGTCTTCTGAGTTCATACAAGGCCTTCTTTAATTTGCACACATGATTCTTCCTGTCATATGTCTTCACTTGCAGTGGCTACAAATTTCTCTTCGTAGTCCATGCCTCATGCTACGAATCTTGCCTTCTATCCCACGATGTTTCCATCTACTGCATGATGGAACTACAAAATTTCCTTCATGTATAGATACTACATCCTAGACATCATTCTTCTTGAACTGATCTTTCCTATCAATGATGTTGCTGCATTCATCATATTATTTTTCATTTTGAAATGTCGTCACTTAGTTTTCAGAACAAGTCTCATCCTTCTTTGATTGTAGCTGATTATGTATGCGATCTTTCCTACAAGTCAAATGCATTTGTATGGTTAGAAACATTTCATAAGGAATATTCATACTGGCAAGTTCTTATGCATAAATATATGATCATGCAACTACTTTATCCAATACAACATTCATCCATATCTCACTAAAACTTTCTAGATGCCTTCCATCTCTACCAGGACAACATTGAGATTGTGAACTAATCCAATATGTCATCAAAGAGGTTTCATGCTAGATAAGTAGCAATGGAGAGTTGTATAGCACCATGAGCTACTAACTCATCACATGCATATTAGTAGTATACTATCATTAATGCAAACATCCTATCATGCATAATACATCAAATGAATATAAACAAATGCATAACAAAATAATATCATGAAATGACAATTGAATACTTATCTTTATTTTTTTTGTGGGTAGACTCCTTCTTGAGCCTTCAGCTTCATCGTCTTCTTCATTCATGATAGCATCGTTTCTTACCTAAATGCTAAGGTGGATAAGAGGTGCTTCAAGAGTTGAGTTCTTCATATTGCTTGAGGGATATTCTTTGGATGGTGAGAGCTTGATCTTCAATTTCTCCCATATTCTCTTCTCTTCTTATGAGTCGAGCTTCTTCTTCTTCCCAGAGTCTATTGAAAGTAATCACTTCCTTCTGGCACACATTCCTTGAATGAATGAATCCCATGATCCTAGGAGGCCATTCAAGGTGGCCATCACCACTTCTGCATTCTTCACTTCTTCTTTTACCACTTCAAGTTGTTCTTTGATTTGAGAGACCCTTATGACTGCATGGTCTCTACATTCTGGATCTTCACATTCTTCAACTGGTTTTTTAAGGTCATCTTCTAATGTATGTTCTTCCCTTCAAATAGCTTGGTCAAGGAATCAAACATCTTTGGTGTCTTTACGGAAGACACTTGTGGTACAAGTTGATCCGTGATTGAATCAACAATGATATTGTTGGCCTTGACCAAGTTCTTCTTGTGTAAGGCTTCTAACCTCATCTCGCTCTGGAACTGGAACCTCTTGATTTGAGGTGTTTGTCTTGGTTCCTGAACTAGCTGATTTAGGGTTTGTCATAGAAACCCTAATTTTCAAAACTTGGAATCTTTCAGATATAATTGTATAGAAATATATATCTCTTCAAATGGACCTGTACAATGTACTCCTTTTCTGAAAACAGTGGACAAAAGCTCCTGGAATAGGAAGCCCTAGTTTTCCAATTTTTTCTGCAGAAATTCCTGTCACTGTTTCTGTGATATCTCTGAAATTACTGCTCCTATATGTATGAAATTTCACATTGAGGTAACCTTGCATGTCCTGGATCCAACAACATAAGTGTCATTATAATTTGTTTCACCAATTGGGATAAATGATCCTTTTCCCAAGGTGACCTATTACAGGACTGTTCAGAACAACAAAGTTGTATGGACTTCCATGTTTCACGGTTTCATCTTCTGGGTATAAACTTTAGAAAAAAGAAACTAAATTCTGCGACCTTTATGGAATAGCTTTAGGAATTCTATTTGAACCTCTGTAGCCCAAGCTATAGCAATTATCCACAGGTGTCCTGTTTGGGGATGAATTATGGAAGAGGATGGAACCCTAACTTGAAGGGATCATATCTCCCAGAATATAGCAAATATGAGGATGAATTTTTGACATAGTGTTGATCCAAATTTTATCTTCAGTCCCTACAATTTTCATCTCTCGAGCCTTCACCAATCTCAGGATATAGTGAATGTACCACAACTTAGCATTTTTAGTATTTAGGGTTTTTCTAGCTTGGGGTCAAACTAGGGTTTGACTTTCCTAGAGTTTCACCCAACCAAATTTCTTGATCCAGGCCTTTAAAATTCGATTTTAATGAGTAGAAAAATCCTATTTTAGGCTCACTCAAAAATTCCTCTTCTTTGGAAATCCCTAATTTCCGCATCGAAAACTGAAAATGCTCGGAATCAAATTCTGCTTCGACAGAAAGATGCGCCCTTCAATGGAGAGTCAGCCTAGAATAATTTTGCTGATGGATTGTGGAGAGAGACCCAAAAAGTAAGAATATTTATCTTCTATAGCTGCACAATGTCTTCTTCTCAGGTTAGCTCTAATACCATGTTATATTTTTATTATTCAAGCTACCACTATGATCTTAGGATCTTTAACTGAGAGAATAACATGCACAGCAATAAAACACAAGCACAACACAAGAGACAAGAGACACAAAGAATTTTCCTCGGGGAAACCATAAAGGAGAAAACCCCACAACTTCCTTAGAGATAGAATGAACACCAAAGGTAAAACCGAAAAACAATAAGATGATCTCTCGATAGTAGTAGTCTCTCTCTCTCTCACTGAGAGAGCTTCTCCTCTCTCACTCATGCGCCACAATGAGTGAGTGTGTTTGTGATAAATAGAGAGGCTCACTATCTATTTATATTCTTTTGTTCACTTGAAACCCACTCCAACATGTCATCCTCACTTAACAATTACTTACTAGAGCCGACATCTCTAGGAGTGTCTAATAACCCTAGTGCCCCACAACTTGTGGGGACTTTGCCTCCACTAAACAACAAGGAGGTTTATCCTTAACATAATGGTGGGGACTGTTTCCTTGAGTTACAATGAATCACCTAGGGTTGAATTCTCTAAGATAGTCTAATAACCCTAGGGCCCCATAACTGCGGGGACTTTAACCCTTGACCAATAGGAGGGTTACCCACAATGACTTGACATGATTTATTACATTATATAAACTTCCTGGAATAAACATCAGGGTATGACATGACTCAACTACATTATAGACACATCCCAGAATAAACATTGGGGTATGACATGACTCAATTACATTATAGACACATCCCAGAATAAACATCGGGGTGCAATACATAAGATATATGGATGAATACATTCCAAAGTTACAATTACATCAACAATTGATAAATGATAATCTTTCTCCCTAGGGATAGGTTATATAGTTAGTTTTAGTTTCTTGCCATTTGTGATTTAGATGCGAGAGAGTTAAGACAAGAGGTAAGAACCTGCGCATCACATTGTGATCGCTCCTCGTATTCTCTATCAGTCTGCATTTTTAGATAGGCACTTGCATATCATACTTAAATTCAAAAAACTAAAAATATACATGGTGGATTGGGATGTAATTGGTAAAACCTTTTATTTTTGTTACTTGACCTATGATATCCGGACCGTAAATTGGACGGATTCCCCATACCAAACAATAACGAGCTATTTGGGAATGTTTACTGGGGAGAATCCCTAACTGTTGTTACCAGCTATTTTCTAGGCCTCAACAGTTTTTGGCACTAGAAGGAGGGAAGCCAGTGCATGGCTGGTCGAGGAAACCCATTTTCTCAAAATTATTCCACTGGTTAGAGTTTTGAAAGTAGTTTGTTTCCCAATCCAACTCTGGAAGAAAAGGGTAAAGAGAATTTTTATTCTGTCGGTAATGAAGTAGTTGATGATCTGAGAATATTTACTAGGGCTTATGCGAAGAATATTGGAGGATTACCAATTATTCCTGTCTTACCCAGAAGAGAATATCGAAAAAGAGATTGCCCTCAGTTAGAAGATTCTGTATTGGTAGAAGACCTTGAAGACCTGGTAGAAAATCCCTATAGGAAGTTGATCAACCTTTGAATCAGTTGGGCCTAGATACACCTTACTGTTCACCTGTTCATACCCCTGTTCCCTCACCACCTCATTCTCCACCCAAAATCATGACTCATGCAAATGCAAACCAACCAAATCCACCACCTGCTTGGAAGGCTAGGTCACCTTTAAACCTGGCACCTCCTTTGCATGATTTGCCTCAAGATTTTGAGAAAATGTTGCCTAATTTTGACCCAAGTGAAAATATTTTGGTAGATGATCATTTGCAAAGTTTTTACTTGGCTATAGAAGGACTACGGGCTGGAGAACATGAAGATGCAATCTGTAGATTGTTTCCACATACCCTGAAAGGAGCTGCAGCTTCATGGTATTTTGCTTTGCCTAGAAATTCAATCACAGACCGGGACACATTTGAAAGAATATTTAGAAGCAAATATGCAGTCCATAAAAGTCATGCAGCGTTAATGAAAGGATTATGCGCTTTAAAGAAAGAAAGAAAAGAAAAAGTGCATAATTTCACTCAAAGATTTGCTGCTTATATAAATAAATTTTTTGCAACTGATAAACTATCTGATAAAGTTCTGATTGAATACTATACTTCAGCTCTAGGGCCTGAATTGGCCATGTTTGCCAAGATGTCAGTCAAGCCTACATTGTCAGAAACTTATGAAGAAGCTGCGAGGGTAGAGGCTGAGAAGGAAAGCATAGAAGATTATCCTGCGCAGTCAGAAGAAAAATATTTTCGTAAGAAACCTTTATTACTGACTAAGCCCAAGGATGAATGGTTACAGGATTTTGAAGGAATGGTGAAGATGATGCAGAAGCTATCCAACAGAGTAATAAATTTAGAAAAATAAAAGGAAGCTCAGAAATCTTATAAGCCTTACTATAAAAGGAGAGAGGACAACAATCAACATAAACCTCCTCCACACAGTCCTGCATCAATGAATTTAACTGAGGTAGGTATGGATAATTTTTTCACCTTTCATCAGAAGCCTTATTTTGAAAAAAATTGCCCCCAATGGATAAATTCGATGACATTAGTAATGGATCAGCTATTGGATTCCAAACTAACAGAAGCTGATGAGGAGGAAGGAAAAGATAATCAACCCACCGAAAAACAAGAAGAGGATGATTTGGTTTTATGGGACTGTGTCTCACTATTTGATATAGAAGAGGAAGGTTCACTAAAATAAGAAAAAATATCAGAAACAAATGTCACAACCAAAAGTCATAGGTTTTTAAAAGAAGACAATTCCATACTCCTAAAAATTAAGATACTTCAAGAGAATATAAAGAAAATATAGAAGAGCACCATAGCTGATAAAATACCTGAATTTACCATTACAAGTCAATATCCTAAGAGAACTAACATGCATGTTAAGCCTATTAAAGACAAGGTTGATAATGTCAAGAAGAATCTAAAAACACCTGAGATGGGGTATGATATTGTGGAGGACATTAAAAGGGATAAGGCAAATATCTCAATATTTGAAATGTGTAATGTGCCTCAATAGAAAAAAAAATTGTTAAAAGCACTTGAAGTACCAGAGGAAAAGCTTCCCACTGACAACCAACCTGAAGAAGAAGAAATTGGTGAAGCAAGTGTGGGAGGCAAGTCTAAGTACAAAACCCCACCATTTCTCCTAACTTTTGAGATTTTCAACCATAACGTGCACAACTGTTTAGTAGACTCAGGGGCATCAGTAAATTTTATGCCACTTTCAGTCTACAAGAAGATAAATGGACAACCTAAACCATCTACTTGGCAGGTTATTCAGTTAGACAGAACAACTGTGAAGGTAATTGGGGAAATGGAAGATGTTTTGATTCACTTATATTCAAATGAAAAGGTATGTTAGTTCATCGATATTGTAGTAGCAGACATACCTGACGCTTATGGGATTGTTTTGAGTTGGGATTGGTCAGCAAAGCTAGATGGATATTTTGCATCAGATTAGTCACATTTGTGGTTTCCTCATAAGGGAAGTCCCAATCAAATAAAAGTATTAAGAGAGCCCCACATGAAGCACAATGTTACTCAATTGGAGGGTAAGAATGAACCATTGAATTTTGTATTGGGAAATTACTTCATTGAACTAGGACCGGGAAATTACCAAGCAGAAGAAGCCAGTGGTACACCAAACACCTAGCCCGATCTCCTTCGATTTTCACAGGCTGTGAGATTGATTGTAAAATAGTAGACTTAGTTTTAGATGTATTTTTTGATTCAAGTACAGTAGAAGTAGATAGTTTTTGGACACTTTTTTTGATGGATCTAAAACATTGGAAGGATTAGGAGTTGGTTGTGTCCTGATTGATCCAAAGAAAAATAAATATTTTCTTTCATGTAGATTAGAGTTTGAATGTACCAATAATACAACCAAATATGAAGCACTAGTTCAGGGACTAAGGAAAGCAATTGAACTAAAAGTAAAAAATTTGAAAATGTATGGGGATTCTAAAATAATTGTAAATCAAATTCGAAATCAGATACATTGCATTTCACCTCATTTAAAAGCTTATCAGAATGAAGTGTGGGATTTGCTGAAAAACTTTTATGCATTTAATGTTGTATCCATTCCTAGACTAAAGAATGCAGCAGCTGACTTGTTAGCTACCTCAGTTTCAAGGCTTGTAACTTCAAATAACATATGTTTTATTGAATTACTTTTCAGGCCTTCGGTTCCAGACATGATTACCAATCTACGAGTTTTTGATGATGATAAACAAATCTTGGAATGTTTGATGAATGATGAAACCTTCAAAGGAGAAATAATCAATGATGAAGAACACCAAGTTGAATTAAAATTTGACAACTTTATTCCTAAAGGATTCAGGACCTTAGAGTGAATGTTTGATCTAGACAACAAATTTAGAAGGCCAACAAATGTCAAGACTCACAACTCATCCTTACAATTCGAGCTGATAAATTTGGGAACTGAAGTTAAACCCAAATATGTAAATTTGGGAAAGTGTTGTTCTCTGGGTGAAATAAATAAGTTCATTAGTTTGTTCAAACAGTACAAATATGTGTTTTCATGGACATATGAAGGACTTAAAACTTATGACGCCAATATTATACAACATGTCATCCCTATTAGAGCTGGAGTCAAGCCTTATCAGCAACCTTTGATGAAGATGCATCCAAAACTGGAACCTTTAATTCACAGTGAAGTGAAAAATTATTGGATGCTAAAATTATATTCAAAGTTAGACACTCAAAATGGGTTTTGAATTTGATGCCATTGAGGAAGAAATCCAGAGAAATCAGGCTATGTGTAGACTTGAGAAACCTAAATCGTGCTTCAGATAAAGATAACTATCCAGTCCCACCCATGGAACAAATATTGCAGATGGTTTCCGGTTCTAAGTTATTTTCATTATTAGATGGATTATCTGGCTATAATCAAGTATTAGTAGCTGAAGAGGACATACTTAAAACTACATTCATAACAAAGTGGGGAACTTTTGCTTACAGAAGAATGCCCTTTGGACTCATAAATGATGGAGCTACTTTCCAGAGGGCCATGGATATAACTTTCTGCAGTCTGAGTGGTCATAGTGTTGTAGTATATCTTTATGATGTCACGATATTTTCAAAGAAGAGAGAAGAACACACATTCCATCTAAAACAAATTTTCGAGCGTTGTCGAAAATATGGCATCTCACTAAATCCTAGGAAATGTGTGTTTACGGTTATAGAAGGAAAGCTACTGGGTCACGTTGTTTCTAAAAAAAGGATATCCATAGACCTAGAAAGGATTAAATCCATTGAACAAATCCCTTTACCCCATAACAAAAAAGGTATGCAATCATTCATGGGGACAATTAATTTTGTTCGAAGGTTTGTACCAGATTTTGCCCAAATTGTCAAACCTTTGCAGCAAATGGTGAAACAAAGTGTACAATTCAAATGGACTGTTGTTGAGAAGAATGCATTCAGTAAGATAAAGACATCTATTGCACATGCACCATCTCTTAAAAGTCCAAATTTCAAAAAAGATTTTATTTTGTACACTTTCGTGTCTGATGATTCATTGGCAGCGGTGCTTACACAGAAGGAACATGGGGGAGATGAGTACCCCATATCATTTATGAGCACTAGTCTGCAGGGAGATGAATTGAATTACCTAGCTATGTATAAACAAGCTTATGCAGTATTCAAAGCGGTAAAACAATTCAGGACATACATACTTAAGACCAGACTAAGGTAATAGTTCCACACCCAACTATAAGGTCTGTTTTTGTACAAAAGGAATTAGGAGAAAGAAGAGGCAACTGGGTAACAGCTTTACAAGAATATGATCTCGAATTAAAACCAACATCTATAGTAAAGGGGTATGGATTGTGCAAACTAATGGCTGAAGGTAAAGAAAATGAAGAAAACAATTGGGACAATGAAGCTGAGTTACATATGATGGATGTATGTCCTCATTTCATAGCTCTAAATTCCTCGTACCGAGTCCTTGTTCATTACCTTCAGGAAGGATTGTTGCCAAAACATTGGAATTCCAAACAACGAAGAGAGTTGCACCTTAAATCAACTGCATATTAGATCATTGATGGAATATTATTAAAAATAATTATGGTGGATTCCTTCTCAGATGCTTAGAGAAAGAAGATGCAAAGAAGGTCATAATAGAGTTACATGATGGGCATACTGGAGGTCATTTTTCTGGAGATACGACAGCCCACAATATTCTCAGATCCAGATACTATTGGCCCACATTGTTCAAGGACGATCACACCCATGTCAGAAAGAGTGATATTTACTAGAGGTGTGGGGGAAGACAAGCCAAAGCACGAGGACCATTGAAGCCTGTGATGATAATAGAACCATTCGAGCAATGGGGAATTGATATCATTGGAGAGATAAAACCAAATTATTTCTTGTAGCACAAATAAATTTTAACGGCAACTGACTACTTCACTAGATGGGTTGAGGCCATTCTGTTACGTAAAGTGAATGAAGATGCGGTCATGGATTTCTTGCAAGATCATATTATGACCAGGTTTGGGGTTCCAATTTCCCTGGTTTTTTATAATGCTACTTATTTTTCTTCTATTAGATTAACTGCATTTTCTCATGAAAGAGGAATCAAGTTGCATTATTCTGCGAACTATTACCCACAAGGAAATGGTTTGGCAGAATCTACAAACAAGAATCTAATTAGGATCTTAAAAAAGACTGTGATAGAAAACCAGAGAAGTTGGCATTTGGAATTACCAATTTCTCTTTGGGCTGATAGGGTCACACCCAAGAATTTCTTAGGTGTGTCACCGTATACCCTTGTTTATGGAAAAGAAGCTATTCTTCCTCCCAACATTATGCTACCATATTCCATAATAGCTCAGGAGTCTAGAGGCACAGATAATGAAATCCTATAGATTAGAATATATAATCTTTTGAAGGTGAAAGAATCTAGGTCCAAATCCAAAGAACATTTTAAGCATCAACAGGAAGTAGTGAAACAGTGATTTAATAAGCATAAAGCTAGAAAAAGGGAATTTGAAGTGGGAGATCTGATTCTTAAGTGGGATCACCCGCATGATGAAAAGGGGAAACACACAAAGTTTCAACAATTATGGGTAGGCCCTTTTCAGATTGCAGCAAATATTGGGCCCTCAACCTACAAGTTGCAAGATTTACAGGGGTGGGAAGAGAACTTACCAGTTAATGGTTTAGTTCTCAAACCTTATTTTTCCTGATTTTTGTTTTTATTTTGTACATAAATAAACTGATTGCTTGGTTTTGTTTTGCTTATTTTGGTTTGTTTTAGTTAGATTTTGATTGATTTCAATAAAAGAAGCAAAATTTTGGTTGCATGGAGAGTATCATAATTATGGATTAACTAAAATCCTTGGTTATAAGACTGTGTACTATTTATTTATCTGAAATATTTTCTTCTAGTTTAGCAGTTTTCCTAAATGGCTATGAACACATTGAATTCCTACTTAATCCTTGTAAAATAACTCAGGATCGAAAGGTATGGAATACTATTTCGGGGATCCATCCATCTCACATTTAAAAATGTCTTAGGGGGTGACAGCAAAAGACCCATGGAAAGGAAGCAGGGTAAATAGTATACTATATATAAATGATCCCATTCCAAGAATTGAAATCCAAAAGGAAAATAAGACTAAAAAATCTCCTAAGAAAGCAATATGTATCAAAACAAAGTATTGAACCATATGAGTACAAAATTGCCAAAGTTCTTCTCCGTCTGTGAGGTGAAAATTAAATACATCTCTCACACAAAAGGACACTATGGATAGAGGAGCCTGAATAAATAATTCAGAAAGAAAGGCATGCAGGAGGACTCAAAAAGGACAAAAAAAAGTCCAAAAGCACAAAAGTGCAAAATGGCATGGGAATGAGGAACAGATGAATATTTCTATTTACCATATGTTACAATCCTATGGTGTCCTAGATGGGAGGCTACCCAAAGACAAAGATAAAAAATGAAACTCATATTCCTGTCCTCAAAAGAGTTATCTTGACTTTGAAATATTGGTTTCCATTTTCCTAAATTTGACTACCATCAATGATTAAAAGTACATACATTTGCCATTTGGGAAATCCAGACATCTAGAAGAATTCAATATGTTGGTTTTGTCAAACAGTCTGTTACTTAAGGAAGAAATTGTCCAGAGTTGGGTTCACTAGGTAGTCACCAATTGTTGCAGTTGCAACTTTTTTTCCAAATTTAAAAATTTTTTTGGACCCTCCTTTTAATTTCATTTTGCCTGTGATTGTTTGGATTCCTGATTTCTATCTTTCCTCTGCTACAAATTTGGATTTTTTGAGGTTGAATTGAGGTTAAATTTTTCCTTCATTTCGGAAGTTTGATGATCTAATTTTTCCTTTGTCTAGCCAAAGCTTTTGATTATGGAGTTGTATCACTATCGGAGGTCAGTTGAAGTTTTAGTCAGAACTTTAGTTCTCATTAGAGGAAATTTCAACTCAAAATGGGCCTTTTAACTTTAACTCAAATTCCATGTCATCATGTGTTAGCCAATGAAATTGCTTTAAATTTGAAATACCATATAGGTCTTAAACACTATTTTAATATAAATTTGGGGATAGGTATCATAAAAAAAACTACTTTTTTTGTTTGTATTTTCGACATATCTCCCCGTGTTTTTACTCAAATTTTGATCGGGAGAGCTCGTTGGATGCAGAATTAAATTACGCATCCAACGAGTACCCACTCAAAATACTTTTGACGGACCCCACTACCCCAAAAACAAGAAATACCTGAAAAATGTGATGATGACATCATCATCATGTTTTTCAGGTTTTTCTTGTTTTTAAGGTAGTGGGGTCATCATCACATTTATCAGGTATTTCTTGTTTTTGGGGTAGTGGGGTCATGTCATCATCATTTTTTTCAAGTATTTCTTGTTTTTGGGGTAGTGGGGTCTGTCAAAAGTACAAACAAAAAAGTAGTTTTTTTCTTTTCTTCCTCCAAAATTAATAAATATTATTTTATTATTTTAACTATTATTTTATTAATTTTTTTGAGGAGGCCCATTTTGAGTTGAAATTTCATCTAATGCTATGTTGCCGCTATTTCGGAGGTGAAATGAACTAATTTTATCGCTCCCCAGCCCAGAGTCTTTTGAACACTTAATGTTTTTTTTTCAATGATTTGATTTTATCACTGTCGGAAGTCGTTTGACAAAGGAATCGGGGCATTAGTCCTCTATGCCGTCGATGGACAGTCTTGTTATTCTCTGATGTGCATTATCTCTTTTGTTTTATTTTTTCAAAACTGCATATTTTTAATTTTCGACGATTTTGCTTTATCGCTATCAGAATGATTTTTGTTATTGATCGGAGGCCTTGTCCTTGGTGTTGCTGACATGGTGGCAATGTTAAGCTTTAACTCATCGATCTGTAGTCCTCAATTCTTCTGATCACCGATTTTTTATTTAATCTCAGAAGCCGTAGTCAGTTTGTCTCCTGCTGTTGCGGCTTCGTAGTGAACTATCCTGCCAATGCATATAGTGCTTCAGCCCACCAATGAGAGTTTTTTTTTTTCCCGATGCTTAGTAGTTCTGCTCGTCGAGAGGGTTTTTCCCACCTTTTTTATGTGCTTTTACTCTATTTTATGATGGTGGAGTTGTTTCATGGGTTTTGGTCAAGTCTAGTTTTCTTCAAGATGAGGAGCATAGTTTAGGGTTCGGATTGGCGGCTACATTGCTGTGATTCATGCTTTCTTTGGAGGATTTTGAGTTAGTCTAGATGCAACCTAGATTGAGATAAAGAGTCTATTTTTTGGGTTTGTGATTTTAGTTTGGAGAGTGGATTTAGTGGATTTCAAGATACGAACTTGCAGGATTTTCTTTGCATTATCATTTTTTCTTTTCATGCATTAATATTGTTGATAGTTCATTTTATAGGATGTATGTTTTGATACAGTTTGTGTTACTTTGTCAAACGCTAAGTGGTATAAGAACAGGCTGTGTTTATGACAGAATGATTGCTGCTGCAAAGAAGATATGTCTAAAAGGGAGGCAGGAAGGAATGAAGTGGCTAAAGAATGAAGAAGCAGAGATAGAGAAAAGAAGAAGAAAGTGAAGGTCTAAGCTCAACAGGATCTAAAAAGGACCAATAGATTACTGAGCATAATCAATAGCAGCAGAGGCCCAGGCTCGGGGAAAGTTCATCAGTGGCCAAGATGGTCCCTCTTTATAAAAATGCTATTAAATTTCAATTTAATGTAACGTATTGTACTGCACTTACTAAAATATAAAATTGTGAGATTGAAAGGTCACTGGGAGGTAGCCCAAAGGTTTTGCGGTTTTGTATAAATATAGTAGAATTAGATGTCAGAAAGGGACTTTTTCTCAGATATATTTGTGAGAGTATGTTGTAAGAAGAACTATTTCCTTTTGCAATAAAGAATTACAAGTTTCTTGTTGGATAAAGCTTGGTGAGATGTTTCAAATGTTGTGCTATGGATCTGTTGAATGTGAACTATTTCATTTTCAATTTGTGTCCATTAATTATGAGATCATTCTAACTCTTTGAACCTATGTTCTTGTTATGAATGTGCTCTAGTTTATTCTATGAAAATTCCACTATGAGTAATGAAGGATTTTCATAAACAATAAGTTATCTTGTTGTTCATATATCTATTAATGTTCATGTGTTTTGAAATAAGTAACAACTATTTGTGATTTTTCTTAATGCATGCACAGAAATACATTACTCATTGATAAATGATAATCTTGCTCCCTAGGGATAGGTTATATAGTTAGTTTTAGTTTCTTGCTGTGTGGATCATAATCAAATGACAAAATCATACTTACTGTTGCTGTGTCTATGTTAGGAGGAGTTGATAGAAAAATCCCCATAAGGGACGAATCCTTCAGCATGCCTACCCCAATCGACTGGTAAGGAGGAGGGGACTAGCCTAGCATAGGGATGTTATTAGCCATAGAGGTAGTAACATCTGGTGTACATAAATTGAGTTGGTTAGCAGTGCCAATCCTCCCTAGATGCGGAAATTGGACAATTCAAAATACCGTCGAAGCGACAACAGTCATGGTGTAAAACCAATTTCTTCCTAAAAGGAGGTTGTAGTATAATAGGGCATCTACTACTTCCACTTGGATAGAAACATATTTTCCCCCAATATTGACTGAAAGGGATGGTATGAGACCATGGGGTTGGAAACCTCATCCATCAAAGGCTTTCAAATTCGTTGGTGATGTTACAAGCTTAGGAGAGCCAATAGCTTTCCAACAAGACAGGGACAAAACTAAAGTTGAAGCTCCTTCGTTTAAGACAGTTCTAAATACCTTCTTTCCGAATACTTTTGTTATGATTTGGAAAGCAATTTTATGAGGTATTATAGGCTTATAGTTATCGACATTGAAATGAATCAAATTAGTTTTGTCCAGGTCTAAAGATCCTAATGCAGTTAACAAGTTTTTGCGCTGTGTAGGACAACTTTGGAGACACTTCTAAGGTAGGCATTACACATGGTGCCAGAGCAAGATATTCAACTACATTATAAAATTGGGTAGCTCTGGAATTAGGATTAAAAATATCCTTCCTAAGAGTACTCTTGGGTGGATGCAAAATGATTTTGAGATTAGGTTTCTCGATGGTTAGGGGAACAATAGATGAGGACTCGGGAGAACCAATAGAGGAAGCTTTTCCTGAAGAAGAATTGTCTTCTTTCTTTTCTATGGGTTTGCCATAAATCTGAATTTGAGTTTTCAAACTAATAGTGTCTGAGGAAATCATACGAATTTCCTTTGAAGAACTAGAGTTTCGCTAATTAGACATATGGTCTATCAGCTACTGTTGAGAGGGAAAAGGATCTGTGATAACTATGGGAGCAAGATTAATTTTCAAAAATTGAGTGATTTCTTCATGACGAGGACACTCTTTCATGAAGTGATCACCTCCACATATAAGACATGGATATTTCATTTTTCTTTTCCCTTTATTGTTCTCATTGATGGTTGGTTTTGGATTCTCCTGTTGGTTTTTAGGTTTTTTGTTTTTATCTTTTTATTATTGCCGGGAATTTGAGTACTTTGAATGGAATTGACCTCAGTGGAAACCTTGGGAGTTGAAGGAGTAGGGGTGGAATTTTTGGGTTGCTTGGTAGGTTTTGCTGTCAATGGGGACTATATTGAACCAACAATCCCATCAACAGGGGTTTCTGTTGGTGGCTTAGCAGGATCGGTGCTTGGGTGAGGAGCTTGAGGGATCAAGTCATACAACATTCTAGACTGGGAATAAACCAAGTCTAGATATTGGGCTAGACTAATGGATTTCTTGTTATACCAAAATCCTGTCATCATCATGTGATAAGACCTTTGACATACCTACTTGCCCTAAATCCCAGCACTTGGAGTGGAAACCCATGTTGTTTGTCAATCTTTCATGAAAATTCCCAGCACTGCGCTTTCCTTGTTAGCCAGGAGAGGTTCCTTGCTCACACTTCCTTTCTACTATTTTCCATAAGTGGTGCCACTGCCTATTTCCCTTGGTCCATAAGCAGTTCTTACCTGAATTGCTCTGTCATAAGAGGAGAAATGTGGTACCTTGGGTAAAATGGGAAAAATAGAATATTCTCAAGGCTTCTAGATCATGAGCCTCGTGTCCTCCCTTATCCCTATCATTGTGGGTCAGTTGAGCTCAAGATCCCTCATCCTAGGATCTTAGAGGTGATCTCATCCATAATTCTCTCAACCATTCCTATCCATTGATCCTTATAAATGCAAGCTCATGTCCATGGTTGAGAGAGAGAACCATTAAAGTATTGTTATGCTGTTGGATTGACCACTTGGCCCAAGCCATTGGAGAGCATAGAGAGCAATGTTGGAGCTTATGGGGATGAAATTTTTGGTTTCATGGGGATGCATGTCAACACTAAAGCTTAATTGGTTGTAAACTTCTCCATTTTAATCTTAATGCAAAGCTGATTTCCGTCCCACTTTACTATTGTTGTTTGATTTCACATGTAAATGTTGTTGGATTCCTTAGTCACTGACATGGATTAATAGATTATGTTTTGGTATATTTGATGTGTTCATGTGTTTAATATGATTGCAGGTACACAGGTTTACTATCGAAGTAGGCATTCTAGGTATCTACGATATCCAGGGAGGGTCTCCATCCTTTGTCGTTCATTTGTTCTAGATCTGAACCATTCAGACCAGAGGAACAACTTCTGTATGCATAAGGTGAAATATTCCTTATAACATTTCTCTTCGGTAATGACATCACCTATAGCCACATCTCAAGTGATTCGAGGAAACAAAGATTTAGTAAACCAATAAGCTAACAATTGATCTAGGATAGGAGCCTTAATAAGTCTTCTCCACCTTCTCCACTCATGGATATGATCGAATATGTAGGTGGAGGTGTTCTACCATAGAGAAGTTAAGAGATCTGTACCCATTTCATAACATATAGGAAGCTGAAAGTGTGTAAGAAAGACAGTTGCCAAAGAACCAAAATCCACAAATGAATGTTGCGGAAGTTCAATGTACCATTTCGCGTTGGTACCGGTCAAAGTTCATTGGAAGAGTCTTAAACAAACTAAAACATCCATAAGGGAGTTCAAAGAACACCGCAAATGGAATTTCATGACATGGTTTTTTGGATCATATCCCTGCTTCCCATCAAACTTTGGAATGTCTGATGGTAACTTTACTGGAATGGGAGGTCACAAGGGGTTATGCCGGACGGGATCATTAATCAACTTGGACAAATTAGGCAAGTCCAAAGTTGCTAGGAAAGGTAATTGGCGATTAGGTTGCACATACTGGTAGTATTGATATGCCATATAAGTACCAGTAGGACCGTAAGTAGACTGATAGATAGGTTGTTGTGATGAAGAACCCCTGGAAGATCCATCTGCAAGGGGTTGATTTCTAGGATCAGGACCGTTAGGACCACCGGAGCCTTCAAGAGGAGGACCACCAAGGCCTTTGGGACCACCAGGACCATTGGGAGCACCAAGACCACTTGGACCACTATGAGGATGACCACTTGACCCTCTAGGATACCTGGGAGGTAAACCTCTGGAGCCTCCAAAACCACTAGGAAGAGGGCCTGGGACCATTAGGAGGGAAGCCACTAGGCCCCCCAAGACCACCAGGACCATTAGGACCATAAGGAGGGAAGCCACTAGGCCCTCCAGGGGGAGGACCTCCATAAGGTGGTCCTCCAAAACCCCCCGCAGTATGTATAGGTATCCCTCCCATAGCTGGCATGTAAGACTAGTTAGGTTTCCCCCATGGCGTGAAAGTGTTACTAGGATATGGAATTCCCGCATAAGGCATTCCTATAGAATTAGGTTGGTAATTGACATTTCCTACAGGTACTTGATTTGCTATGTAACCATACCCCCAAGAGGTTTTATTGGTTACAGGTTGTGCCCTTAAGGGATGACCTGAACCGGATGGGAGGTGTTGAGGCTTGGAAAATCGCAGGCACCAACAGTAAGGGATTCTCCTCAGTAAACGTTCCCAACTAGCCCATTACTATTTGGTATGGGGAATCCGTTCGGTTTACGGTCCGGCTACCGTATATGTTTTATTTTTTATATTTAAGTATGAAATGCAAGTGCCTATCTAAGAATGCATATTTATAGAGAATACGAAGAGCGGTCACAACATGATGCGTAGGTTCTTACCTCTCGTCTTAAACTCTCTCACATCTAAATCACGCACAGCAAGAAAACTAAAACTGACTATCTAACCTATCCCTAGGGAGAAATATTAAGATTCATTAATGTGTAATTTGTTTTGCGCATGCATTAAGAAAAATCATAGATAGCTGATACTTCTTTCAAAACACATGAACATTTAAAGATATTTGAACAACTAGATAGCCAATTGTTTATGAACAACATTCATTACTCATAGTGGAAGATTCATAGAATAAACAAGAGAGCATTCAAACAAGAACATAGGTTCAAAGAGTTATAATGATATCATAATTCATGGAGACAAGACTTAGAATGAAATAGTTCACATTTAGCAAATCCATGGCACAACATTTGAAAAATTCCATAAAGCTTTCTCCAATAGGAAACTTGTAATTTCTTTATGCAAAAGGAAATAGTTCTTCTTAAAATAGATTCTCACAAATCTGTCTAGGAAAAAGTCCCTTATTCTATCTATTTCTACTATACTTATACTACAAGCAAAACCTTTTAGGTTGCCTCTCGATGACCTTTGGGCTCTCCCAACCATTTAATCTCACAATTTTGTCCTTTTGTGAGTGTTCATGATTCATACAAACGTTACATTTCAGGTTTAAGATTTAAGAGCACTTTTATGAAAAGGGACCAGCTTGGTAACTGACACACTTCCCAAGCTTGGTCCTCTTATCATAATGATTATGCTCCATAATCCATCGGTCCTTTTGAAATCCTGCTGATCTCATACTTTCACTCTCTTATTTTCCTTGAGCAATCATCTCTGCTTCTTTATGCTTTATCTTCTACTTTTCCCTTTAGACATATATTATTTGCAGCAATCTTCCTATCATGAACATATCAGATCATTAGTGTTTAACAAAGTAACACAAACTAGATCAATACATGCATTCTTTAATATGAACTATAAACAGTATTAATGCATGAAAATAAAGAATGTCAAGGCAAAAGAAATCCTGCAAGTTTGTGCTTAAACCCCTGTTCAAAAACTAAAACACATGCCTGATAGAAAATATTTTTCCTCCCAATCCAGGCCACATCTGAACTAAATCGAAACCCTCTGATGAAAGCATGAACCGGGAAAAAGTAACCACCACTCTTCAAAAAAACAAACCCCCAAACCACGTTCTTCAGCACAGACAAATTTAACATCGACCCGCGCCCACAAGAAATCTCCGCCATTCCATAAAACAATGTAAAAACAAACCAAAATGGTGGGAAAAACCCCACCGATAGTCGAAAGCAATAAATACTAAGCATCAGGTAGATAATACACTTCGACGGGTGACCATACTATAGCATCATACTTTTATCTCATTAAGCTGTCGCAACGACCGAAACCATACAAACAACGAATTCCATGATCAACATAAAAAGCATCGGTGAGCGGAAGAAATAGGGACTCCGAAAGCATAGTCCTATTCATAGCCGCAACGGCAGGTGACAGACAAAATCAGGGCCCGCGGCAACCAAGAACATCAGTGAAATAAACACTAATCTATAGCCTCGGACCTTGGAACCACTACGGCATCGGATGACTAGTTCAAAGAGGAGCCATAACGATGAAAGTCACATGGACTAAGGGTTCCGTAGACCAGTAACATCTGAGAAAACCATTGATGAACTGAACAAATACATGTCGGATGGTTAATCCTCTAAGGGGCCACAATGGTGGGACATAATTAGAATACGGGCCCCACAAAACACAAAATATTCAGCGATTGGAACAACCAAAGGTCATGCGTTGGCGAAGCAAAATACTAGTCCCCCGATCAAATGTCCAATACACTTCTGATAGCGAAAAGAGCAAATATTAATACATGGAATCGGTGAGGATAAGCCCTAATCTGTCGGACATTTATTATTGAACCTCCAAAATGGTGGCTGCATAGATGACTACAGTTCCAAATCAAACTTCAACTGGCTTTCGATAGTGTTAAAACAACAAATCACAATTTAAACAATTTATCAATAAACCCAAGGAATTGGCAGAAATCAAAACTAACCATCGGGTCATTCATTATCTGTCCTTCAAAACTACAGTGGTATAGAAGGTTGATGCTTCGATAGTGAAAAAATAAAAAAATGTCGATAGTCCAAAGAAAACAAATAGGTAAAGGTGCATCAGAGAAAATAAAAATAGGCATCGGAACTTTCATTGCTTAATCCCCACAACAACGGCTGCGTAGAGAACTACGGTCTCGATTTAGTGTTTAAATGACCTTTGAACAACCAAACTAAAAATGTTAAGTTCCAAAAGACTTTCGGCTAGGCAGAGATGAAAAAGTTTGTTTCACCTCCGAAACAACGGTGGGAATGAGAAATAGACTTCCGATATCAATGAAGAAATCACTCAAATCAAAGGAAAACATTTTTAAATCGAACTTTAAACTCCACAACCCAAAGTAGTTGCAGACACAAGCAATTTTCTGAAAAGCATGAAAACAATTGACCTCAAAACAATCTAAACTTGTAGCAGAGGGAAAACAAAAACATAGTTCATGAATCCAAACAATTTTAGGCAAGATAAAAATTAAAAGGAGGGTCCAAAATTTTAAAAAATTTGGCAGAAAAGTTGCAGCTGCAATAATTGGCGACTACCTAGTGAACCTATATATTTGGACAATTTCTCCCTTAAGTAACAGACTGTTTGACAATAAAACCAAAATGTTGAATTCTTCTATATGTCTGGATTTCCCAAATGGAAAATATATGTACTTTTAATCATTGATGATAGTCCAATTTAGGAAAATGGAAACCAATATTTTAAAGTCAAGATAACTCTTTTGAGGCCAGGAATATGAGTTTCATTATTACCTCTGTCTTCGGGTAGCTTCCAACTTGGACACCACAGGATTGTAACATATGGTAAACAAAAATATTCATTTATTCCTCATTCCCATGTCATTTTTCACTTTTGTGCTTTTGGACTTTTGTCCTTTCATTTGAGTCCTCCTGCATGCCTTTCTTTCTGAATTTTTTAATCAGGCTCCTCTATCCATAGTGTCCTTTTGTGTGAGATATATTTAATTTCCAGCTCACAAAAGAAGAAGAAATTTTGGCAATTTTGTACTCATATAGTTCAGTACTTTGTTTTGATACATATTGCTTTCTTAGGAGCTTTTGACTCTTATTTTCCTTTTGGCATTCAATTCTTGGCATGGGATCATTTATATATAATATACTGTTTACCCTGCTTCCTTTCCATGGGCCTTTTGCTATCACTCCCTAGGACATTTTTAAATGTGAGATGGATGGAGCCTCAAAATAGTATTCTAGACCTTTTGATCCTGATTTATTTTAAAAGGATTAAGTAGGACTTCAATATATTCATATCCATTTAGGAAAATTGCTGAACTAGAAGAAATTCTTTCAGATAAATCAATAGTACACAGTCCTATAGGTTTCGTGTGGGTAGGAGGGACATAAACTATAGATTTATGTACACTAGAGGTTTGTCCATGACTAACTGCAATTCTAGTGACAAGTAATGTAGGTCATGTCGGGGGTTTCCCCCCATCACTAGAAGGTATTAATGAAATAGGAATTGAATGTTGTTCCCTAGGTGTGGAAGCCTGGGAGGATTTGGAATAGACATAATATGGGAAGTGGTGGGGTTGGTAGTGTTATCACTCTAGGAAAATCCTCTAGGTTGTAGCTTGAGGATGCCTGGTAACCTACAATGTTTTTAGGGTTTTCTGATATGGATCAATTCAGGTGACCTATATAACCTTCCACTCTCAAGACATGCATACAACTCACTCAATTACAAGGATTTTAGTTGCAACTGTTCAGTAGTTTGACGATAAGGTGCATCGATGGAGACCTCATCAAGCTGGCAGACTTACATACCAAACAGATGCATATAAATTCCTAAATCATGATAAGGATGGTACTTATAAATCAAGTCACATTAACACACCAATAGGATGACAACTATTAGTTATTAATAAACTTGAAAATAACCTAAATACACATTCAGGAATAAGTATAGTAAAGACAGAGACGATGGCTGAACAAATCATAACAAAAGAGCTTATATTCCAGAATGAGCGAAATGAGAAGCTGACAATAGTATAGGCTTATAAATACCCGAAGTCGAACCTTTTTTTATAAAAATAGTATTAGGATTTATAGCCTTTTACAAAAATATACAGATCCTAAAACCTGGATATATTTTTTACAAAATAAACAAAAGTAACAGTTTTTTGCAAATTAGGGTTTGAAACCCTACCTAACTACTTGTCTAACTTTAATAAATATTTAGTTCACTGCATGAATATTAAATAACTCAAGTATTTGCTGGTGATCACTGTTGTTGGTCTTCTTCCAGTTAGACCACTGATTTCTCTTTGACAGCTAGGGTTGGTGTCCTTTGGTGTGGTTATGTCATAGTGGATCTCACACAAACTTTTTTTGATGTGTCCCTCAGTGCCTTCTATCTTTAGATCACATCCATGAACCATCTGTACTTTCCCAAAACTGGTTCTATCTGCCAAAAATTGCTTTTAAGCCTTTGTCCGCTTTTGGTGGTTAAGCGGCCAGTTTATCGGACCCGTTAGCTATCGAAAGTGGCACTTTCGGTGGCTAATGAACTATTCCATTGTCCTCCTAAGCCACCGAAAGTGCTATTTTACAAAAAATATTAGGTTTTCATCAAAAATGTCTTTTCAGGCCTGTTGGATCAGCTTTCCTCTTCTGCAGGCTTCGTGCTAGGGGTGTTAACAATGCCTTGGCTAGCTTTAGGAGGCTGGAGATTGATGGCTACTTCAGATAGGGTTGATAAGGCAAGGTGGATACTAGGGTTTGCTTTGGCTTCCTTCAGCTGCAGCCTTTGGAGCCTCATCATCCTGTATAACCTAGTATTGTCCCTTAGGTATCTCTTATTCAACCTTTTCAAGAAGATGTATCTTTCTCTCTGCTCCAGGTAGGACTTGTGTAATAACTTTTTTCTGATGGTCAAGGTTTCATTGTTTCTCTTTAGTTCTCTTTCCAAGGCCTCCATTTCATAAACCTACCTCAGTAGTTGATTGATATTTTGACTTCTAGGCTTGCTAGAGGAAGCCATTTCTGCTGGTTCCTCCTGCTCCTGTGGTGTGAGGGATGGAAATGCTTCAGACACTGGTACAATTTGTAGAGCTAGGGATGCATCCTCTTCTTATTATTCCTCGGAATCTGAATAGGGTATATTTAAGACATTTTCGTGGTGTGCTTCTGCCTCCTGACCTTTCTCATCGAAGTCCAAATTCCTTTTTGCCTTCTTGATCTTGGAAGAGGAGGGAGGTTGTTCTATTGTTGCTGTTGGGGAAATGGCCCTCCTCCTTCTTCTCCCATTAGAGGAAATTTCAACTCAAAATAGGACTCCTAAAAAAAATTAATAAAATAATAGTTAAAATCATAAAATAATATTTATTAATTTTAGAGGAAGAAAAGAAAAAAATTACTTTTTTTGTTTGTATTTTCGACATATCTCCTTGTGTTTTTACTCAAATTTCAACTGAGAGAGCTTGTTGGATGTGGAATTAAATTCCATATCCAACGAGTACCAACTTGGCATACTTTTAACGGACCTCTCTAACCCAAAAACAAGAAATACCTGAAAAAACATGATGATGACATCATCATCATGGTTTTTCAGGTATTTCTTGTTTTTGGGGTATAGGTGTTCGTCAAAAGTATGTCGAGTGGGTATTCATTGGATGTGGAATTTAATTCTGCATCCAACGAGCTCTCCCGATCAAAATTTTAGTAAAAACACGGGGAGATATGTCGAAAATACAAACAAAAAAGTAGTTTTTTATGACACCTATCCCCAAATCTATATTAAAAAAGTGTTTAAGACCTATACGGTATTTCAAATTTAAAGAAATTTCATTGGCCAACAGATGATTACATGGAATTTGAGTTAAAGTTAAAAGTCTCATTTTGAGTTGAAATTTCCACTAATGCAGTCCTTGGGGTGCTGGATTTTTTGGCAAGAGACTTCCCTTTCTCCTCTGGTTGAAGGCCTGTCTCAAAGCCATTCCAAAACAGAAAATAAGGCCAAGCGATATTTCTTCTCTTTAACAGCTCATAGACCAATAGCTGGATAAGACCATGGTGGGACAGCCTACCAGCAATCTTGGATGGTTAGGATTTTACTTCATGTGCCATATTCCCTAGACTTTTGTGTAAATTAAAGGGCATATTGAGAGGGATTTTACCTGTGAAATGATTCATGAGCTTGAAATGGTAGATCATTTCTCTATTATACCTCCCTTCACAGGTTAAGTAGACCACAATGGCCTTCAGCAGCTGTTGCAGGTTCTCTTTCGGCCATGATGACGGCACACTCTTATTCCATATTATTCCTATATGTTTAGGCTTAAGGTAAGACTTGAATTCCACCTATTTTGGTATAGTGGTCTTGAACCATTTCTCTCCCATGGAAGGGAGTTCTGTCACCTCTGTGATTAGTTCTTCATCTATGAGAAACTCCTCTTTTCCTATGACTACTTTTGAACCATCAGAGGAGAGGGAAAAAGCTTCAGCCACCTGCTAATGGAAGCCTTGTATTTTTGCATAGAATTTGTAATAGCCCATCTCTTGGAAAAGTCTGCATACCTTTGAATGTGCTTCTAGATAACTGATATCACCTAGCTCCTGCCTGAGAGTTGGTCCACTCTTCTTCATCTTGATGGGTGTATCTCTAGGGTACCTGCAAAACAATTTTCAGTCTTGTATACAGTGTGCTTTAGGAGGATCCTCTTTCAGATCTAGTTTTTATGATGGAGAGAATGCTAATTTTGAAGATGAAATATGATGGGGTCTCCTGGCACTGATTCTGAGGGTTTTCTGTCATTATGGAGGCCGAGGTCATGAAAATGATGACAACAGTTCAATCCTCTGGATCTCTTTTCCCATCTAAACGTAACCTACTTCAACCAGAGCATTTGATGGCTATTTGATGATCTGTTGTACAGGTGGAGGGAGACTGAGGGTTTGCTATCAGATCAGTCTTCTGCAAATTGCATAAGGACCCTTTTCACTCATTTCCCCATGTGGTCATGCAACTCCAGATATTTTCGGTGGCTAATCATGCTCACAAATTATCATTTATCTTGCTGATGGGGTCAGATGTGACAGTTTGGAACCGTTTCCTTATTTTTCCCTTTCGGTGGTTAAGATCCTCCAAGATTTTGTCAGCTAGCTGTCTAAAAGCTGACTTTTGGTGGCTAACGGAGTGTTGTATTTCTTGCTTAAGCCATTGAAACCTTTACCCCATCGTGTTGAATTTTTTCTTTCGACAGATAATGACCTCGTCGAAAAAAAATTTTAACTGCCAAAAACCTGTTCTTTCGATGTTTAATAAAATGCCCTAGCTTTCTCCTAAACTGCTGAAACGGTTTTTCACCCGATACTTATCTTCCTACTTTTGGTGGTTAGCATATGTGTTGCACCTTTCTCTAATCTATCAAAAGCGACCTTTTTTGGTGGCTAATGAGATGTTCTGAGTCTCGCCTAAGCCACCGAATGTACTTTTCCCAATGCTGCTCGCCACTCGCTTTTGACGATTAAAACCTTTCTTGTTTATCTCTCTTACTTGCTGAAAGCACCCATTTTCGGTGGCTAATGAGTTTTCTGTAGTCTCACCTAAGCCACTCAAAGTGTTACTTTGACTTTGCTTGCTTAGACCACTTTTGGTGGTTCACCTTTGGCCCGCCGCTGAAACATATCTTTTCAGTGGCTAATGAGCTATAATAGTCCTCGCCTAAGCCACTGAAAGATATAACATGTAAAATTTTTATCCAAATAAAAAACAGAGGATTTCAAATTGTGAGTGATACTCATATCTTTCATTACACAAGAAGATTCTTCCTACTTTCAAAATAAATTTATTTTGGGAGATAACATCTAGCTCCTACTTGGGGATGGGACCCTCCCAGTGAGGTCCTAAGAATCCCAGACCAAAATGCCTTTCCTAAAAAAGAATAATTAAATCTATCTTCTAGTGTTCCATTGGGAATGGGATCATTTGTCTTTTATAACTGATCCCCCGCAATCTTCTTGTAGCCTGCTTTGCTTATTCATGAAAACAACTAAAAATGACCTAGCTGCTCATATTAAGAGCTTATTTTCCTATCTACTCCTACTCCTAATTCTAATCAGTAGAGTCTTCTTATCATGTGACATCATGATTCCAATGAAGCCAGGTTAGAAGCTGATCTGTTGAAATTATCCTTGATCTTGAACCAAAAAATAAATAAAACCCTAGCATGCAGCAATGTAGTTTCGAAGGGTGACAGAACCAGCTATCATCTGACAAAAATATTTTGATATCTATGCTGCTCATAAGTTCCAGATAGTCAGCAATAGGTTCATAAAAGCCAACAAGAAATACCTTTTTATGCTACTATTCCAACTTAATGAAATGCTATTGCTGGTTTCTTTTAGTGATCATTACGTTAATTGTAGATTGCTCAACCTTTGATTGGGAAGGATGAGTTATGCCGTGTTGTTCTGGACTTTTCATATCATCATCTTCCTCTTCATATATATTCCATTCTTCCTTTGTCTACCAATAAAAAAACTGAGGGTTGCCTTTAGTATTTGCTGCAGATCCAAATTTGTTACATGCTATTCCTTTAATCTGTTCATTATCTTTCGGGTTTCCAAAGGGGACAATCTGATCTTCTTGACACCCTAAGTCAGCAGAAGCATTTGGTACAAGGTCAAAAGCATCTATATTATGGTTAACATTTTGAAGATCATTAATATGTCGATCACAATGAGAAGTGTCCCCTATTGCAACATACTCTTCATATCTATCATTAACCACAACATACATATGTCTCTGATCATCTCTTTGCTGAAAAGTAGAACTAAAATAAATTCCGGAAGTGGACAAATCCTCACAAAAATTAAAATATTCTTCTCTATTTACCTTTTCATCCTCAGCATGCAACTTATATTCTTCACAACAATTATCAAATGCAAACTCATCTAAATAGTACCTTTTACAATGCTCAGTGAATGCTTTGTGAAAATCCTTCAATGATGAAATACTGGAAGGAGGTAAAGAAAAATACCACTGACATGAATCACCATATAATGAATCATGAACATCTTCATGCTGCTAATATAATGGATCCATGCATTCATGAAACTTGAGGAGGTGTTCTGCAGGACTGTCTTTTTCCTCCTCTTTGAAGACAGGTAGAAAATCTCCCCATTCAGACATATCAGGTACTAGATGTGGGAAACCAGGAACAGAAGAGAAGTCAAGAGGTGCAAAACTATGAGCCAAAATAGAAGCAAATGCTTTTGAAATCTTTATATTATGGAGTCACCACTGAGTTCATCCTTCATGGAGTCATTAGGGATGATATCTTCACAAGCAACAGTGCTTGAAGATTCCCAAACCCTAAAATTTTCTGATGTATTTATAAATTCCTGAGAATTAAGTGTTTCAACAGAAGAAATAATAGCAGAAATATTTCTTAAAATACCTTATGTATCTTCCTCTGCAACACTGCTGGTCTGCCTTAGTGAAGCCCTAGCTCTTCTTAGAATCTCTTCTGGATCTGAAACAGGTGTTGCTAGTGGCCCTTTAGGGTTTTCTCTGGTACTTGGTCTTCTTGAAGCCACCTTATTTCAATGGAGTCACCAGATAGATGATTACAACCAGAATAGTGTCCAAGGTTTGTCTATCATCAAATCAAGGATCTATGTCGTCTCCCATGGAAGCTTAGCTTCAGTCTCCTCTCCCCGGAAATGGCGCCAATTTGTTATCACTCCAGGAAACTCCTCTAGGTTGTAGCTCGAGGATTCCTGGTAACTTACAATGTTTTTAGGGTTTTCTAATATGGATCAAGTCAGGTGATCTATATAACCTTCCACTCTCTAGACATGCATAAAACTCACTTGATTACAAGGATTTTAGTTACAACTGTTCAGTAGTTTGACAATAAGGTGCAGGGATGGAAAACTCATCAAGATGGCAGACTTACATACAAAACAGATGCATATAAATGGATAAATCATGATAATGATGGTACTTATAAATCAAGTCACATTAACACACCAATAGGATGACAACTATTAGTTATTAATCAACTTGAAAATTACCTAAATACACACTTAGGCATAAGTACAGTAAAGACAAAGATGATGGCTAAACAAATCATAACAAAAGAGCTTATATTTCAGAATGAGTAAAATGAGAAACTAACAATAGTATAGGCTTATAAATCCCCAAAGTCAAACCTTTTTTTATAAAAATTGTCTTAGGCTTTATAGCCTTTTACAAAAATATACAGATCCTAAAACCTGGATCTGTTTTTTACAAAATAAACAAAAGTAATAGTTTTTTGCAAATTAGGGTTTGAAACCCTACCTAACTACTTGTATAACTTTAATAAAGATTTAGTTCACTGCATGAATATTAAATAACTAAAGTATTTGTTGGTCATCACTACTGTTGGTATTCTTCCAGTTAGACCACTGATTTCTCTTTGATAGCTAGGGTTTGTGTCCTTTGGTGTGGTTATATCATAGTGGATCTCACACAGACCTTTTCTGATGCTTCCCTCAGCACCTTCTATCTTCAGATCACGTGCATGAACCATCTATACTTCCCCAAAATCGGTTCTGTCTGCCAAAACTTGCTTTTAAGACTCTGTCCACTTTCGGTGGTTAAGAGGCTAGTCTGTCAGACCCGTTAGCTGCCGAAAGTGCCACTTTCGGTGGCTAATGAATTTTTCCATCATCTTCCTAAGCCACCGAAAGCATTGTTTTACAAAAAATATTAGGTTTTCATCAAAAATGTCTTTTCAGGCATGTTGGATCAGCTTTCCTCTTTTACAGGCTTCGTGCTAGGGGTGTTGACAATGCCTTGGATAGCTTCAGGAGGCTAGAGATTGATGGCTGCTTCAGTTTTGGAAATTGAACCCAGTGATAGAACAATTACACTCACAACAATTATCAATTGTGCATGCAAAATTACTCACAAAAGAGACTGAATATGGAGCTGAACACTAAACTGTATTGAATAAGTGTACAACAGCCAACCCTGTGAAGTCATAGGCTGCCACAATAAATAATTACATGAGGGATTCGAATGCATGAATTTTCCATTCGAATCTAGTCAAAAGCAGGCTTATTAAATCTAAGCAAATCCCCCATAGGTGCATAAAGCAGTTTCCAAAACTATCAAGGAGCTCACAAATTGGAAAAATCAATTAGGAAAGCTAAAAGGTAATGGAAGGACAAATAATACATGCTTTTCATAGGAGAAAAGAGTGGAGGATGTGGAGGACAAAAAAAAAGTTAACCTCACCTAGTCAAACTTTCCCAATTGCCTTAAAGCACTGAAAAAGTAGGCAATAAAGCAGAAAAAGCAGATAGGCACTAGGGAGGCCAGGAATAAAGTAGATTTGATTCTAGGAGGTTTCCCTTTACATACTGCATGTCCATTTAACCAAGGAAAGAGGCAAAAACCCAGTGGGAAAATCATCCCTTAAACATGGACTATAAAACAAAATTTGGAAATCTTGTCATCACTCATGCTTCACAGCATGACCAGCAATCCCCAGCAGTGATTTGAGATTGCTAAAGGTCTTCTCAAAAAATGCTTTGGTGAATATATCAGCTACTTGTTCTGAAGATGAACAGAAGAGTAGGTGAATGGTGCCATCATGCACAAGCTCTCTGATGTAATGCATATGGATCTCAATGTGTTTGGTTCTCTACTTCTAAACTAGATCATTGTAGATTCAAATGGTACTCTGATTATCACAGTAGATAGTATTTGAGTATTATGATTCGAAGCCACACTCTCCAAGTAACCCCTGCAACCATAAACATTGAGTTGCTGCATTTACATCTCCTCTGTACTCTGCTTCTGTAGATGAGAGTGCAATGGCACTCTATTTCTTGCTTGACCAGTTGATTGGTGCTTCTGCAAGCATGAACACATATATTGATGTTGAATTTCTGTCTGTGCTATCACCTGCCCAATCTCTTTCGGTAAACCCAATCAAATCAAGATCAGATTTAGCTTTATAGAAGATCCCATGTGTCCTTGTTCCCTGAACAAAGTTAAGGATCCTTTTGGTTGCTTTCCAATGGATCTCATGAGGCTGATCCATGTATCTAGAAGCCACACTTACTACATAAGAAATATCAGGTCTATTATGTGTAATATACAACAAAGATCCAATCAATTTCCTATACAGTGTATTGTTTACCATAGGTGAAGAATCAACTTCTTCAAGCCTCACTCCTGAAAGGAAAGGAGTCTTTCTTGGCTTGCAATCCTTCGTTCTGATTTTTTTCAGCAAATACAAGGCATACTTGGACTGGTGCACCTTGATTCCAGCTTTGTTTTGAGCTATTTCAAGCCCCAAGAATTGGCTCAATAGCTCCAAATCTATCATGGAGAAGGCTTGGTTCATTGCACCCTTCAAGGAAGCAATTTAATCCTTTGAGCTTCCTGTAATGAGAAGGTCATCAACATATAACACAATGATCATTAATGAACCATTAATCAAATTCAAATAGACATTTGGATCTGATTTGCATCGAACAAAATTCAGTGATAGCAGAAAGCTATCAATCTTGGCATACCAAGCCCTGGGGGCTTGCTTAAGTCCATACAATGAATTATTTAGCCTGCACACAAGAGATGGGTTAGTAGAAAATACTTGATGCTGCTGCATGTTTATCTCTTCATTGATATCTCCATTCAATAAGGAACACTTTACATCCATGTGATGTACCTCCCATTGCTTTGAAGCTGCAATGGCTAAGGCTAGCCTGATGGAGTCCATCTTTGCCACTGGTGCAAAGGTCTCATTGTAATGTATGCCATGAACCTATGAGTAGCCCTTGGATACCAATATGGCATTTTACTTCAGAGGTGAACTATCAGCAGCAAATTTTGTCTTGTACACCCACTTACACTGAACTAGCTTCCTCCCCTGGGGGAAGATCAACCAGCTCCCAAGTGTTGCTCTTCTGGAGTGAGCTGAACTCTTCCTTCATGGATTCTTGCCATATTGGATATTCTGATAAATCTTCATATGTTTGAGGATCTGACATCAGATAAAATTTCTCAGCAAACATAGGATCTTTCATGCATAGAGCACTCTCAAATTGAGATCTAGTCCTCCTAGGGTCATTAGCATTTCCAGCCAGCTCTCCAGCTGCATGAATGGTCTTGGCTGCCAATTTTGGCCTTTTAGGGATGTTAGTATCTGCAATAAAATAATTACTATCAGACATATCAGAATCAGCATTTTCAACTATCTCTTCACTTACATTCAGAAGTTCTGGTGGTGAAGAGGCTTCTCCAACTTCCACTGCTGCTAGGGGTTCTTCTTGAAACTGAACACACCTTTCAATGAAGGATTTGTTTGTGCTCAAATTTATCAGCTTGTACCATTTTGAATCTTCAGAGTACCCAACAAATAGACACTCTTGTCTTTGATGCTTCAAAGCCTTTCTCCTTTCTGTTGGAATTCTAGCCCAAGCCCTTGAGCCAAAAATCTTGAAATGGGTCACATCTGGCTTGTGCCCACTCCATGCTTCGAAAGGAGTAATACCATCAAGTTGTTTATGAGGCACCCTATTCTATATATAGGCTGCATATTTTATAGCTTTGGCCCAGTACTTTGGTGGCAAAGTCTTAGCCTCCATCATCCAGGTTGCCATCTCTTTCAGTGATCTGTTCTTCCTCTCCGCAACACCATTCTGCTGTGGTGTGTAAGGGATATAATGCTGCATCTGAATACCTGGATCTGCAAAATATTGAATAAAATCAGACTTGACATACTCACCACCATTTTCAGATCTCAGGACCTTGAGTTTCCTCCCAGACTGGTTTTCAACCAAAGCCTTAAAGACTTTGAAGAGGCCAAAAACTTCAGACTTGTGTTTCAGGAAGTAAACCCAGCAACACCTAGAAAAGTCATCTATGAAATTCAATGCATATTTGGCCTAACTCATTGAAATATGAGGGAATGGGCCAGCAACATCACTGTGGATCAACTCAAGAGGTGCAGAGGTTCTCTCATGACTAGCTCTCTCAAATTTATGCTCTGGGTGTTTTCCTAGGATGCAACCTTGACAGACTCCTTTGGAAATTTTTATCTTGGGTAACCCTATGACCATCCCTTTTTCACTAATATTAGAAAGATACTTGTAATTTAGGTGGCCAAATATTTCATGCCAAATCTTGCTTGCCTCATTAGCATGAATCAGAAGAGCAGAGGGGTTTGAGTAGGGTAGGAAGTGTGAGAACATGTATACCTTCGAAGTATGATTTGCAACTCCTTTTGCAATGACTTTACCACTTGAGATCTTTGTGATCTCAACTTCATCAAGGGAGAATATGACCTTATTTGGAGACCCTATGTGGGTCATCTGATACATTGATAAGAGGTTAGAGGCAAGACCTGGAACATACAACACATTGCTGAACTTACCATGATCAAGATCAATCCTCCCTTTGCCCAAAATTTCAGTGAGAGAGTAATCTCCTAGTACTATTGGTGGACCTTTCGACATGTCAAGTGAGGTGAATTCCTCCTTGGTCGAAACCATATGTCTTGAAGCTCCAGAATCAATGATGAAACTAGGTGAGCTTGATGTGCCAGCAACCAATGCATGAACTCTCTCTCTGTCTTCTGAACTTAATCCTCCTTCCCTCTTCTTTGAGTTGTCTGGAAGGGAGATGCCATTCTTCTCTAGGAGTTGGGTCAGCA
The DNA here is from genome assembly GCA_001517045.1 of Pseudotsuga menziesii. Lineage (NCBI taxonomy): Eukaryota > Viridiplantae > Streptophyta > Pinopsida > Pinales > Pinaceae > Pseudotsuga > Pseudotsuga menziesii. Next base: position 614,044 of record LPNX010425641.1, read on the forward strand.
TGTCTATTTTCTTCTTCATGAAGGAGCTCTCAGAATGATTTCCCTTACTGAAGTATGTGCACTTGCTCATTTCTCCTTTGCTCTTCTTCTTCTGGTAGTTCTTCTTGGAACCTTGAGGCTCCTTCGGAGACTTGTTCTTGTCTCTCTTTTGCTCAGGTGGATTATTAGATTTCTTTTTTCTTTTTGAATCCACCCTCAAATATCCAGCAACCAGAGCTTGGTCTTTGGATGGTTTGATGGTGCCCATCATCACCAACTTATCTTGTTCTTGTGTGAGAGATTCCATGAAATCTGCAAGGCTAGGAATCTTCCAGGTTTGAGCTGTCAACTTTGTGGCATAGAAGGTAAAAAAAAACATTGAATAGTCAGGTCCAAGCTTCAAGAGTATGGCCAAGACCAGCTGATCATCCTTCTTTTCGATCCCACATTGTTTTAGCTACAAAACAAGTGCTTTGAACTTGGAGAAATAGAGTTGCAGGGATTCAAAGCTATTTGGACTCAGGGAGATCAGTTCATTTTTGATTTGATGTCCCCTCATCTCATCTGTCTTTCCAAAAATATCAACAAGATTCTCCCATACTTCATTCGGTGATGTCAATCCATCAAGATGGAAAAGGAGGTCTCTGGATATACTCAGACACAAGAGACCATAGGCCTCATCCCTCCTATTGTGCCATTTTATCTTCTCTATAGCTGCATTGGGCTTTGCTTCTATTTCCATAGTCACTCTATAGAGGCCTTTCACTCTGAACAGTATCTCCATCTCTGCTTTCCATTCAAAGAAGTTAAATGGAGTCAATATGATCTTCTGAGATTGATCCATAGCTCAGAAATTGTCCCGACAATCAGTAAAAGGCTCCCAGTCAATGATGTCGAACCTGCAAAACAAATTTGAAGGAGAGAAATCAATATACAAAGGCTCTAATACCATGTGTAAATTGAACCCAGTGATAGAACAATTACACTCACAACAATTATCAATTGTACATGCAAAATTACTCACAAAAGAGACTGAATATGGAGCTGAACACTAAACTGTATTGAATAAGTGTACAATAGCCAACCTTGTGAAGTCATAGGCTACCACAATAAATAATTACATGAGGGATTCAAATGCATGAAGTTTCCATTTGAATCTAGTCAAAAGCGGGCTTACTAAATCTAAGCAAATCCCCCATAGGTGCATAAAGCAGTTTCCAAAACTATCAAGGAGCTTACAAATTGGAAAAATCAATTAGGCAAGCTAAAAGGTAATGGAAGGATAACTCATACATGATTTTCATAGGAGAAAAGAGTGGAGGATGTGGAGGAAAAAAAACAAGTTAACCTCACCTAGTCAAACTTTCCCAATTGCCTTAAAGCACTGAAAAAGCAGGCAATAAAGCAAAAAAAGAAGACAGGTGCTAAGGAGGCCAGGAATAAAGTAGATTTGATTCTAGGAGTTTTCCCAAGCACTCCATAACTCAAAATTAGCAAGTTGGACCACTATTGATGTGTAGATGACAACTTGCATAAGGTGGAATATGGAAACTAGGAAAATAAGACAAAAATGGATTAATTAATGTCTAAGGTAGCTAACTATGGGTTGATTATTCTAACATAAGTTAGGGTTCATAAGGCGAGATGGCTGCTAGGCCTTGCTTTGGCTTCCTTCAACTGAAGCCTTTGGAGACACATCATTCTGTATAACCTGGTATTGTCCCTTAGGTATCTCTTGTTCAGCCTTTTCAAGGAGATGTATCTTTCTCTCTACTCCAGGTAGGTCTTGTGAAATAACTTGTTTCTACCGGTCAAGGTTTCATTGTTTCTCTTTAGTTCTGTTTCCAAGACCTCCATTTCATAAACTTGTCTCAGTAGTTGATTGATCTTTTGACTTCTAGGCTTGATCGAGGAAGCCCTTTCTGTTGGTTCCTCCTGCTCCTGTGGTGTGGGGGATGGCAATGCTTCATACATTGGTACAATTTGAAGAGCTAGGGATACATCCTCTTCTTTGTCTTCCTCAGAATATGAATAGGGTAGATTTAAGACATTTTCCTGGTGTGCTTCTGCCTTCTGACCTTTCTCACCGAAGTCCAAATTGCTTTTTTCCTTCCTGGTCTTGGAAGAGGAGGGAGGTTGTTCTGTTGCTGTTGCTAGGGAAATGGCCCTCCTCCTTCTCCCACTCCTTGGGGTGCTGGATTTTTTGGTAGGAGACTTCCCTTTATCCTTTGGTTGAAGGCCCGTCTCAAAGCCATTCCAGAATAGAAAATAAGTCCAAGCCATATTTCTTCTCTTCAACAGCTCATGGAACAATAGCTGGATAAGACCATGGTGGGACAGCCTACCAGCAATCTTGGATGGCTGGGATTTTACTTGATGTGTCATATTCCCTAGACTTTTGTGTAAATAAAAGGGCAGATTGAGAGGGCTTTTACCTATGAAATGATTCATGATCTTGAAATGGTAGATCATTTCTCTATTATACCTCCCTTCATAGGTTAAGTAGACCACAACGACCTTCAGCAGCCATTTCCAGTTCTCTTCCAGCCATGATGATGGCACACTCTTCTTCCATATTATTCCTCTATGTTCAGGCTTAAGGTAAGACCTGAATTCCACCTCTTTTGGTATAGTGGTCTTGAACCATTTCTCTCCTGTGGAAGGGAGTTCTATCACCTCTGTGATTAGTGCTTCATCTATGAGAAATTCCTCTTTTCCTATGACTTCTTTTGAACCATCAAAGGAGAGGGAAAAAGATTCAGCCACCTACTGATGGAAGCCTTGCATTTTTTCACAGAATTTGTAACATCCCACATCTTGGAAAAGTCTGTAGACCTCTGGATGTACTTCTAGATAACTGATATCACCTATCTCTGACCTGAGAGCTGGTCCACTCTTATTCATCTTGATGGGTGTATCTCTAAGGTACCTGCAAAACAGTTTTCAGACTTGTATATAGTGTGCTTTAGTAGGCTGCTCTTCCAGAGCTAGTTTTTTTGATGGAGAGAATGGTAATTTCGAAGATGAAATACGATGGGGTCTCCTGGCACAAATTCTGAGGGTTTTCTATCATTATGGAGGCTGAGGTCACGAAAATGATGAGAACAGCTCAATCCTCTAGATCTATTTTCCCATATAATCGTAACCTACTTCAGCTAGAGCATTCGGTGGTTATTTGATGAGGGAGACTGAGGGTTTTCTATCAGATTAGTCTTCTGCAAATTGCATAACGACCCTTTTCACTCATTTCCCCACATAGTCATGTAGCTACAGATATTTTTGGTGGTTAATCACGCTCATAAATGATCATTTATCTTGCTGATGGGGTCAGATGTGACAGTTCCTAACCATTTCCTTATTTTTCCCTTTCGGTGGTTAATATCCTCCGAGAGTTTGTCATCTAGCCACTGGAAAGCCAACTTTTGGTGGCTAATGGAGTGTTTTCTTTCTTGCTTAAGCCACTGAAACCTTTACCCCATCATCATGTTGGATTTCTGCTTTTGGTAGATAACAACCTTGTTAGAAAAAAAATTTAACTACTGAAAACTTGTTCTTTCGGTGGTTAATAAAATGCCCTAGCTTTCGCCTAAACCACCGAAAGGGTTTTTCACCCGATACTTATCTTCCTACTTTCGGTGGTTAGCATATGCGTTGCAACTTTCTCTAATTTGCTGAAAGTGACCTTTTTTGGTGGCTAATGAGATGTTCCGAGCCTCGCCTAAGCCATCAAATGTACTTTTCCCAATGCTGCTCACCACTCACTTTCAATGGTTAAAACCTTTCTTGTTTCTCTCTCTTACCTGTCGAAAGCGCCCCTTTTTGGTGGCTAATGAGTTTTTTGTAGTCTCGTCTAAGCCATCGAAAGTATTACTTTGACTCTGCTTGCTCAGACCGCTTTCGGTGGTTTGCGTTTGGCCCGCGCTCAACTGTTTAATCACCAAAACATAGCTTTTCGGTGGTTAATGAGCTATAATAGTCCTTGCCTAAGCCACCGAAAGCTATAACTTGTAAAATTTTCATCCAAATAAAAAACAGAGGCTTTTGAATTGTCAGTGATACTCATATTTTTCATTACACAAGAAGATTCTTCCTACTTTCAAAATAAATTTATTTTGGGAGATAACAGGTAGTTTGACCTAGATTATGTGGAGTCACACTGCGATCTAGAATAGGTTCAATGGGTTTCATAAAATCAGCAAGTGAGCAATATCCTACAGGCCAAGGGTTCGGCTTACGAGGAAAAACTACTGAAGGAGGTGGCAGTGTACCCAATATGCTATCTATTTTCTTGCCTATTTCTCTTGAATAAAGAATAGCTATCTGGTATTGTCTACGTTCTTCTTCATTTGGTGAAATATCTTCAGAAGAGGTTGGAAAGGTGCCAAACGAAGCAATGGCCTGACCCATAGAGGTATCCCAAAATGGAGCATTGAGACAATAATATGGATGGTTAGTATCATCATCATGACCTTCCATGCGAGAATGGAATGAGATATTTCCCCTAGAAGGTTGTTGGACCAAGGGAGGACCTTGCGAAGGATATGGATCTCTGCTTTCTGTAACCACATTTTCTCCCACTTGGGAGTTGGTAGCAACTCCCTGGTCGATAGCTTTCATAGTATTTTCTCCTGAAACAAGAATAAAATCAGGTGGAAAGCCCTGTACTCTTTTGGAATATCTTAATTTAGCCAGCTTGTAGAGTTCCTATCTAACCTAGGGTCTTAAAAATAGAAAACACACCAAAAAATTCCCTACTCAAGCTATAGGCCAAACAAGCAAACTTAAATGATAGGAGGAGTTAAGATAGGTAGGTCTCTCACCAGGATTATCAAGAAGGTTCCAATCATGATATACCTTTAGGGTACATGCCTAGTAATCTCCTCAAATGTTGTTTTTAGTGTATGGCTCCAAGCAAGATGGCTAAAGGGCTTTTCTCAGATAGATAAGGTATCCTAGTGGGGTCTATCGATATACACAAGGTACGTGGGAGCTCAAATCGGTAGTAGTGATTTCTAATGCATAACCATTTACAAGGGGCCTTCCTATATACAATTGAGTATGTGAAGTACCTTTCTATATACCTCAAGGGTACATGAAAGGCCGTTCGATATACCGATGGTACGTGGAAGAACTGCACGATTCCCGAGATGTAATGTGGATGAGTAACGACAGCTCCTATGCTTAATGATGCCCGAACACGTCTCTAGTCTCTCACTCAAATTGCTATGTAAATTTTAAGACTATAACTACCATTAATTTTAAAGTGGATGCTTAGGTGAATGCATGGAATTTTGATAGAAAAGTAAAACCATGCAGAATGTAGATGCAAATATTTCACTTTACCGTTCGTGGTATGCCTACTTACGGGAGGGAAAGAGAGTATTTTCTTTTCATTTTGAAAACCAAAAATTCCCAAACAACTACTTTGAACAAATCAAATCCAAAGACAAGAAACACATTCCAAACTCATTTTTCTTTTTGGAAGCAATCAAAGGGGTAAGAGTCTCTTTACCTAAAAGAAAAACAACAAGCACTCTACATGCATATGCACTCTATTTTTTTTATTTTTCTTTTAAACATAGATAGATATAACTTAAAAGAACAGAGAGAACCTGAAATATTGTGAGGCTAATCAAATATCCAATGCCCTATGCTTAGTAATAATAACGACCTAATCTGAATAAAAAAAATTTCTTTTTAATAAGCAAAAAGAAGTCCTCTATGGAAAAAATGAAGTTAAGATGATAAGCAAGTGGTTTTTCTTTCAGTATTTATAAATGAAATGAAAAGAGATCTAATATGAAATCTAATCTTTCAAAAATTCCTTTCAAAATCACAACCAACAAGCATGAAAGCACACAAATAATCAACAAGCCTAATCTAGCTTTTGAATTCTTCAATCAAACCAATTTTTACCACAGAATTTCAATCATGAGCATACAGATTCAAACACACAAGCTGGTGATAGTGTAGGGTTGAAAGCAAACAAAATCCAAATTTTTGAAAAAAATGACAAAAAGCAAGTTCTGGAACAAGGCCTACCTGGCACCGCATTGGAGGGGTCTGGATAGAGCGGTTCTGGACGAGCACCGCTTCTGGCTAACGAGGTTCAGGTGGTGGCACCACTTATGGCTAATAGAGTTCATGCAGTGGCACTTCTTGTTGCCAACAACACATGTGTGGTTCCTTTAATAGATCCAAAACATAAGGAGAATAAGAATTCAAGTTAAAAATTGATCAAATAAAGGTAAAGACTGATGAATTAACACTAAAAAAGAGCATATAAGGTTAAAATAGTTCAGATATGAACATATCAGAAAGTTTTAAACCAAATTCACTAAGTCAGATGGCCAATCTAATTGAAGAGAGTTAGAAACTGGAGCCTAGATTCAGACAAGGGTTCAAGCACTGAGGAAGATCAGATCAACTGAAATTTTCTTTTATCCCTAGCGGAGTCACCAAATTTGTAATCAGGAATAATACACCTTCTGTGGACAAAGGTTGTTCCTCTAGTCTGAATGGTTCAGATCCAGAAAAAAGGAGTGAATAAATCTATTGAAGACCTTCCCTGAGTGTTATAGAATCCCGGAATATAACTCTAATGAAAGACCTATATACCTTAATACATATCAAACATACAAAGACATCAAAGCTACTAGAAAAACATCTACATGTCCATATTAGTGACTAAGGAATCCAATAACATATATGTGAGATTTACACAACAAAAATGTGGGAAGGAAATCAACTTTGCATTAGAAAATAAATGAAAGAGCTTACAACCATGTGTCTTAGTGTTGAGACACTCCTTCAAAATACTAACACCTTGTCCTCGATAGATCCAACTTGCTACACAATTTCTCTATGATGGATTAGGCCAAGGTATCAATTTAGTAGCATAACTCTACTATTATTCTCCCCCCTTCAACTATGGACACGAGCTTGTATTTATAAGGCTCCATGGATAGGGATAGTTGAGAGAATTGTGGGTGAGGTGGCTCTAAGATCCTATCAAGAGGGATCTCAAGCTGAACTAACCCATATTGATAGGGACAAGGGAGGACACAAGGCTCAAGTTCTATAAGCCTTGAGAAACTTCTCTTTTCCTATTTTACCTAGAGTAACACTTTTGTTCCCTTATGACAAAGTGTTTCAGGTGAGAATTGCTTCAAAGACAAAGCACTTCCGCAGTGGCACTGCTTCTCTATAATAGGACACAGGTAGTGCTGAAGAAGGTACCGCTCATCTACTAAAGGGTAAGCATGGTGATAGGTTTTTTCAAGTAGAATTGATATCTAGAGCAAGTTTCCACTCCAAGTTTTAGGATTAAGGGAAAACCTAGGGGTTAAGGATCTTATCACATGTTGGTGACATAATTTGGGTATAACAGACCTGGGCCCTAATCATCCCAGGATTTCCTTTGGAAGGTGGATCTTCTATCTGGTGTGTCTGTGCTACTTAGGACATTTTTAGTGAATGTTGTTTGGCTTGTGTGTGTTTAGTTGGACTTTAGGTATGTGAGTCAAATTTTTAGCTGTGGAGGACCAACCTCTTCATTGGTCCCAAGGGTTGGAAAACGTTCCTCCATATCCTACAATGGATCCTCCACAGCCACCTCAAAGGAAAATACTTGATATAGATGGTTCCTCTGAACCGACTGGTGTCAGGGAATTTCTTGGTGAACCATAACTCAGACTTAATTAGGAAGAAACATCAATATTAGAGATAGAATACTTGTATACTGACGAGTTTGCAAGAAATTTTAATCCACCTATGATTGATATGAGTGATCCTATGATAGTCTAGGTCCTCCCATTTAGTTCACTTGGTTCTGGTGTTCCTTTGAGCCGAGTTATGTCTAGCTCAGGAGAGGGTATGTATACCCCGAATTCAACCATTTTGGTTGGTGGAGTCTCACCTCCACCGGTGAGTTGTCCTAGACCTAGTGCATCCATTACACCTCTTTCACCAAGTGCTCAAATTGTTCAATCCTCAACACCTTCTAATATGGTAGGTCATTCTAGTAGGGTGGTCACTAGGATTCCTAGTGCGCCATTTACTTCTCCTTCTTTTATGCAAACTGCTCCAAGTGGTCCAAGCGGGTCCACTTCGTTCGTCCACGATTTCCTATGGAATGGAGGAGAATTTCCTCCATACACTCCTTATGTAGGTCCTAAACCTGCATATGTGGGCATGCCATTTGGAAATACAAATTCCTTCATAGGACATAATTTTTAGACACCTAGTGAGGTTTCAACTCCTTTCACGAGCTCTCCCTTTTGTTGTTTAGGAATAAAAACCTTATAACCGAAGGTTTGGGGTTACCAACGTACTGTTAAAACTTGCAGACAATCAGCATTGAAGTATATAAAGGAAAAAATAAGATAGGATAGACTCACCCGATTTATGATGGTTGATCCAAGCTTTGTCTTCTCCTTCTCTACTTCTCCTCCAAATCTTTCAGGGATGTTTCTCCTTCACCTGCAAAGAGAAAATCCTCCAAGTGCAAACTTATACATGTATATATGACAAGTTATATAAATAGTATATAGAGTGCTTAATCATAAATATTCATCAAACCATGATACATGAAAGATATTCAACGCACATTTAGAATAAGGATTTTCTTTATCAACAATAGTGAATGAGTTAAGCTTACAACCCAACGCCTGAAAGAAGGACTCCTCTGCAACCAAAGGATTCTGAGTTTTGCTGCTCCAAATACTTTTGAATAGATACCACCAGCATAAATTTTCTCTCCAAGTATGATTCATTAATGCCCTTTCCAAGGCCTTTATTTATACTTAGTGAAATAAGGTAGTTTCGAAGGTTGAGGAGGTTGATACAGTTAAGATAGTTATTGTTTAGGGCTTAACAAATCTCAATTAATCACGATTTATTATTTTTAATTTAAAAGGAAGGCATACGCGAGTATTGATACTGGAAACCCGCGTATGACACGCGAGTTGCTGTAAGGGAAACCCACCTACAGATATGTACGTGGGTTGTAATGACAAATACTCACGTACAGTACACGACATGCTTTTGGAAAAGTCGCGTATGTACACAGGTTGCTTATAGGCAAAGTCACGTACAACAATTGACATATGAAAAGGTAAAAATGGCAAGTTGGATGGATAGTGAATGTATTTTATAACATTCCCATCTATAGTGTTTTAGGCAACCTTCAATCCATAAATTTCCTTTTGTGCGCCAACATAGGAAATATCGGCACTCGGACGGAGAAGTGCCATTTGGGTTGATAATAGATGCCCCCTAATGTGTGAGGTCAAAGGGAAGTGATGACTAAAATACATTATAATATTTATCTTTGGAGAACTCAGAAATCCAATGGATCAGAGGTAGTACCTGAAACAAATACATAATAATGTCATATACAAATTCATATCTGTGGATGCTATGTTCAATATACTGGAACACTAGCTCCTTTACAATATTTGAGTACATCATATGATACAGGTACAAGACCACATATATTGCAAAGGTGGATCGAAGCCACAATATACAATAATGATGAGTCTTCAAACATCTGGAAGCTATGTACATAAATGGAACATAATCTTGTGTAACTTAGTCCATAGATGAGGAACTAAGGTCTTCATAAGCAATCCCAGAGAACCAGTACAATCCAAGCCATGTGAATAAATGTAGGCTGAAGTAGAACATGGAATGGATTCAATAGTTTGTTAATCAATAGGTGATAATAGACAACTGAAGCAAAGGAATTCACCAATGATGGAAATGAATCCTGAGGTACTATCATCAAAACTCTAGGTCTTCATCATCAGGAAGTACTGAAGTAGAACCATAATGTGATAAGGAAGGCAATAGATCCTCCAACGGATCACAAGAGTGACTAGGAACTGGGCAAAGGAAGGGAGACATAAGAGATAACAGATATAACAATGATGGGATCAGGATAGAAATAATACATTGAGTTGAGTCCTTGAACAGTGAGCACGACACAGAGATGACCCAAGGTAGCTTTTAACTTTATAGATAGAACAACTAGACTTATCTGTCATGTAGGAGACATGATCAGATTCCCCAGGGATAATGGACAAGAGGAGGAGTAATAAACTCGAAGTAATAGTTGAACTGAAAGTGAACACTGAGACATGGGTATCAAAAAAATAGAGAGTGCTATGTTCAAGGATGACATGCTACCACTAACTGAAAACAAGAGAAAACTTCTTCGTTACCTTCCCTGTTAAATTTTAACGAGTCTAGGAAAGTCAACTTGGATCTCTCTTCATTTTTTAACAAGATTGAAGAGGAGAAAATAATTCTTGATAGTGTCACTGATTCGTGGATTTAATGAGCCCGAACTAGTACATGCTCAGCTGGTGTTTTCACATTTAGAGAGTTTGAAAACTCCAAAGAAGACTCCAGGGGGGTCCTTTTTCATCCAATTTAGTCTCCTAAGGCTGGAAAAGTATAAAACATACCATAGAAGAACTCTCTTAACTTCCGTAGAAGAAAAGGTGAACCTTTTTTGTACTTAGTCAGGGAGGTTCGGAAAAGGTTAAATTACCACCTACCCAATTCTCCTTCAAGAACAGCATAAATAGCTTGAGTTTTACGAGTGTGAAGGAAAGCAAGATCACTCGAAAAGATCCATTTGAGTATGAGAAATGGGGCTTACAAAAATAAACTCGTTGCTTTGTTCTTTAGTGTTTAATGATCATGACAAAGACACAAAGTACACTCGGAATATTTTTCATGTTTAGGTCCAGAGCATGAAAAAGAGAAAACTAAGCTCATACCGGGAGTTCCTTTTCCATAAATTTAGTTCCTCAGGTCCGGAAAAGTGATAAACCTATGCCTGAGAATACTCTTCTCAATTCAAATAGAAAAGACAGGGATCCTTTCTCGTATTATTCCACATGGTCCGAGAAAGAGATAAACTACCACCAGTGCAGATGCCCATTCACATATTCTTAATGATCTTGAACGGACAAGTTAACTCGGCAGTCAAGTCTATTTTTAAGGAGTCAAACCCGGGCCTAAAGAAACTCCATAAGGGCGAGGAGTCCTATAAAGGGATAGCTTGTAAAAAGAGACCCAAAAGAGGCTCTATTTGGCATGAAAAATAGCTAAGAGGATACCCCTGTACCTGAAACAATTGCAGCATGAGTATCAAAAGACAACATAGGTTTCAAAATGAGGACACTCATGAAAAGAAGGTCCTATCCATGGAAGAACAATGGTAAAGATAGGGGACTAATGGTTTAAAATGCCATAGTACGTGGAAAAATGTTGATTGCTAAGTTTAACGTGGATTAAGTATAGATGCAAAAATGCATTGGAAATGTCAAAAACCACCCTATAAGAGCAAAAACACTGTGTAATGATGAAAAACCTGTTATAAGTCCAAAAGAGATATGGTATTAGTTAAATACATTTCGAACTATAGGAAAAAACCCACTTTTAGAAATATAATTTCTATAAATAGTTCAAAAATTAAAACAAAACTCACCATTTTGATTTTTAGCCATAAAAGACAAGTTTTTACCTCTACCTTCATTTGATCGGTGTGGACAATCCAGTGGACAAAATCTGATTCTGCAATTTGTAGGTAAGCCTACACCTCGAGCTCTTCAATTTGATCCTAACAATTTTCAAATCTAAGTCCCAATTTCATATTTTTAAGCATCATAAAGCATGTCACGCTGTGTAAGTGGGTTCATTATGTTGAAACTCGCATACACGCATTCTATACGCAGGTTTCCCTTAGGGACAGTCACGTATAGTATGCGACATGTCTAACTAGACATTCGCGTGTATTGCATGAACGATAAAAGGCCAAATTGAGGAATTTTTTTTGAAATTTTATATGATATTGATGATTCATAATGATTGTTTTTCTAGGTGTGAAGATGGTGTTGGAATGGAGGGAACGAGAGAATGAGGATATGGATCAGGAAGCGCTCCAAAGTGCAGCCACTGTACATGCTTTACGAACGAGTGGGTTATTAAAATTATTTTGCACATCACCAATGCAGGCCAATGTCCATTTGTTGGAGTTCATGATACTACTGGGACCATGATTTAGGGATGTTTGACCTACAGGGTGAAACTTTGGAAATTACTTCCGAGGACATATATTTTATTGCCGGTTTGTCATGACGAGGAGCACCAATCAACTTAGAGGGCATCAACAGGGGAAGTGATCCTTTAAGTGTCTAGAACTACGTTGATGTGTACTGCACACCTGGTACCCAGAAGAGAGGGAGTTGCATCCCTATTGCACATATCCATGATCTCACACTACAGGTACTGACCAGCACCATAGTGAGGATTGTGGGATCCTATTCATTACATATAGCTACACAAAACCAAATAAGGTTGGAATTGGATTGTACGCAGGGTGCCCTGTATGATTGGTGTTCAAGAGTTGTCCCAATCATGAGAAAACAACTGTCTGATTGCAAGAGAGGAAGGTGAAAGAATTCTGGGTATTCTATCATATTGGTTGCCTTATTATTCGAGAGAGTACTAGGGTTGATCCATGCCATACCCCTACCAGTCCGATCTCCACGTCAGCCTAGGTTGAGCAAATGAGGAAACATCTTCCTCTATCAAGGAGGAAGAGGCTCAGTGCAGAGTGTGTACGATGATGACTTCTACTTCTGGTGGGAGCAGCAGCTACCGACACTAGAGCAATTTCTGTATGCCGAAATGGATTTTTTAGGTGATCCAGAACTTGTCCTCCCTCCAGGAGGAGCATGGGGAGAGCTAGGTAATTTTTTAATTTTCAAATTTTTCAAATTTTTATGAATTTTAAATTATAGATATATACATATGTAAAAAATTCCTAATCCTATAAACATGTCAAAATGCAGAAATTGGACCAGTTCACCCTGAGGGGAATCCACGTATGTTTGTTCATCCTGTCTTGGGTGAATACCCGGGGATTATTAGGGTTTTGGAGGGGAATTTGTCCAGGCTTACCCAGAGAGTTTTCACTTTGCGGATAGAGCATATCCTGGTTGTCATGCAGGAGTTTGTGGTTGGAGTTCCACCTGTCTAGTTATGCATTTTGAGGCGGATGGCTAGAGCAGTTCTTGTGTACATATATGTTGTGGAGGCTGCCAAAGTCGAAGAGGCTGAGGAAGCCAGAGTATAGAGAGACCATGGGGACCAAGGTGGTCTAAGTGACCAGGGTAGTCCTACTTAGTTCTAGGACATTTTGATGGACTGTGATCCACATTTTGTATATTTTTTGTATATAATACAGTTATGACTGGATCTGAGGATCAGACTTGACCTATCTATAGACAGATACTCACATACATATATATATTGTTTTCGGTTTACTTACAAGTGTTTTTTATGTGCATGCTGTATATTTTTATGAAATGTGTGTTAGATGCCAATCTAAAATGTAATTAACACATGCATCAGTCAATGAATTCTAATTTCTTGGAATGTGATTAAATATAATAAATTCAAAATTTCTTTCCAATAACCTAACTTGCATGAACTGACGTAATAGAATAGGGTTTCGAACCTGATAAGCCTCGATTGAGCTAGGAAACCACCAGTTGAGAGTCCAGGCGGACTTCTAGCTGGGTGATACCACATGACAAAGCATCCCATAGAAGCTCAATTACAGCCCTATATTCAGCAACATTATTAGAAGAAGGACCTAAGCAAGTGCCTCTTGCGGCAACTAGCTGTCCTGAGCAAGAGTAAATGACCCATGCTGCTGAAGCTATATTACAAGTGTGGCGACTGGAGCCATCGGTGAAACCTAGATACCTCTCAGAAGACATCTGCAACAACTAGTAGATGGTATAAAAAACAAAACTGACAAACTAATGTACATAAAAATACATAAAAGAAAATAAAAGAAAAAGCGCTAAGCCTAAGCATAGTACTTTTTTAGGTAGAGCCCATTTCTAGGCTCAGGAAGCTTGTTCCCATCCAAATCAATTAATTCATATGCACCCTTCTTTAAGACCTTTGACACGACATAAGGCCCTAACCACATGGCCTTGAATTTTTCCTGCCCCCAAGGTTTCTTTGTCTTGGAACCAAAGCAAAATAAGTTCCCCCTCAGAGAAAATCCAAGGTTTGACCAACTTATCATATTGGTTTTTGACCCTATTCTTGTGAGCTTTATTGGCAATCAGCGCATGTTTATGCTGCTCATCAAGGTGTTCTAAATGTACCATACATTCTTCAAGCTCTGTTGTATCAGGTAACACATGAATAGCTATTTTCAAAGACGGGATTTCACATTCAACCAGGGTAACGACTTCCACTCCATGAACAAGTTGGAAGGGGAAGAAACCCATAGCAGTTTATACATTAGTTCAGTACACCCAAAGACCAGGGTATAGCATGATGTGCCAGTTAGAATGGGCTGCATCAATTGTACATTTGAGGATGGTATTCAAAGTATTTTTTACAGCATCAACCTCTTTCCCTCCATTATAACACCATCCTACACAAAAAACCAAAGTTTTGATCAATTTTTGCCTTTGAAAACCTTGTTTGCGGCCCTATACGCAACTGTTCCCAAAACAGCTACGTATGTACATGGGTTTCGCTGCTTTTTATGCATATGGTGATCCCTATACATAGAAAAAAGCCTGATTTATACGTGGGATGAAATGCACAAGTATGGATGGCTTAAAAAATAAAATGGACCATGAAAATTCAAAAAATTTGCATGAAAATGGAAGAGGAGGGCATGAGAATCTACCTGGATCAAACGGGGAGAGATTCCACTGGATGATGCTCCCGGAATTCGTTTCTGAAGTTCTGAGCTCAAATACACTAAGTTGGGTAAAAATTTCAAATGATATGAAAAATTTTAAATTTTTTACTATTTATAGAAAAAATTTAAAAATTTTACCCACTTTCTATAGTTTTTGACCATTTTGGACCGTTTCAACTAATTTGATGATGTAGGAGTCCATTTTGATTGTGGTTTGATGGCGGCTTTGATCTGTTCATGCCTACTACATGTATTATGTCTAAACTAGCATACAGGTTAGGTTTCACATCCATTTTCATTTTTCATAACCTTATGACCATTTCATTTTAAACCTTAGGTATGAACCCATTCCTTCTTGTCACAGAACCTTCTTGCTGCTTTTAGAAGTGACATATTGTGAATGGTAGAGCTTTACCATACATGGGTACCCTAGTTAGATCTTGTTTTACATTTGGTTCCCATGCCAACATTTCTCCTTTAGGGTGTGGGAGTCCTTTGTATAGTACCGCCATGACTTTGAGAAAGAGCTTCATACTCCTCTTGACCTTTATGTTGGACTTTTCCTCAAAAATCCCTTGTATATGTCAAGTTGTAATTGCATTATCATGAGTTTTGCTTGCCTTATTTAGCCTTATGTTGGCTTCCCTGACTTTGATTATCAGCCATATAGCTCGAGCTTGTCTCATGCCTAGCCTAACAGAGCCATTTTATATATCTTTTGCATCTTGATTCCCCATTTTTTACCAGGAGGAGACTTTCCCTACTTGGAGAATAGGTATGTTACACTACTTGGAGCTAGTTTGTTTCCCCTTTGACACTCGTCTCCTCCTAAATTTGTAAATATAAAGAAATTTTATTCTTTTTCAAGCTTTTCAAGATATCTAAAAAATTCCAAAAAAAATCATAAAACCAAAAAAGCCGGATAGGAAAATATGTTATCTTTGGCAACAATCGAGTCGTGTCGCCTTCAAATAGAGCATTGTATATCACATCGGTTGGCTGGGTTAGTAGTTTGAATTTAGGAGTTGTAACCATATCTCTGATTTTATCTCCACCGACTGGTTAAGCTTCCAGTCCCTATGGATCCTCTTTTGATGCCTCATGTATTGCAGAGATGTCCTAGTTTTTTATATCGAGTCGATGCTTCCTACATTCAGTCACTGTTAGCCTTTATTCTCTTATTCGAAGGAAATTGAAGCCTGAGTCGGCCATTCCTTAGTTGTCTTGACTTTGCATGTCGGCCATTCCCAGTACTATTACTGGTTCATGCACATATTTTTTTATTCCTTCCACATTATACAGCATTGCTGAGTACCTCATGTTGGTTGATGGGGGATGCCTTAATTCCCTCCCAACGGATTCCATCCCATCGAATTTAGATCATTTATTCTGGCATAGGAGTCTAGAGTCATTTGAGTGCCTTGAGACTTATATTCATTAGCGGTAGGTTCTCTCACCATCGATAGTTTTGGGAATACATCAATGTCCCCTGATCGATGGATTCTTCCAAGTGTTCGACCTCAACACATTTATTCGCACTTGTTATATTTCACTCTAGTTCCCTGATTCCCATTTTCATTATCGGTGGGTGATTTCGTGTCTATTAATGGTATACATCAATGACTGGTAATCAGATGATGGACTACTATGTTTGACCTTGACACCTCTATTCACATAGTAGGACATGTACTCATAGTGGTTTGTGTAGAATACTTTCTAGATTCATGGAATTTCATATATGCTACCTCCTTAATCGTGCCAGTGTTTATGAGATTTCAGTTCTTGTGACTTGATTCCAGTGTATGTTAGATATCTTCAGCCATTATGGAGATCTTGATCCATGGTATATATTCAGCTTTCATGGAGATCTTGGTCCTTTATATATCTTCATCATGGAGATTCTAATCTATTGTATATTGTATGTGGTGATGACCACACATGTCACAGTTTGTATACCATTCCTATTCATGGACGTTGTACTCTTATGTATCTGGGACTGCTATATGTATTTGCAGTCATGTGTAGAGTTTGATTATTGTATTATAATATTGGATTGCTGGTTCTTCCACCTTGTTCTTCATCACTCTACTTCTGGTGTCACATGCCCCAATTTTGCAAAAATAGTATTATCATATTTGATTTTATTTCAAGACAATATGTTAAATTTTATGCTAAGTTGTAATTGATGACTCAGCAGAGTCAAGGATGTTGAATCTAATTTTGAATATCTTAATTATAAATAAATAAAAGTGGAGACAACAACTTGAGAGAGCTATTAAAAGAGTGTTTACTGGTCAAGTTGGTGGAGGAGACTGGATGGAGAGAAAATAGACAAGTGGCAGCATCCTCAAACACTTCCAATGTTGCAGGTGGTATCCTCCCTACATTTGGGCTCATGATCCCCCAAGAAAGTGGGATCAGAGCAGGTGGTTCAATTAATGACAACTGATCCAAAAAGACCTATGCAATCTTAATAAAAATGCCCATTGAAGAGAGTTGAGGCTGCTCATTCTAGGGAAGTGTTCATTCAGGTGAATGTACTTCAGAGGATTTCATTGGGAAGGGAATTTTGTGGAAGGTGTTTGAGGGGTAAACTACAGAAAGTGATCTAGTGCATCTTTTCAGCTGAAGGATCTTACTGCTGAGTGCAGAGTGATTACTGAGTCATTGGACTAGTATTTTGTTGCTTGCTCCACCATTTCTCAACCAAGGAGACCAGGAACATGCTCGGGGGTCTTGAGAAGATGTTTTTTGAGCGCTCTCCAGGAGTTGGTAGGGAGGAACGACCTCCCAATGCTGTTGTTGTCCAGCTTAAATAGGTTCTACATTCTTTTATTTTACTTTGTTAAAAGTTTATATCTAAGACTGAATGATTAATGAATGATTAAATGTTTAGTAGTGAATTGATAGAGATTGTAATCCTTTAGTTATTTGAAATATTGAATCTGTAATTGATGAAAAATAATCCTAACCTGTGTTTTTCCATGTTTGGAATGGACCAGACCGTACTCTAGCAGAAGCAGTATATTTTTAAAATAGATGAAGGATATGATAGAAATATAGAATGAATAGAGTTATTGTGTATTTCAGAATATTGGAATAATATATTTCTGTATGTAGTTGTTATCAAAGAAGAACAATATCCTGTTAGTGAGTTTATTGTTAGCCAGATTGTTGTTGTAAAAATGCTAGAAAAAGAAATAGCCAAATGCTTTACAGATAGTTGGTTATTATATTATCAAGTTATTCAAATAAATAAGTCATTACTTTTACACCGCTGTTTATTTTGTAAAATTATACTATTAACCTGTAACAGAGGCAAAAGAATTAACTTAGATAAAGCACTCATTTATTTCTGCGAAGAAAAAATAAAGTTGTTTTACATAGTTTATTTTATTGTTCATATTATCTAACTATATCTACAAATGTTCATATTTCAAGTAGGGTAATACTAGTATAGTTATTTTCTATAAATTAATTTAGTACAACAATTTAGAACATGGTAATACAATAATAATAAACCTAACTATATTTTTTTATTCAATAAAACAATTAGAATATGATGGTAAATAACATTGGATAATGTTATTTATAAAAGAATTAAAATTTTTAAATAATATAAACAAAATTTAATTAAAAAAGAAAGTATAGGGTCGAAACCCTCATAGCGTTAACATTGTAAATAATAATCTATTAAACAATAATCCAAGGTTCTAAATAATTTATTATTTTGAACAATAAAACTATTGCATATTATTACATTACTTTTAGGACAGTGAACGATAACATTGGAAATATAACACTATATACCTGTAACAATAGTTAAATTAAAATTTATTATTGAACTAAAACTTAAAGAATAAAATAAAGAAATTATTTTATACACATCTCACCTTCAGGAAAAACCCTTGCTTGAATATCCGAGCTTGTAAATAAATAATTATAATAGGATGGAATAATATATTAATTATAATAATACCATTAATGCAAGAAAAATTTAAACAGTAAAAGATTTCTATTACACAGTCGAATAAGGGTAAAAACCCTAGTTTACAAAATTACTTTAAGAGCATAAAAATTAACTGAGTTCGAGCTCAAAAGAGATAATCTCTATGCTTTAGAACTAAACAGAGTATGGCTTGACAGGCTGCAATATCTATTAACATAACAGTATACAAAAACAAGTAAAACAACATTTACAAGTCACGGCTTGAGCTGGAGTACCTTGCTAGAAGCAAGGGTTTAACAAAAAAAAACTAAACAAGTAGACCGAAGAACAGTAACCCATGAAGGGTAACTAGGAGGCCGTAACTTTCCAACTGAAAACTGTCCCATAAGGACTGAACAAGCATGGAAGGCCATTGATTAACTAGGGCTTACCCATAGCCAGAGTGCCAACCTTTACTCGAATGTTCTAGCTGCAAAGAGAGGTGTGAACAGTTACCTGCAACATTGGACAAACCACGATAATAAAAATGTGCTTTACTGCATACTAAATTAAGGTTTAAGTCTTAAAACTTTTTAAAAGCAATTTCATACCTAGAAGTGAAAGTTATGTAGCCACCGAGAAACAGTAGCATTGCCACCAGCGAGACAAAGAGCCAAACCTTCATACTCCCTGTGATAGAGACGATATAGATGCATGCACATGCCACTGCTAGCAGCAGCAAGAAGAAGATTGAGAAACAACCAAGAAAGGACTAGACAACGAAACTGGAATTGTCACCACAATGCAAAGCATGAGAACAACACTCTCAAAACCCTACGACAAGGAGAAAGTTGTAACAGTAGCAAGCAACTTTTTAAACTATCCCTGCAGGGAGGCCACAAAGGAATGAGCCAGAAGCCACTCACAGGCCAGGTCGTAAGCCTTAAGTCATGGCTCTCTACAAACTCATGCAAATTTAAAACTCACAGTGCACAACAATATTCTAAGAACGAAGAAGGGAAACTGAAACAATTTAAACCAGGACTCAGAGCTCATCTATTAAACAGTAGGGTAACATGGTGGCCATGGAAACAGTTGCAGAGCGGCCTGAAGGCCTGAGAACCATGAAGGTGAATAACAAAGAATAGGGTTACAATGAATTTCATACTTCCAACACTTGGCCGAGAAGAAACCACGTGGTCACTTAAATTTTAACCATGCAGTGGGTCATCGCAATAGTCACCTGCATGCAATGATTTACAATGATTTATATTATAATATGTGAACATTCATGCAAGTTTTATATTCATTCAAATGTTTATAAAGTTCCATGATCTTATATATGTATCATCATGCTGTAGCTTGGGCATAGAACCATGAACTCTCGGATCGTTGACAAGTTTAAGATATGGTCATCATGTAGTTTGGAACTATGATGATTGCATACCTATGTTTTATAATACAAAACCTTACCCTTAAACCAATCGATGGAGTGGTTCTAATGCCTCATTATTTTACAATATCAACATCATAACGTGAACTTTATAATTACCATGTTTATCCATATTAAGCTATACGATGACCTAGCAATCGATGCAACATTATTAAATTTAGTTTGCTCAAAGTAATTTATGCGTGAAAGATTTAGATTATCATTAACCATATATCCATTTCATCATAGCATCAATATTACATTTATGAATATTGGTAAGCCTTGTGCTTATCGCAACTTTGTTTATGTAGAAATCATATAATACTTTGGGAGATACCAAGTAAAAGGCTTTTTAACCACCTAGCAAACTATAATATTCATTATATAGTAATCCTTATAGTCTATGCCTAGATAATCTTGTTGCTATCAATAGTTATGTTGTGACATTATAAATTTGCACAACATAGTAGTAGTAGAATCATGAACTCTATTAATGTTACTGGTTTATAACTTTGATTTGATTCTAAACTTGTATGTCTAATAAAAAAAATAGGTTATGCATGTTTGTGAGTTTCATAGAAACCAATAAAACAGTTGGTGGCAAAATTATGAGTTGGATAAGCGTAATAAGAAAACACTTCTATAAATCCTTTTACATAGCTCCGGTCAACGAGAATTAATAGCTTTTGGTTATATTTCTCAAGCATAGTGTGTACTAATAATTTTCACTATGCCTTTGATTAGTAAAATGGATTTAGGATTTTCAGATGCTTAGCACGGTGTGGGAAGTCGATCTTTCTCGAAAACATCCACCTCAGTAAACTATCTGAGGTAGTAACTTAATGCAAGAGAAGTACTATAGAAAAATAAGAAATTGAATGGGAATAATCCCACTATAATCTAAGTCCTTAGAACTACATGTTTCACTGTAATGTTTAGAACTTTACAAACAATAATCTTCATTTCAGAAGATAAATACCAAGCAGTCAGTTATACTAATACTATAAGTTGATAATGTATAATACTGTTAGACAATTATTATAGCATTATAGGTTATGCAGTCTAAAGTAGAAGTAACTTACAACAAAGATCACAAGTTGTGAACCAAGGAAAGTATTTACTGTTGCTACTTACATTTAATAAAGAAACTCATTTACAAGAATAATGGAAAGAAACAAAACTACTTTTTTTACCTCACAGAAGTAGCTTGATATATAACAACTTATTTACTAAGCTTATTATTTTGCAAATAGAAATATTGTTGGATGCTTTATGAAATTAAAGACGTTAATTGATCATTCGTACCTATAAAACCTGTAAGAACAAGTAAGATTTTTGCGTTAGCTTAAACACTAAGTAAGCCCATAAATCCAAAGACAGTTCCACCTACTTGTCATAAATAAAAACTCATCAGCAAATTGAAAGAAGAATTATTGCACAAGTTAAACCTAACCTTGTATCAAAAAGTAGAATGCAATAATCAAGATTATGTATAAAATAATCTAGTAACTGTTTCTTTTATAGCTAACCGTTAGCTGTTAGTAAACCGCAGTTTCAGCATTTTATGTTTTCAAAATTTTAATTTTTTGTGAAAATTTGGGGTTTTGACATGTGGTATCAGAGCACAAGGTTCAAACACTAGGCTTTGATGAAGCCCAACTAGATTTTAGGAAACAGTAAAAATGAATTATTATGCTGACGTATTTTTCTTTTAAATGTTATTCAATAGAGAATTGTTTTCTGAATTTTAATAGACAGGTATGGAAAGGCTAGAAGAGTATGCAGAGGAGGAATATCCAGCTACTAAAACAGGAAATATACCAAGAGATACTATACTAGAGGATTTAACTACCAATTCCTTGGAATTGTTACAAACTATAAAAGACCTAAAAACTGAAATGGAGTCTATAAAGAAAGAAAATGAAAGGATTCTAAGGGCTCAAGAAGAGCTAAATCAGATCCTAACTGAAAATTTTCAAATTGAAGGTAGGGGTAGAAGAATAGAATCAGAAGACACAAGTCATCAACGCAAATCTAAAAAGATGAAACATACTAAAACTAAAAGTAGTTCATATTCTGAAGTGTTTGGTGAACAATGAAATTACCATTCTACTAGTGACAGTAGTGATGATAATCAGTACACTAAAAAGAGGAAATACAAACCTTATGAGGAGATTTCCAGGGAATTCAAAAAGATAAAAACACCAACCTTTAATGGAGAGACTGAGAAGGGGGGGGAAGTTGAATCCTGGTTATCTAGGATGAAGAAGTACTTCCAAATATTTGTTCAACCGCATCGATCAGCTCTACGATTTGTTCCTGATATGGTTGAAGCAGGTTATTGAATTGTATGTCTTTTTCTCGTAACCGGTGCACTTCCTATTGCAAACGATTCATCTTGGTTGTATTCTTCATATTTTCAAGAGCTCCTAAGCTCTTGACTTCTTCCTTCATTGCTGCCATGGCCTTCTCTATGTTCTGGATGCTCTGCTGCAATTCCAGATTATTTGGGAGCTCGTCTAGCTCCGACCATGTCTTCGTCGCATCGGCTAGTAATGACTCTGCATCATCTATGCGACACTTCATCTGTGTTGAAGTGAGTCTAAAGGCCTCTGCCCTTGCTTCCTTGCCTTCCTAAGGTGTGCCTGGTGCTCGAGCCTTGAGCTCAGCAATTTGTGCTTTGTGGTCTTCCTCCATCTTGGTCACTATCTCTTCCAAAGCCTTTGCTCTGTCTGCAACTCTTCTTACCTTCTGCGTTATAGGTAAGGAAAACTCAATGTTACACTGTGGTAACTCTAATGTGATGCTCTGCAGGACCTGACTGAGATCATGTTCTCTTTCTTCATATGTTATTAACTCTTCCGCCTTTGTCTGAAATCCTGCGATGAGTTCTACATTCTTTTGTCTTAGCTGGGTGTTCTGTTTATAAGTCGCAAGATCTCTATCCCTGAGCTCTGCGCCTATCTG
Organism: Pseudotsuga menziesii; assembly: GCA_001517045.1. Taxonomy (NCBI): domain Eukaryota; kingdom Viridiplantae; phylum Streptophyta; class Pinopsida; order Pinales; family Pinaceae; genus Pseudotsuga; species Pseudotsuga menziesii. The sequence continues at coordinate 637,099 of LPNX010425641.1, forward strand.
CTGCTGGATCATTTGTAATTGATCAATGGGGAACTCTACAAGATTAACCTTGATAGGTTTTCTAATATGTATTTGTACATCAATCATCAAATCAGGGAATTGGATGCTCCCTGGTGGTATCAACACTATATTGATGCGATCCTTTACAAGGACTTCCTCGTGGGAAATCGATTGTTTTGAGCTTTCTCCTGCTGTCACCTTGACTGGATGAGTTTGCACTATGGCAGTCTTCTCAATTAATGCTTTCAGCTCCAGAAGCTGCTTTTCTACTGTGCTCTGCAACTTGTCCTGCGATGTCTGCATCGCCTCAAATGAGTCCTTCATCGCCTCCTGTAATCTTGCTGCGATGAGTTCATAGTCATCCTCTGTTAGTGCGGTTTCTGTAGTTGGCTTTAAGGCTTTTGATTTTTTCTTCTTTGGTGCCTCTGGTGGCACCTCTTCTACATCTTTCCTCTTTTGTGCCTATGGTGGCACTTCTACTATATCTGTCATCTCTTTGGACCCCACTTTGTCTTTTCCTTTGTCCACTGGTTCTGTCTGTGTGGTACCTGGTGGTGGTGCTGTGGCATCTTCTAATGCCTTCTTCCACTATTCAACAAAGTATTTGATGACATATTCTACATCCTGCACTGTCATCCTGAACGATCCATTAGCCCAGTTATCCGTTCTCAACGCTTTTGGCTTCAGAAATATTGTATGCATGTCTGCCATGAAATCAAGCTGATTATCATACATGTCCACAACATCCATGCTGATCTGCGGTGTCTCCTGGATGAATTGCTGTAACAACCTATAGTATTCATAGAATACTATCATATTGATATTTTTCTTGGTTGGGCTGTTTCTCTCCCATAAATTGGCATACCATGCACCTCTGCAGTCTCCGCCTTGCAGCTGTAGAAATTGGGTATGGGGCGGCTCTTTCCACCCGATGAATGTGCATAATATAAGCAGCCATGAGAAATGGAAGGGGTGGTTTGGCTCATCCTGTGCTGTCAAACAATCTTGAAGAAAAATATTTAATAAAAATAAACACCAATTAAATTGTTCACCTTCTGCGACTTGTATGGCAAGGTGAATTACTGATCCTGTGACTTCTTTTGGGTGAACCCTTGTTAACAGTCTGCCTGTAAGCAGACTGGCTGTAAATCTGAGTGTATCGTCTGTTAAGATTGCGAGGTCATAAGCCCATCCTCCACTCTGTAGCTTATACTTGTTAACTAGGGTTGCTGGTAGCTTAGTATCCTTGCTCTTACCTGATATATGTGTCTTAGGGTCCTTACCAGTCTTGGACATCCCGATGATGCGGTGAATCAGATCGATGTTCAGATCGACCTTGTTACCTAGCCAGAGGTAACCTCCATGTACATAAGAAAGTATCACGCACACCATGGCATTAACCTCTACACCTCATCCAAAATGTGGTATTCTCAACAAATTGAGCAAGCCTGACCGCTCAAGAATTTGGACGTGTTCCATAGGAACAAATTCATCTACTTTGGTCCTCGAGTTCCTCTGAACTGTAAGATACCGATCCGGCTGGAACTGAGGATATGTCTTACTGTATCCAAGTTTATAGTCTATAAATTTGAGAACAGGGGCATATCCTAATAGATCTCCATCTTCCTTTACACGAGAATCAATCGGTGGTAGCGGAATGGGAAACTTACCACCCTTGGGAATGATTACCTTTGGTGCATCGTTGAATCGTGGGATGATGTATTCTGTTGCCATATGAACTTCTTCCTCTTGCTATGGGATGGACTCTTCTACTATCTGATCTTGAATCCTCATCCTTGGCGGCTGTCTGACTTGTGATGTACCTAATTTCACAGCCCTAGGCGGTGTCGTCATAGCAGACATGAGACCACCACACTGGAATCGTTGCATAATGTCTTCTAAAGGTTCCATCTCGGACAGAACCCACTCGGTTTAGTACTCTAGACTGGCTTAGTACTCTAGACTAGCAATGGCTACAAAATTGGGGAAAACCAGCACTCTGTAACTGGAGTATCTCTACATAGGGAAAACTCTACAAATTGCTCTATAGCTCTCAAAAATCGCAAAAGTAACCCTTCTGTATGAATGATCTATGTATTTATAACGAAGGCGATAATCTATGAAGGAACGGTCACTTAGGCTAGACCTGTCAGTGGTATTAATTGCATGGACAAGACAACACCCGTTGTTTTGATCCTCATTAATTGCTGCAAATTCGATCAAATTTCCCTCGAAAATTGTGTGCAGGCGCCGATCTCGACCAAGATTTACTAAATATGGAAAAATCATTATACTGTTGCCAAATATAGGGAAATGTATACCTGTCCTATCTTCATTAACTGCTTGTTAGAAGGAAAAGTGACTGGTCCTCTGTCCCTTTTCAAAATCATCTATGTGGCACAGAGAGCATCACATTGCTGCGATGTCACACCGCATCGTTCTGAACCAAAGTTTTTTCACGACAAAAATTTATTTATTTATTTTTATATTTTTTAACTCTGCAAGCATCCTATGACTTGCGCAAAATAAACTTTCCTCACGCAATTTCTTATACTTGGAATACTTTTTACCTATCGATGTAGACTAATTACCATTGCGATGTCTCCTTTCAACTACACTGGACATCTACACTTACATAAACTGTCTAAGTTAGGGCTGAGAGGTGGAGTGGCTATCACTATAAATCTTAAGTTTACTACCATTAATCAAGGTAGGAACAAGCTCCTCGTTCAGTTTACTGAGCTGAACGGCACCTCCTTCTATAACATGCTGAATCTGATATGGCCCCAACCAATGCATCTTGAACTTCCCTGGAAATTTAACAAACTTACTGTCATAAAGAAGCACTAGGTCTCCTATCTGAAAAATATTGCTCTTGATATTCCTTTCATGCCAAGCTTTTTCTCGTGCCTTCTGCACTTTTTGATGAAATCCTGCGATGAATCTGTCTTCTTCTAAGGCAAGCAGCTGTGCTAGTCTTTCGTTGATCGCGTCTATATTAGCCATCTCAGTAATCTGAGCAATTCTTAAACTGGGAATAATATATTCCATGGGCATAAAAGCCTCTTGTCCATATACCAAGCTGAAAGGTGTGTGTCCTGTAAGTTTTTTGCATGTAGTCCTATAAGCCCATAATACAGCATTAACCCTGAGGTCCCAATCATTTCTTTGGATGTTACAGATCTTAGTAAGAGCATTTTCTAGAATCTTGTTAAAGGCCTCTACCATACCATTAGCTTGTGGGTGGTAGGGAGTGCTCTTATGGTGCTGTATCTGAAATTCCTCCGTCAAGGCCTGAATCGTGCGGTTCAGAAAATGTGTGCCTTGATCACTCATCAAAATTAATGGACATCCAAATCTACTTATGATGTTTTCAAAAATGAATTGTGCAGCTGTAGCAGCATCACAATTCCTTACTATTTTGGCCTCTGCCCATCTGGTGAGGTATTATGTTCCTATAATGATGTATCTCGCACCAGTTCATTTTCCTGGTGGGTTGATAGGACCCATAAAATCTATATCCCACTTGTCAAATGCTCGCAGTGTAATCTGTGGTCGCAACGACATTTCATCTCTTCGTGAGGGTTTTCCTACCCTCTGGCAGATATCACAGCATCTGCAAAACTCCTTAGTATCCTTATGCAAAGTAGGCCACCATAATCCTGCAGCTAGAATTTTCTACGCAGTCAGCTTTTCTGCAAAATGACCTCCTGCGGTACCTGAATGTGCTTCTCTGATAATGGCCTCTTTCTCGTGCGGCATAATGCATCTGCGCAGGACTTCATCTAGACCTAACTTGTATAACTATCCTACGATCAAAGTGAAGTTTGCTGCTTTAACAACTAATTGCTTCTTTTGCTACCTAGTAAACTCAGCTGGTGCCCATCCTATGGTGAGGAAGTGAACAATATCAACATAATACTCATCTGCGATCTGAATAGAGAACAATTGCACATCTGGAAAATTATCCTCTAAATTACTTGGTTCTTCTCCTGAGTCTATCCACGATAGATGATCAAGTTCGGCATTTAATCTTCTTGGTTTTACAATGATTTCAAAATCATACTCCTGAAAGAGGAGTAACCATTTGCAGATCCTTCCTCCTAACACTGGCTTATTGACCAAGTACTTTAAAGTAGAATGGTTAGTGAACATCTTAAATGGGGCACCCAACAGGTAGTTCCTGAACTTCTGAAGAGAATACACCATAGCTAACCCTTCTCTTTCTGTAGTGGTGTAGTTCTTTTCTGCAGTGGATAACTTTCTTCTTGATTATGCGATAGGGTTGTCAATACCCCCTTCTCCTGGTTGTGTTAGGACAATCCCTAGTGTGATGCCAGATGCATCCACATGTAGAAATGTCTTGGTCCAATCTAGAAATACTAATATGGGTGTTGTAACCATCTTCTCTTTAAGAGTGTCTAGACTGTGCTGGCATTCCTCATTCCATAGGAATTTCACGTCTTTCTTTAACATCTTTTCCATAGGTGCTGTGATCTTTGCATAGCCCTTTATGAATTTTCTATAGTACCCAGTATGACCAAGTACTGTCCTCAATTGTTTGACTGAGTTGGGCGCTAGAAGATTTACAATGATGGAAATCTTTGCAGGATCTACCATCAAGCCTTTTCTACAAACAATATGACCCAACAAAATACCAAATGGTGCATAGAATATACATTTATTCAAGTTAAGAGAAATATGATATTGCCTACATTTCTCTAACATGAGCCTTAAATCTCCTATATGCTTGTCAATCAATCCAAATACAGTCTAATCATCAAAATAGAATTCTAAGAATTTATGGATGTATTCCTTAAATACAACAACTACTACTCTTGAAAAAATAGCTGGTGCATTTTTAAGACCAAAGGGCATTACCGTATATTGGAATGAGCCCCATTCTATCGCAAAGCTGGTCTTATATCGATCCTCTGGATGGATTCTGATTTGGTGATAGCCTGAAAAGCGATTAGTGAAGGAATGGACCTCCTGTCCTCCCACATTATCTAAGACTTCATCAGTGAAAGGTGTCGGAAATGGGTCATGAAACGATGCGTCATTGAGTTTGCACAAATCGACACAAATCCTGATGTCTCCTTTGGTTTTCTTTTCTTGTACGACCATGGGACTAACCCATTCGCTCTATTCCACGAGCTCAATGATTCCTGCTGCTAGCATCTTATCAATCTCATCCTTAACTTTTTCTTTATACCAAGGATTTAATCTGTATGGACACTGCTTTACTAGCCTAATATCCTCTTTCAAAGGTATCCTCATGACTCCCAAATCTCCTACTATTCCCTTCATCTCTATGAACTTTATGGGGAATAAGTCCTGATAGTCGTGTAATAGATCTGCAATGTGTCCTATCGTTTCATCATCCCAATAGTCTCCAATAAAGGCAAACTTTGGTTTTGTTTCTGTGCCAATGTTGATCTTTTTAATATTGATAGGGTCCATGATAGCTAGAATCTCGAGTTTCTGTCCATCAACGTCACGAGTCCCTTCTGATTCTGGAACGTTGATACTACGAGGATTCTCTTCCTCATCATCTGGCTCTTCTGTGAAGTTGTAACACTCAAGCGCATCTTCTAACTGGATAGCCCAATCGGTTTGAGCATGCACTAATAGGGTACAGTTCTCAAATATCTTAATATTTGTAACATCTAGGGCCCGATCAATACTTGGATACTCAAATTCAAAAGCGAAAGTGAGTTCAAAGCTGTCTATCATAAGTGGCCATGTATTCATTCCTCTACGCAACTCGGTCTCAGTGTACCAATTCCTTGGCACTGTGTCTAAAGTGTGAATGAATAGGTGAACCCATTCATCCTCGGGAATGTCTGACCAATTCTATTCACAAATCTGAATATGTGACCTGGGGTCACTTTCTCCTGTGTATTTCTGCTTGAACCTCTCCTTGTCATTAGAAAACTTGATCGCCATCAATCTCTTGAAGTCATCCCATGATGCAATATGTTATTTGTGTGTGTGCCACCATCTTGCAGGTGTGGCTCTTACTGCAAGGTCAATAACTGACATCCTCTGCTCATGAGGAGTTTCATGTTCAAACTGCTGTATAAATTTTTTGACATCCACTAAGCCATCGAAGGACGGAATATCCTTAATCTCTGTGCCAATCCATCGTAGTGACTTAGTCATAAACACACATCTGCAAGCTGATACTTCATAAAGTCTATTCTGCCAGTTCTCTAGACCAACATCCGAGTCTGATGCACATGAGCTATCGCATCGCCAACTAATGTTTCCTTCTATGGTCGAATTGATGTAATCACTCCGATTAGCCATCATCTGATAGAGGCTCTCCATATTACGCGCCTCTTCCTCTGCTCAGATAGGTTCAATATATATAGGACCCTGAAAAGGATCCAACGGTGCGATGACCCAGATATGTGTATCCTCAAAGGTCATTTGTCTTTTCTTTAAGTCAATAATAGCCATGTTATCGATTTCCCAATCAATACCTAGTAGAGATGGATATGGTCTACTATCACCAATGATTTCTATAACTTCAAAGTTTGCAAAGCTGCGAACTTCATCAATGTCAACTGGCACTTGCGGTAATCGACCCAGTGGTGATACCCTCTGCTGATTGGCTAGTCTCAGATGGATAGGTGATCTAACTAGATTAGGGCTACCCGTCTATTCCCATGTCTATTTAGTCATAACATTAACTTCCGATCCTAAATCTAGAATTACCTCATCCATTTCAAATTCTCCAACTTGTGCTGTGAGTCTCATCTCTCTTCCTATTCTTGTATGTCCCATAATATTATGAACAGCACGCTGCACACTGATCACGGAAGAAGACGGCTGACATTGATCTATGAGGCGTTGAAGCTCTCTGATAGATTTCTCATTTCTGATGAGTTTTAAGCAAATCCATAGGAAGGATTGTACACTTCCTGTCGACTCATCCTCATCGCACCTTCCCAATGTGGTAGCCTACGATGTCTCCACAGGACTAATGCCACAAGGTGTTTGCTGTGGTACACCCCTACAAGGCAATACCTGTGATCTTGATGATGTAGGGCCATTAAAGAAAGTTTTATCTTTCTGGAATGTTTCTTTATTCTTCTGCAGGTCAAGTGATGTTGGTTTATTAGTATCTTTACGCACCCACTCCGAACCTGTATTCTTTTCGGCATCCCGCGATGTCGTACTGGTGGAAGCACCACTGCGAGTCACAATGTTGACTCTTGGTTCTGGTTCTTTCTGCTCAGCAGCAATAAGCTGTATGTTCTGGTGTACTACTGGCTTAGGGTCCCTGATCTTAGCTATCAAGATAGGACATTCTTCTATAGCGTTGTCATAGGACTTGCAATAGTTACATGTTGTAGTAGGGTTCTAAAAATCCCTAGCATAATGTCCTACAACTCCACAATTGTAACAAGTAATAGGTCCACGGCCATGGCCAAAGCCTCCTCCATAACCTCATCCTATGAATCCTCCACCATGGCCATCACGAGCCGGTTCATGCTGTGGTCCTGCTGCTGGACCTGGTATCTCTGACTGGACTCTGTACAAGTCATGTTTTCTCTCGACCATGAGATCATAAGCTCTGTAATTATTTTCATCATGTACGACGAACTTGTAGAAGTTACAGTATAAGTTCTTAGGGGTCTGTACATACTTATGAAGTAAAGTGAATTCCTGAGGTCTATGTCCTCTTGTTCTGCAGAGTTCACACCACGGCCCTTGATTCTGTATTAAGGGGTTAGGAGCCCCACTTTCTAAATAATTGACAAATACTGGACAGTTATCTTTAGTATGGCCCTGTCCTTTACACTTGGTATACCATAGTTCTTGTGCAATCTCTTTTCCTTTCTTAATCTCATGCAACTATAAGGTGAGATTAGCTAACTGGTTCTGCAAGTTTGTCATACCTGTACTAGTCTTGGCTAGAGGTGAAGCCTCTAGTTTCATTGCCATCTCCAACACATCATCCTATGTATGGAGTTTCTGCTGCATTAGTGGCAGTTTGATATGAGAGAGCAGTGCTGCGATGAACCATTCCTTATGCTGCTTCGGCGCAAACTCAAAGCTAACTTGGTCTATAAGGGATTTGAATTTATGATCAAAGTCCCATACTGACTCTGAGGGTAGTTGTTTGATGTCCTTAAGCTCTGTGATACACTGTGACTCAGACTTGGGTTTCCTAAACTCTTTGATCATGGCGGTCCTGACCTAGATGAGCGTTATGGGCTGTGCTGGTATACTTCATATACCATGTTAAAGCTTTGTCCTTAAGTGTAGTGGCCAATTGTACAAGTTTAGTATTATCATCCTGGATTCCTTTAATGGTCCATACAGCTTCACATAGGAACCAATGCTATTTCGGGTCTTCTTCCCCTGTACCCTTAAAGGTAGGTAACTTCATGTCATCCCCCATTCTGTTTCTATGTGGTGGATGTTGATTTGTTGTATTACTACCACTTGGCGGTGTAGACGTAGGTGATGTAGCAGTAGTATGTACTGTATGTGAATGACTAGATGCAGTTCCTACGGGATTGTTCTGAGTCCCGGTTGCTTTCTGTGGGGTATAAGGGTGGTAAGGGATACCCCCTGCTGTTGTTTGTCTAGTAGTTTGACTCTGTTCTCTAGTATGGTCTGAACTGTTTTCAAAGAGAGAAGATCTAAAATCTACTTTATATTTCTTACCACTACGTGTACATCCAATGTCATCAAAATCGCTCTCAAACTCTTGTGACATTACACTGACTTAGCTTATTCATCTGAGAATATATCGAGTACTCCTTTTTCATGTAATAACATCTTAATGGACAAGTTTAAAGAGTTTAAGTACTTACCATGATATCCTTTGAATAAGTACCTCTCTGCTTCGCTGAAACTTTTTCTTTGATTGACTGCAAACTCTGTAATGAATCCTTCCAGCAAACTCGCAAGCCAGAAGTTGACTGCTCGTGAAATGGGATTTTCTATGCTCTTCACGGTGTGAATCAGCTCCAGTGTCCACACAATGTTTCTTTTCTTCTTGAATATATGCTTATCAGTCAAATTTGATAACCAGTCGTACAACTCATTTCCATAGGTCGCAAAAAATATCTCATGCAGGTCTATGAAGATATGTCTTTGTAACCAGTCCTTGGTACTCAACCTAGGACTCCTATTTTCTGTCACAGCAAATTCTTTTTCCTTAGACCCAACCCACTGGTTGAGTTCTTCTTTAGTAGGATGCCAACAGAACATTAGCTCTGCAATGTGTTCAAATCCGACAATGGAACCATTTGTTGGTTTATTATTGGGCTGACCCGGGTTTACTTTAATGTACCAACAATACCCCTAGCTCACTGGCCCTTTCGGCGACAGACCGCAGAGTGGCCTAAAGTCTCACCCAAAGTGATCTTGGATGGGTTAGCTGAAGACTCAAGTGTCCTCAACTAGGTTCTGTAGCATCCTAGTGGTTCTTGTCTCGTCTTATCCAGTGGGACCTCTCTGTGAGGTGCTGGTTCTCTCCTCCTAGCTAACTATGCTAGAGGACTGGCTCTTAGCACACTGCAGCTTTCAGGGCGATGCACAAACTATCTCCTCTGCTCAACTCTTATCCTACAATATCTCACACCGCAGCTCCTTCGACGGTGTGATATAGCCTTTCTATACTGTAATATCTTCTACAGTAAGACTCAATGTGGCTCTCAAGGTCCAAAGGCTTTCTCTTTGGGTAAAATAGCTTTGTTAACCTTCACAGGGTGTTAAACAACCTTACTTGAACCTCCACAGTCCAACACTCTTAACATCAACTATACTCAACTTGTTGAACTAAGTATACTAGAATGACTTAATATAGTAACTGCTAGCTCTACTGTGTGAATCAAGCACTGGTAAACTCATATATGGAATACTTGATACATTCAACTTGCATTTAACCTTCTATAATGCTGTAAACTGAATGAGAGCATACATACATTCACTAACTGATAGAAAAGTTCATGTAACGAATAACAGATAGTAACTAAGTAAGCACAATCACATGAAATAGTTGCACAACACACATATTTTACGTGGTTCACCTCCATGAAGAAAGCTACGTCCATAGGAATTGGTTTATATATTATATCTTGAGAGGATAAACACAGTTCTGCTACAACCTAGTATGCGGCTTGATATTTTCTAGGAAACTCCGTGCACACCGTCGGGAACCCTTCTCTCTTAGATCTCTTTTCTTCTTATATTTCCTTCTTACAATATACTCTTCCTCTCTCTCTCTCTCTCTCTCAATCCCTACATATTGTTGCATTCATGCTCTAGGATCTAGCTACTGGTTATAGTAAGATAACTATAGACTGAATACAGAACCAGAGCTCGATTGTCTATGAGCTAACAGACCAACTAACTCGCTAATTGTATGAATAGATAACCTTTTACAATACAAAATACATGCCTTTATAGGCGTCCCGAAGGTCTCACCATAATACAACACTGTGGGCCTTTCCCAACGGTAACCCAAAAACCCTAACTTGTGACAGTCGGTGTGTTTGTACTTTGAGTTGCCTCTTTTTGTCACACCACAGCTTTCTGCAGTCTTCCACGCTTCCTAGCATTGATCGTGGGTACATGCACTGCTTCCTTCTGTCCTTTGTCTTCAATACCTCGGCTCGTTGCTCTTTTTCTCTTTATGAGGGTAGCTGAGCCCTCCTATCTTCGTCGCTGCCTTAAGTGCAGTGGTTGAGCTCTCTCTTCTCGGTTGCTCGGGTACTATTCTCTTTGACTTTCTTGTTTCGATATAGCAGCTTTTCCTGTAGCTGCCGAGCCCTTCTCCAACAATATATATCTATTCGAACCAGTTAAAGGCTAGAATGGCTATTTATAACCTCTTAGGAAAGGCTGACATTTGGTGGTAGGACTTGAAAAGAGTTAAGGGAATAAAAGAGAAAAATGTAAAGTGGATTACCTTTAAGAGGTATTTCAAAAATAAATTTATGTCTGAGCAATATTATGAGGAAAGATCAAAGGAATTTTATGAGCTAAAGTTAGGATCAATGACAATGAAAGATCTAAACATCAAGTTCTTAAGTCTACTTAGGTATGTACCATACCTTGTAGATGAGAAACCAAAGGTACAGTGATTCCTCAGTTGTTTACCTTATCATATTAAGGATAGGATTGAATATGATAACCCAAAGACCTTGGAAGAAGCTATGAGAAAAGCTAACTTTTGTTTAAAGCAGAATCGAAAGAAAGAAAGCTTGGTCAACTGGAAGGATAGAAAAAATAATAATCAGTTTGAACAAAAGAAGAAGTATTTTGTGCCTAATAGAAATTCTAAGAACAATAAGGTCAGAAATTATCCTAATAACAAGAACTTCCAAGGAAATAAGAACAATACACCCAACAACCAGAATAATTCTAAGGATAAGGAATTTGCAACTAATCATGGAAATTTTACCAAGAACTTTGAGCGCAAAGAGCCTATCAAGTGCTGGGAGTGTAATAGCCCACACTATGCTTCAGTCTGTCCAAATCGAAAGAAGACTGTTAGCAACATTCATACAATACAGGAAGAGATGACTATTGGGGAACTAGCAAGGACCATGCCCAGAATCAACGTAGCCTTGGAGAATCGACAAGCTGAATATCAGACTTTTATGGTGGAAGTAGAAGGTATGATAAATCAAACCCTGTAACTATTTTGATTGATCCAAGAGCTAGTCTCAGTTATATTTCACCTCAAACAGTAGAAAAATGTAAGTTATATGTTGAAAAAATTGAGAATTCTTGGTTAGTTCAGTTAGCCACTGGTGCTAAAAGAAAGGTAACTTGTTTTGTAAAAGAATGTGCAGTAGTTATGGATAATTTTGAAACTATTGTCAAGCTAATGTTTTTCCTCTTGGTTCTTATGATTTGCTGATTGGTATGGATTGGTTAGAACCACATAGAGTAATTTTAAACTGTTATGATAAAACTTTCACATGTTTAAACAGTGATGAAAAACTAGTAAGTGTTAAAGGAATCCCTAGAAAAACCACCATAAGGAATATTTCTGCCGTACAGCTTAAGATAGCTGTTAGAAAGGGATGTAAAGCTTATGCAGTAACAATAACTGATGAAGAGAGTCTAATTAAAATAGATAATTTAAAGGTGGAAGACATACCAGTATTAAGAGAATATGTTGATGTATTCCCCGAAGAAATTTCAGGATTACCTCCGAAAAGGGAATTGGATTTCACCATTGAGTTGGTACCGAGTGCAGTACCCAGCTCAAAGGCCCCTTATCGAATGAACATACTCAAAATTAATGAATTAAAATCTCAATTAAAAGAATTAATTGATAAAAAGTATATTCGACCAAGTGTCTCCCTGGGGGGCACCTGTCATCTTCGTTAAGAAGAAGGACGGAACCATGCGACTTTGCATAGATTACCATTAGTTAAATAAGATGACCATCAAATATAGATATTTTTTGCCCCACATAGATGATCTGTTTGATCAACTACGTGGAGCCACCATGTTTTCGAAAATATATTTAAGGTCTGGATATCATCGAGTAAGAATTAAAGATGAAGACATCTTTAAGACATCTTTCAGAACTAGATATGGTCATTACGAATTTGTCGTAATGCCATTCGGGCTTACCAATGCCCCAGTTGTTTTCATGTGTTTAATGAAAAATGTTATGCATACGTATTTAGATAAGTTTGTGGTCGTATTTATCGACAACATTCTAATCTATTAAAAAACTGAAGAAGAACATAAAGAACATCTAAAAATTGTTTTGCAAGAGTTGCGAGATCATCAACTCTTTGCAAATTTAGTAAATGTGATTTCTTCAAGGATAAGATTCAATATTTAGGTCATGTGGTGACCAAGGAAGGAATTTCCATAGATCCTGAAAAGATAAGGGAAATCGAATATTGGTTGGTTCCTAAGGATATGATGGATGTTTGATATTTCATGGGCATTACCGGTTTCTACCCAGGAGGTTCATTGAAGGTTTTTCGAGGATAGAAAATCTGATAACTTCCTTGTAGAAGAAGGGAAAGAAGTTCGACTGGAATCAAAAATGTGAAGAAAGCTTTAAAAAGTTAAAAAATTTATTAACCAGCGGACCTGTTTTAAGAATAGCTGATCATAATAAAGAATTTGTAGTGTGTACTAACGCCTGTAATGATGGCTTAGGCAGTGTTCTGGCTCAAGAAGGGCATCTTATTGCCTATGAGTCTAGAAAGTTAAAATTTCATGAAAAAAATTATGCAACATATGATCTGAAATTAGCAGCTGTAATACATGCCTTAAAGATGTGGCGACATCACCTAATTGGCAGAAAAATTGTCTTAATGACTGATAATAAAGGATTGAAGTATCTGTTAGATCATCCTAATATAAATGCTAGACAAGCTAGGTGGTTAGCTTTCTTAAGAGAATATGATTTTGAAATTCAACACATAAAAGGTAAAGAAAATAAAGTTGTGGATGCATTAAGTAGGAATGCAAGGCTGAATTTTACAGCAGCTATCAGCACTTATGCTACAGATTTGGTTCAACAACTTAAAGAAGGAATAGAACAAGATGAAATTTATAATAGTTTGCAAGCTAAAACTATAGAAAATCCAACAAAAAAATTAAGTAAAGTTTACAGTTTAAATGAAAAGGAATTTTTACTGTATAAAGGTAGAATGTATGTACCTAACGTACCTAAAGTTAAGCTATTAATTCTAGATGAAATTCATAAAAATCCATACTCAGGTCATCCAGGTTATCAAAAGACTATAACTATGTTAATAAAAGAGTATTTTTTGCCAAATATAAAAACTGAAGTAGCAGAATATATTGCTAGGTGTTTTGAATGTCAACAGGTAAAAACTGAACATTAACACCCAGCTGGTTTGCTTCAGCCATTACCTGTTCCTAGCTGGAAATGGGAGATAATTAGTCTATATTTTATTAATGGGCTGCCTAGAAATCAAAATCAGAATGATTCTATCATGGTAGTAGTGGATAAGTTAAGCAAAGAAGCTCACTTTATACCTGTTAAAACTACATATAAAGTTACAAACATAGCTAATATTTTTCTAAAATAGATTTTTTGATTGCATGGAGTACCAAAATTCATAATCCCAGATAGAGATCCTAAATTTACAGGAAAATTTTGGAAGTCTTTGTTTAAAGGGTTAAACACTACATTAAATTTTAGTACTTATTTCCATCCTCAAATAGATGGACAAACTGAAAGGGTAAACCAAGTACTGGAAGATCTATTAAGAATGTATGTGAAAGACCAGCCATGTAAATGGGAGGATTATTTACATCTGGTAGAATTTGCTTATAATAATAATTATCAGACATCAGCCAGATTTATCCCTTTTGAAATTTTATATGGATAGAAATGTAATACTCCTATCTCTTGGAGTAATCCAGTGGATAGATTGGTATTAGGTCCAGAACTGTTAAAAGAAATGGAATAAATTGTAAAGCAAGTGCAAGGTGTTAACACTCGAAATGTACCTAGGTTGCGAAAGGTAAATCCCAAAGGTAACAACAAAAACCACTTCAAAAAGAATTGGCTTTTTTTTCTAGAGAGGGATCTCTCAAATATAAATTTAACAAGTCCAGATATAAAAATCAGCATTTAAACATCATATAGATGGTTGAAACAATACACATAATCATTGGGCAATGGAGTTGAAATACATAAAAATATCACAAGGTCGCATGCATGAGATTTCATCAAAGGCAAGATAACCACTCAATTACAGTCATTCATTGAGTTCAGGTGGAAAAGGAAGAAGTATGAACAGTCCATTAATATAGAGAATCATAAGATGAATTCCATATTAAATTTAGCAGAAACATTTATGAAATATCTGAAACAATAGTCAGAGCACAACAAGTATGAATTCCAACCATTCAACACTGCGCTTCAGATACGAGGAAAACAAAATGGAATGTAAACACCAAAAAAAACAATCACATAAGAAAGAAAATATAGACTGTAAGGTAAACAACATAAGAATATTTGATACCCCACACACATTCAACTTTGTTATTTCAAAAATTATCTGTCCTCAAAAACATTGATCCAACAAATGGGTTCCAACCCCCAAAACATCAAGTAAATGCAAATATATACATAAATGATTTCTTCCCAAGAAGATTTAATAACTGAATAATATGTTTAATCAAATTATTTGTAACCATATCCCTAACAACTAGGAATAAACTACTTGCTTTGATCCTGATAATAGAACATTTAATTAAAATCAACTTGGTGACAACAAGGCTCGAACAAGCAGCTCCATATCGTGCAACACCTGTTTTCACGAATGAAGACTATACTTTATTTTTCCAAATATTTCCATGGATCCACATTGTTCTGTGCTTGGGATTTCATACTCAATCATTTCTCATATAGACACTTCCAGATCCATATAGGTCTCATAAGACATAGTGGGCAGCCCTCCTTTGACGATCAGAAATTTCTGCAATATCTCAAAGTCTTCTATCAACTTGTCCATGATGACTTTTCCCATCAGTCCCTTTACCAAGTCATCAAACTTGGAGTGATCCATACGGATTTGTATTGGCAGGCTATGATAATGTTCTTGAGAAAAAAGTCTTCCTTCTTCGTCCCAGAAAGAGGGAAGGCCATCTTCAAACAATTCTTTAAAAGTATGCCTAAAATCATTAATACGTGAAGTCATCTCATCATCCTTATCTTGTACTGTCTTCATAAGATGATGTTTGTGAATGAACCTTTTCAACCACAGTACCATAGCCAATCTGTCTTTGATTCCTACATCTTGCAATTTTTGATAAGTTAATGAATTCAAGAAATTTAGTGCATTCTAAGCTATACTTAGGGGCTTCCTCTCCATGGTCTCATTTACTAGTTTTAATCTCTGATTCGATAAATTAACCAATGCACTTTGGTCATCAATGAAATTCAAATAATGTCTGAACTTAGTAACCTCCATAGACAATGTATCCCAGATTATATGCTTGGCTCCCTGAAGAGGCCCCTTTCTGTATTCCTTTCTTTTAATTCATTAAACTTCTTTTGTAATTGACCTTTATCATGTAATATTTTATTCTTGTTTTCAACCACTTTAGTCAGCTCGGATTTGATCTTCTCATTTTCTTCTTTTAATTCCCTTATCTCTACATCCTTCAAGCTTACTTGTGACATGGACACCAATAAATCATCAGCAGAAAAATCACTTAAAGGTTTTTCAATATTTACAATGGACAAATCTCCATCAGTAGGAGTCTAGCTCATTAATTCTTCCATAATCTCTTTTTCATCATTATGATCTTTCTTTAACTATTAAATTTGTGTCACTAGCTCAGTTCACTCTGTTTCCAATTTATTCTTTTCTTCTTGCAGCTTCACAGTTTTGGCTTTGTACTCCATCATTTCTTGATGAATTTTATCTTTCTCCTCCTGCAATGCTACCAAATCTGATGACTAAACATGTTCAGAACTCGGGATTTTCAACTTCTTCTTTAGTACCTGAAGGGAATTATATTTTTCTTCTAAAAGTCTTCTGATGGCTTGTGTGTTTCCTATTTCATCCCCCAAGCTTATGAAATCTGCTTGCAATTCATTTATTTGAATTGAATTCTCCTTGTTCTCAACTTTCTCATGCTTCAACTGGACCTCTAATTTATCAACCAAAACTTGCAACTTGTTAATTTTCATCATGGCATGTAACAAATTTGAATAAATTGTATCCCATGTCTGTTTGTGCAGCTGTATTTTGTCAGGTACACTGATTTTGTTCAATCTTACTTCCATCTCGGCCACTTTTTTGTCACTTACCATAGCTAATTTTAAAGTTCTCCTCTCTACATCCTGAGTGGAAATCAGGGACGTCTTTGGGTTACCCAGACTTCTCACTCGTGGGAGTAGATTTTTAGTTTCTTCTAAGGACTGCCTCTACTTTTCTACATAACTAGTCATGAATTCTGCTTTAGATTTAAAAATTGAACTGGAATATACATTATTTTCACTTTCAAAAGAAATATGGTTCATCTGCACTGACTTCTTAGGAATCAGAACTACTTTTTTCAACTCATCTGAAGCTACTTCACTTGAAATTTTACCATCTTGAGATGTTTTTGTCTTCTTACGTGAACTGTCTTCATCTATTTCCATATTTTCAATCTCAAAGAAACTTCTTTTAATTAAAACATTAAAAATTTCTGGCACTTGAGACGCTGTAATTGATCCACTGCTTGTACTCTTATTGATTCCTAGATTTTCCACAAAATGAGACAAATTGGCTAGTTCCTTCAAACCCTCAACAACTTGGTGATCAAATGGTTTGTTTTTATTTGCTTGTTTTCTTAGATAAATTATATGATATGGATCATAATTGACCTTTTGTTCTTTTTAAAAAACTATAATTTCCAATAATTTTTCCATAATCACCAGGGCACCTTTGTTTTTAAAGATGAATGCACCGACTTTAAGGGGGAATTTGATATTGGAGGACTTTTTGAAGGATCTGAAATGCTCCTCTTTTGCATGTAATCTTTGTCTCATGTATTCCAGTGCAAATATTCTAGGGGTGAGGAAGGCAGGAAGCTTGTAAGGCTGTCTGGTGAAACCATACACTCTCAAAACTATAATGTCTTTATACAAAAACCAATCCCAAATCCTGTCTTTTGGTGATGATTGCATCATAATATTCATTTTTTCAAACACTCTGGGCAATAATTCATCAAATAGAAACTTATATATCTCTGACATAATGGAATTCACAAATTCGAACATATTGATTTGCTTCGGCAGATCCGAAGAGAATATAGTAGTCAAGAATTGTAATTCAGTTACATTTGAACATAATAACATGTTCAACAAATATGATTGGTACTTGAAAAATCTAACCTTTGGGAACTCAACTAATTGGATATGAATAGCCTCTACTAAATATTCATCCAAACTGAAGAAATGGATCGGATGGGACTCAAACTCAAGCCTAACTGAACTCATTTTCAATAAGAATCCCAAGACAACCTCACTGACATGAATGTCATTATCTAGAACTAAAATTTGGTAGGCCAAAGATACAACCAATTGGACCTCCTCTTTGAAAATGTGAATACGATATGGAAAAAAAAGACCTTCTAATGACTGACCTTCATTAAGAATACTAGACAAAAATTCACATCGAATTTCATTTTTACAACCTCTGTATACTTTAGCTAAAACAGACTCATTCATAGACTCACCACTATCAGGGTAATTATCAAGAAATTTAAGGAATCCATGAATAGCTTTTGCATCAATCCTACACAATATATTGGACGTGGAATGAATCACAATGACTCTCTCAAGAAGATGAGTAATTACTTTCACACCACTTAGCAAATTCAAGAAAAGGTAAGGTCTGCTCAATGGTGAAATAATACAGAAATGACTTGCAAGCATTCAAAATGTCGTTTCCTTGTGAATTATACTGCCACAATCTTTCCTTAATAATTGATACATTTCCCATCGATAGGTATGGGTCATATATACCTCTATCTCTATCAACCAAGAATTATTCTCTTTCATCCAGGACCCAGTTAATACCTTCTAACCCTTTCTCTTTCTCCATAATAGAAAAACAATGATAATTCTATGAATAAAGCTCAAGTATTCGAAGCTTACCTATGACTGTAACTGTATTTACCCAAAGTTGACTGCGAAAGGATAGTGGGTGGTCCCTTTCACTCATCCTGGCATGCAAAATAAAAAAATGATTTTTCAAAATAAGTCAACTTCACTTTATATAAAGGTCTATTCCGGAGGCTCCCTCTAGCGGTTTTTCTTAAACCATTTTTCTCCACAAAATGTACTATAACCTGCCACATGTATCACATTTTTTATTCCACTACCACCTTTCTACTTCAACTGCCACACAACTCTACCCTCCGGATCTAATAATAACTAATGATGAATACTCACTTTATTTTTAAGTCATTGGATTAACTTGCACGTACGCATTCCGCTGGGCCTTTTTGTTTTTAACAATACACAACTTTATGGAGTAGACTTATTATCAACCATAGATTTTACTGATCTGATCCCATAACCGTCGATCCTCATTCCTTGTTAATTATCTCCCCCTACCCTTATCTCACGTGCATCTCCACAGAGTGGATCTATTCTAAAACATTGATTTTCACATCCTTGTTCTATACCATTGGATTATGAGATAATTTCATCTTTTATGTGCCCTTTTATCATACATTCACATTGTCATATTTAACCAAAGTTCAAGTAACCATAATTTTTATTCACCATGTTTCCTTCAATACTCTACAAGTTAGAAGTTGTTAACACAGGGAAATCTGAAAGTAGCACAGGATCGACTGAAAAGTCCAGCAGACTTAAAAAGAACTCCAAAGGAGTTTCAGGTAGGTGAACATGTGTTCATCAAGGTAAGGCCCAAAAAGATCTCTCTGAGACTGGGGAGTTGTGCAAAATTGGCACCTCGTTATTGTGATCCATTTGAAATTCTGTCTAGGATTGGAAAAGTAGCTTATCAATTAGCATTACCACCCAATTTAAGAGTACATAATGTTTTTCATATTTCCGTATTAAAGAAATATGTTCATGATGCTACTCATGTTGTTAAATGGAATGATGTACAGGTGGAACCAAAAGGAGATTTTCTGGTGGAACCGGACTGTATCCTCAGGTGGAGGGAGATTACACTTCGGAACCACACCATTGGACGGGTGAAGGTGCAATGGAAGAACCTTAGTTTAGAGCAAGCCACCTGGGAATTGGAAAGTAATATGCGAGATGCATATCCAATTCTATTCCAGGGGAATTCTGAGGATGAAGAATAAATAACATTGAGGACGATGTTATATTCTAAGGGGGTGTGTATGTCACATGCCCCAATTTTGCAAAAATAGTATTCTCATATTTTATTTTATTTCAAGAAAATATGTTAAATTTTATGCTAAGTTGTAATTGTTGACTTAGTAGAGTCAAGGATGTTGAATTTAATTATGAATATTTTAATTATAAATAAATAGAAGTGGAGACAATAGCTTGGGAGAGTTGTTAAAAGAGTGTTTACTGGTAAAGTTGGTGGAGGAGATAGGGTGGAGAGAAAATAGACAAGTGGCAGCATCCTCAAACACTTCCAATATTGCAGGTGGAAACCTCCCTACATTTGGGGTCATGATCCCCCAAGAAAGTGGGATCAGAGCAAGTGGCTCAATTAATGATAATTGACCCAAAAAGACCTAGGAAATCTCAATAAAAATTCCCATTGAAGAGAGCTGAGGGTGCTCATTCTAGGGAAGTGTTCTTTCAGGTGAATGTACTTCAAATGATTTCATTGGTGTTGGATTAGGGTCCTACAGCTACAGGAGAAGTTGCCATTTTGGCGGATAGACAGTTTTGGTGGAGATATAAGGGATAAGGTAAATATACGACGCCGTAGCATGTTTCTAGCTGTAGATCGGAGCCAAAAACTATGACTATCGGGGAAGAGAATTCAAAGAAGATGACAGTACCTGAGCAGCCAAGAGGAGAGAGCTCACCCACTGCATTCAAGGAAACTGCGAAGACAGGAGGGATCAGCTACCCTCATAAAGGAAAAAGGGGCAACGAGGCCAAGGTATTGAAGATGAAGGATAGAAGAGGAAGCGGCGCCCAGTACCCACGATCAGCATCGGGAAGAGTGGAAGACTGCAGAGAGCTGTGGTGTGACGAAAAGCGACAGTTTGAGTACAGATAGACCGACTGTCACAGTTAGGGTTTTTGGGTTACTGTTGGGACAGGCCCACAGTGTTGTAATGGCGAGACCTTCGAGCCGCCTATAAAGGGATGAAAACTGTATTGTAAAAGGTTAGCTATTCGGATAAACTATAGCTATTCAGACAGTTAGCCAGTATGAGAGTCCAGTAGTCTGTTAGCTCATAGTTATTTTGTATTGTAATAGATTCGAGCTCTGGTTCTACTATTCATTCCATAGTTACCTTAATGTAACCAGTAGCCGATTCTAGGAGTATGTATGTAACAATCCATAGGAATTAACAGAGAGAGAGAGAGAGAGAGAGAGAGAGAGAGAGAAAATATTGTAAGAAGGAAATATAGAGAAAGAGAAGAGATCTAGGAGAGAAGGGCTCCCGGTAGTGAGTGTGGAGTTACCCAGAAGATCTATAGCTGCACAACAGGTTGTAGCAGAACTATGTACTCTCTCAAGACATAATAAACACAGTTCTATGGACGTAGCTTCTACCCTAGAAGTGAACCATGTAAAACCAGTGTGTTATGTGATTATTTCATGTGGTTGTGCTTTGCTTAGTTGATATCTGTTATCTATTGCATGAATGTTGTATCTCAGTTAGTAAATGTCTGTATGTCCTCATTCAATTACAGCATTATTGAAGGTTAAAGGTGGATTTACATGTATCAAGTGTCTGCATATGAGTTTATCAGTGCTTATTTCACACAGTAATAAGTCATTATGTTAAAGTGTTTCCAGTATACTTATTCAGTAAGTTAAGTATAGCGGCGTGAGTGTCTTGAACAGTGGAATTTCAAGTCAGAGTGTTAAATATCTTGTTGAAAGTTAACTAAGTCATTCCACCTAGTGAGATAGCCTTTGGACCGTGAGGGTCACAGTGGGTCGTACTATAGAAGATATTACGTTGACAGTAGGCGATATCGCATTGTCAGAGGAGCTGTGGTGTGAGATACCGCAGAGCGTGGGTTAAGAGAAAGGGAGAGTTGCGCACCACTCGAGTT
This sequence comes from Pseudotsuga menziesii, assembly GCA_001517045.1. Lineage (NCBI taxonomy): Eukaryota > Viridiplantae > Streptophyta > Pinopsida > Pinales > Pinaceae > Pseudotsuga > Pseudotsuga menziesii. Next base: position 658,838 of record LPNX010425641.1, read on the forward strand.
GTTGCGATACGATAGGAGTCCTTCCCCTGTCAGAACCCGCAAGTAAGATAGAAGCGCGTGTCGTAGAAAGATCTCGTTGGCTAAGAGAAACATCGAGACCATAGGATGCTACAGAACCTGGTTGAGGATACCTGAGTCTTCAGCCAACCCATAAGATCACTTCGAGTGAGACTTTAGGCCGCTCTGCGGTCTGTTGCCGAAAGGGCCAGTGAGTTAGGGGTGTTGTTGGTATATGTATATTAGTAAACCTGGGTCTTCCCAGATAGCCAACAAATGGTTTCGTTGCTGGTTTTGAACACATTACAAAGCTAATGTTCTGTTGGCATCCTACTAAAGAAGAACTCAACCAGTGGGTTGAGTCTACAGAAAGAGAATTTGCTGTGACAGAGAACAAGAGTCCTAGACTGAGTATAGAGGATTGGTTGCAAAAACATATCTACACAGACCTGCATACGATATTTTTTGCGACCTATGGAAATGAGCTATACGACTGGTTATCAAAGCTGACTGATCAGAATATATTCATAAATAAAAGAAACATCATGTGGACACCGGAGCTGATTCACACCATGAAGAGCATAGACAATCCCATTACACGAGCAGTCGACTTCTGGCTTGCAAGTGTGCTAGAAGGCTTTGTTACAAAGTTTGCAGTTGAATAGACAAAAAGCTTCAGCGAGGCTGAGCAGTACTTCTTCAAAGGATATCACGGTAAGTACCTAAAATCTTTAAACTTGTCCATTAAGATGTTATTATATGAAAAATGAGTAATGGATATAGTTTCAGACTAGTAAGCTAATAAAGTGTGATGTCACAAGAGTTTGAGAGTGATTTTGATGATATTGGATGTACACATAGTGGCAAGAAATATAAAGTAGATTTTAGCTCTTCCATATTTGAAAATAGTTCAGATAATACTAGACATCAGAGTCATAGTAATACAGAAAGAACATAATGGGGTATCCCTTACCACCCTTATACCCCACAAAAAACAACCGAGACTCAAAACAATCCCATAGGAACTCCATCTAGTAGTTCACCCACAACACATACTACTGCTACATCACCTACATCTACACCGCCAAGTGGTAGTAACACAGCAAATCAGCATCCACCACGTAGAAATAGAATGGGGGATGACATGAAGTTACCTAACTTTAAGGGTACATGGGCAGAAGACCCAGAGCAGCACTGGTTTCTATGTGAAGTCGTGTGGACCATTAAAGGAATCCATGATGATAATATTAAACTTGTACAGTTGGTCACCACACTTAGGGAATGAGCCTTAACATGGTATATGAAGTATACCTCAACGATACCCAGAACACTTATATAGGTCCGAAATACCATGATTAAAGAATTTAAGAAGCCCAAGTCCGAATCTCAATGTATCACAGAGCTCAAAGACATTAAACAGTTACCTACAGAGTCAATATGGGACTTTGATCAGAAATTCAAAGCTCTCTTAGACCAAGTTAGTTTTGCGTTTGCGAGCAGCATAAGGAATGGTTCATCGCAGCACTGCTCCCACATATTAGACATCCACTGATGCAACAGAGACTCTGTATGCAGGATGAAGTGTTGGAGATGTCAATGAAACTGGAGGCATCACCTCTAGCTGAGACTAGTACAGGTATGACAAACCTGTTAAACTAGTTAGCAGATCTCACATTACAGATGCATGAGATTAGAAAAGGAAAAGAGATTACACAAGACATATGGTGTATCAAGTGTAAAGCACAAGTCCATACTAAAGATAACTGTCCAGTATTTGTTGAATACTTAGCAAATGGGGCTCCTAACCCCTTAGCACAAACTCAAGGGCCATGGTGTGAACTATGTAGAACAAGAGGACATCCACCTTAGTAATTCCCTATACTTCAGAAGTATGTATAGACACCTAAGAACTTATACTGTAACTTCTATAAGTTAGTAGGACACGAAGACCATACCTGCAGAGCCTACGATCTCATGGTCGATAGAAAACATGACTTGTACAGAGTCCAATTAGAGACACCGGATCCAGCAGCAGGACCATAGCATGAACCGGCTCCTATAGGCCGTGGAGGAGGATTCAGAGGATGAGGCCGTGGAGGAGGCTTTGCCATGGTGAAGGCTTTGGCCGTGGCCATGGAACGATTACTTGTTACAACTATGGAGTTGTGGGAAATTATGCTAGGGACTGTCAGAACCCTACTATGACATGTAATTATTGCAAATATTGCGATCACGCTATAGAAGAATGTCCTACCTTGATAGCCAAGATCAGGGAACTTAAGCCAGTGGTACACCAGAACATTCAGCTTATCGCTGCTGAGTAGAAAGAGCCAGAACCAAGAGTCAACATTGTGACTCGCAGCGGTGCTTCCACTAGTGGGACATCGCAGGATAGTGAAAAGAACACAGGACCGGAGTGGGTGTGCAAAGCTACTAATATATCAACACCACTCGACCTGTAGAAGAATAAAGAAACATTTTAGGAAGCTAAAAATTTCTTTAATGAACCTATACAATCAGGACCCCAAATACATCCATCTAGGGGCGTACCATAGCAAACACCTTGTGGCCTTAGTCTTGTGGAGACATCGCAGGCTACCACATCAGGAAGATGCGATGAGGATGAGTCGACAGGAAGTGTACAATCCTTCCTGCGGAGTTGCTTAAAAATCGTAAGAAATGAGAAAGCTATCAGAGAGCTTCAGTGCATCATAGATCAATATCCACCATCTTCTTCTGTGAGCAGTGCGCAGCGTGCTGTTCATAATATTATGGGCCATACAAGAACAGGAAGAGAGATGCGACTCACAGCACAAGTTGGAGAATTTGAAATGGATGAGGTAATCCTAGGCTTAGTATCAGAGGTAAATGTTCTGACTAAGTAGACATGGGAACAGATGGGTAGCCCCAAGTTAACCAGATCGCCTATCCATCTGTAGCTAGTCAATCAACAGAGGGTATCACCACTGGGTCAACTACCACAGGTGCCAGTTGACATTGATGGAGTTCGCAGCTTTGCGGACTTTGAATTTATAGAAATTGTTGGTGATAGTAGACCGTATCCAACTCTACTAGGTATTGATTGGGCAATCGATAACATGGCTGTTATCGATTTAAAGAAAAGACAAATGACCTTTGAAGATACACAGATCTGGGTCATCGCACCGTTCGATCCTTTTCAGGGTCCTAGATATATTGAACCTATCCAAGCAGAGGACGAGGCGCGTAATATGGAGATCCTCTATTAGATGACCACCAATCTGAGCAACTACATCAACCCAACCGTAGAAAGAAATATCAGTTGGCGATGCAACAACTCATGCACATTGGATTCGGATGTTGGTCTAGAGAACTGGCAGAATAGACTTTATGAAGTCTTAGCTCACAGATGTGCATATCTGACTAAGTCACTGCGATGGATCGGAGCGGAGCTTAAGGATATTTCATTGTTTGATGGCTTAGTGGATGTCAATGAATTTTATACTAGTTTGAACAAGAATTCCTCAAGAGCAGAGGATTTCAGTGATTGACCTTGCAGTAAGAGCCACACCTGCAAGATGGTGGCATGCACACAAGCAACATATCACGTCATGGGATGACTTCAAGAGATTGATGACAATCAGGTTTTCTAATAACAAGGAGTATCTACAGCAGAGGTACACAGGAGAAAGTGACCCCAGATCACACATTCAGAGTTGTGAACAGAATTGGTCAGACATTCCTGAGGATGAATGGGTTCACCGATTCATTCACACTTTAGATCCAATTCCAAAGAATTGGTACACTGAGATAGAGTTGTGTAGAGGAACAACTACATGGCCACTTATGATAGACAGCTTTGAACTCACTTTCTCTTTTGAATTTGAGTACCCAAGAATTAATCAGGATTTAGATGTTATAAAGATTAAGATATTTGAGGACTGTACCCTATCAGTATCAGCTCAACCTGAGTGGGCCATCCAGTTAGAAGATGCACTCGACTGTTATAACTTTGCATCAGAACCAGAGGAGGAGGATGAGGATCCTCGCAACATCAAAATCCCAGAGTCAGAGGGCACTCGCGATGTTGATGGACCGAAGCTAGAGACTCCAGCTATCACCAAGCCTATCAAGATTAAGAATATCAACATTGGCATAGACACAGAACCAAAGCTTGCATCCATTGGAGACTATTGGAACGATGAAATGGTAGGACACATTGCAGATCTGTTACATGACTACCAGGACTTATTCCCCACTAATTTCACAGATATGAAGGGCATAGTTGGAGACTTGGGATTAATGAGGATACCATTGAAAGAGGATGCTAGACCAGTTAAGCAGCGTCCATACAGATTAAATCCTCGGCATAAATAAAAAGTTAAGGATGAGATCGATAAGATGCTAGTAGTAGGCATCATTGAGCTGGTGGAAGAAATCGAATGGGTTAGTCCCATGGTCGTGCAAGAGAAGAAAACCAAAGGAAAAATTAGAATCTATGTCTATTTGTGAAAACTCAACGATGCATCACTTCATGACCCATTTCTAACACCTTTTACTGATGAAGTTCTAGACAATGTGGGAGGACAGGAGGTCTACTCCTTCACTGATGGCTTTTCAAGCTATCACCAGATCAGAATCCAGCCAGAAGATCGATCTAATACTACTTTTGTGACAGAATGGGGCTCATTCCAGTATATGGTAATTCCCTTTGGTCTTAAGAATGCACCAGCTATCTTTTCTAGAGTAGTAGTTGCTGTATTTAAAGAGTACATCCATAAATTCTTAGAAGTCTATTTTGACGATTGGACTGTATTTGGATTAATCGACAAGCACATATGAGATCTAAGACTGATGTTAGAGAAATGTAGGCAATACCAGATTTCTCTAAACTTAAAGAAATGCATATTTTGTGTGCCATTTGGTATTTTGTTGGGTCACATTGTCTGTAGACAAGGCTTGATGGTAGATCCTGCAAATATTGCCATGATCGTAAATCTTCCAGCACCTAACTCAGTCAAGTAGTTGAGGACAGTGCTCGGTCATACCGGGTACTATAGAAAATTTATCAAAGGTTATGCAAAGATCACAGCACCTATGGAAAAGTTGTTAAAGAAAGATGTAAAATTCNGCCTAGACACCCTTAAAGAGAATATGGTTACAGCACCCATCTTAGTATTCCTAGAATGGACCAAGCCATTTCATGTACATGTGGATGCATCTGGCATCGCAATGGGGATCGTCTTAACCTAGCCAGGAGAAGGAGGTATCGATCACCCTATCGCATACTCAAGTAGAAAAATATCCACCGTAGAAAAGAACTACACCACTACGGAAAGAGAAGGATTAGCCATGGTGTACGCTCTACAGAAATTCAGGAACTACCTACTAGGTGCCTCATTCATGATGTTCACTGACCATTCTGCTTTGAATTACTTGGTCAATAAGCCAGTGTTAGGGGGATGAATCTGCAGATGGTTACTCTTATTTCAGGAGTATGATTTTGAAATTATTGTCAAACTAGGGAGATTAAATGCCGGACTAGATCATCTACCGTGAATAGACTCAGGAGAAGAGCCAAGTAACCTAGAGGACAACTTGCCCGATGTGCAATTGTTTTCTATTCAGATCACAGATGAGTACTATGCTGATATTATTTACTTTCTCATTACAGTATGGATACCTGTTGAGTTTACCAAGCAGCAAAAGAAACAGCTAGTTGTCAAAGTAGCAGACTTCACTTCGATTACAGGACAATTATATAAGTTAGGTCCAAACGAAGTCCTACACAGATGCATCATGCCACATGAGAAAGAGGCCATTATTAGAGAAGCACATTTCGATACCGCAGGAGGTCATTTTGCAGGAAAGCCGACTGCACAGAAAATCCTGACCGTAGGATTATGGTGGCCTACTTTTCATAAGGATACTAAGGAATTTTGCAGATGCTACGATATCTGCCAGAGGGTAGGAAAACCTTCATGGAGAGATTAAATTCCGCTGCGACCACAGATTACGCTGCGGGAATTTGACAAGTGGGCTATATATTTTGTGGGTCCTATCAACCCACCAAGAAAATGAATTGGTGTGAGATACATCATCACCGGAACAGAATACCTCACCAGATGGGTAGAGGCTAAAGCAGTAAGGAATTGTGATGCTGCTACAGCTGCACAGTTCCTCTTCGAGAACATAATCAATAGATTTTGATGTCCAGTAATTTTGGTGAGCGATCAAGGAAACCATTTCTTGAACCACACTATTGAGGCCTTGACAGAGGAATTCCAGATACAGCACCATAAGAGCACTCCCTACCACCCACACGCTAATGGTACGGTGGAGGCCTTTAACAAGATTCTAGAAAATGCTCTTACTAAGATCTGCAACAGCCAAAAAAATGATTGGGACCACATGGTTAATGCTGTGTTATGGGCTTATAGGACTACATGCAAGAAACTTACAAGACATACACCTTTCAGCTTGGTGTATGGACAAGAGGTTGTTATGCCTATGGAGTATATTATTCCCAGTCTAAGAATTGCTCAGATCACCGAGATGACAGACAAAGATACGACGAATGAAATGCTAGCGTAGCTGCTTGCCTTAGAGGAAGACAGGTTCATCGCAGGATTCCATCAGAAAGTGCATAAGGCACGAGAGAAAGCTTGGCATGATAGGCATGTAAAGAACAAGAATTTTTAGATAGGAGACCTATTCCTCCTCTACGACAGTAAGTTTGTGAAGTTTCCAGGAAAATTCAAGATGCATTGGTTAGGGCCATACCAGATTCAGCAAGTTACAGATGGAGGTGCTGTTCAGCTCAACAAACTGAACGAGGAGCTTCTTCCCACTTTCATTAACGGTAGTAGGCTTAAGCTTTACAGTGCTAGCCACTCCATATCCTAGCCTTAACTTAGACAGTTATGAGAGTGCAAATGTTCAGTGTAGTTTAAAGGAGGCATCGCACTGGTAGTTAGTCTACACCGACAGGTAAAAAGCATTCACATGAGGAGAGTTATAAAAAAAACAACGGTTAAGTTTGTTTTATACAGGTGATGCGGTGTGACATCGCAGTAAGGTGATGATTCCCCATGCCACGTTCCCAGTTTTGAAAGAGGACAAAGGGCTAGTCATTTCACCTTCTGACAGGCAGTTAATGAAGAAATGACCGGTATACCTTACTGTAGATTTGGAAACAACATCATAAATTTTCTAGATCTAGTAAATCTTCTATGATACCGGCGCCTACACATAGGTTTTGAGGGAAATTTGACCAGATTTCAGCATTTAATGAGGATCGAAATGATGGGTATGGTCTCGTCCATGCAATTAATACCACTGACGGGTTCAGCCTAGATGACTGTTGCATCCGAGATTATAACCTTCAGCATAAAAGCATAGATCATTCATTCAAGAAGGTTACTTTTTCAAGATCCGAGAGATATAGAGTAAGTTGTTAAGTTTTCCCTATGCAAAGCTAATTTCGTTATAGAGAGAAATGATTTCCCTATTTCATAGCCATTGCCAATCCAGAGGATTGCACCGTGTGGGTTCTGTCCGAGGAGGAACCTTTAGAAGACATTTTGAGACGATTCAAGCGTGGAGGCCTTGTGTCCGCTATGGTGACACCACCCAAGGGTATGAAACCAAGTTCATCACAGGTCAGACAACTGCCAGTCCGGAGCCAGAGGAAGAAGTTCATAGTGCACCAGACTATATTGTACCACAAGTTGAAGGTGCACCAGAGGTAAACATTCCCAAGAGTGCTAAGTTTCCTGTTCCTATACCACCAATTGATTCTCAAGTAAAGGAAGATGGAGATCTATTAGGATATGCCCCTAATGTCAAATTTATAGATTATAACCTTGGAGACAATAAGACATATCCTCAGTTCCGACCGGATCAGTATCTTACGATTCAGAAGAACCCAAGGATAGGTGCAGATGAATATGTTCCTATGGAACATGTCCAGACTCTTGAGCGCTCATGCTTGCTCAATTTGTTGAGAATACCACATTTTGGACGAGGTGCAGAGGTTAATGTTGTGGTGCGCATCCTACTTTCTTGTGTACATAGAGGTTACCTCTGGCTAGGTAACAAGGTCTACCTAAACGTCGACCTGATACACTGTATCACCGGGCTATCCAAGACTAGTAAGGACCCTAAGACACATATAACAGGAAAGACCAAGGATTCCAAGCTACCACCAGCCCTAGTTACCAAGTATAAGCTACAGAGAGGAGGATGGGCTTATGACATTGCAAGATTAACAGACGATACACTCAGATTTATAGCTAGTCTGCTTGCAGGCAGACTGTTAACCAAGGTTCACCCAAAGGAAGTCACAGGATCAGTAATTCACCTTTCCATACAAGTTGCAGAAGGTGAATAGTTCAATTGGTGTTTATTTTTGTTAAATATTTTTCAACAAGATTGTTTGATAGCCTAGGATGAGGAACACCACCCTTTCCATTTCTTGTGGTTGCTTATACTATGTGCATTCGTTGGGTGGAAGGAGCCACCCCATACCCAGTTTTGACAGCTAGCAAGTGGCAAGCCCAGAGGCACGTGCTATACCAACTTATGGGAGAGCAACAGCCCAGCCAAGAGAAAGAACAATATGATAGCATTCTATGAATACTATAAACTGTTGAAGAGAATCATCCAAGAGACACCGCGGATCAGCACGGAGACTGTGGACATATATGATAACCGGCTAGATTTTATGGCAGACAGCCATAGAATCTACCTGAGGCCAAAAAGGTCTAAAAGGGACAATTGGGCTAATGGTTTTTTCAGGATGACAGTGCAGGATGTTGAAGACGTCATCAAAGACTTTGACCACAAGTGGAAACAAGCATCAGAGGATACCACAACACTACCATCAGGTACCGCACAGACAGACCCATCGGACAAAGGCAAAGACAAAGTGGGGTCCTAGACCCAAGAAACAGCAGAAGTGCCACTACCAGGAGAAAAGAGGAAATACCCAGAGGAGGTGCCACTAGATTCACCAATGAAGAAGAAAAAGCAGAAATCCACAAAACTACCTTTGAATACTGCATTGAAAGACGATGACTATGAACAAATTGTAGCAATACTAAAGGACAAAATGGATGACACATTTCAGGCGATGCAGGAATTGCAGGGCAAGCTGCAGGGGGTGATAGATCAGAAGCTTGTGGAGTTAAAAACACTAACTGATAAGACTGCCATGATCCACACTCAGTTAATCAAGACGCCCGCAGGAGAAAGTTCAACACAATCGATTTCCCGTGAGGAAATCTTGGCAAAGGATCGCATCAATACAGTATTGATACCACCAGGGAGCATCCGATTCCCTGCTTCAATGATGGATGTATAGATACAGATTAGGCAACCTGTCGAGGTTAAACTCATATAGTTTCACGTTGATCAGTTACAAATGATCCAGCAGCAGCTAAGCGCAGAGCTCAGAGATAGAGAACTCGCGACTTATAAACAAAACACACAGCTGAATCAAAAGAATGCAACACTCACCACAAGTTTTCAGAGAAAGGCGGAGGAGTTAAGAACATATGAAGAAAGAGAATAGGATCTCAATCAGGTCCTACAAAGCATCACATTGGAGTTACCCCAATGTAACATTGAGTTTTCTTTGCCTCTCACGCAGAAGGTAAGAAAAGTTGCAGACAGAGCAAAGGCTCTGAAAGAAATAGTAACCAAGATGGAAGAAGACCACAAAGCACATATTGCTGAGCTTGAGGCTTGAGCAACGGGTACCCCCCAGGCAGACAAGGAAGTGAGAGTAGAGGCCTTTAGACTCGCTTCTGCACAAATGAAATATCGCATAGATGATGCACAGTCAGTGCTAGCTAATGCAATGAACACATGGTCGGAGTTAGATGAGCATCCCGAGAGAGTAGAACTCCAGCAAAGCATTCAGTAGATAGAGAATGCCACAGCAGCAATGAAGGAAGAAATCAAGAGTTTAGGAGCTCTTGCGAAGATGAGAAATATGAAAGAGATGAACCGCTTGCAACAGGAAGTGCAATGGTTGAGAGAAAAAGAGATACAAATCAATAACCTGCTTCAACCATACCAGGAACAAATCACAGAGCTAGTCGAGGTGGTTGAGAAGAAGGTTAGGGTGTTCACTACCACCAGAAATGAAATTGATGCAACATAAAACTCTAGTATTAGTCAAGCTATGCTTGAAACGGCACAAGAGTGTATCGAAACTATGGAGAAAGAAGTCGCAGGACTTTGGAAGAAACTTACGAAGACTTCAAAGGAAGCCAAGGAGAAAGTACAGTAGGAGAATCCCACTGTTAGTGGCTCTAGGACGAGCCACAAGTAAGTGTTAGGGGACTATTGGAGTAAGGTCCCGCGGCCACAGGAGAAGCTGCCATTTTGGCAGATAGATATTTTTGGTGGAGATATAAGGGATAAGGTAAATATACGATGTTGTAGCATGTTTCTAGCTGCAGATCAAAGATGGAAACTGTGACTATCATGGCAGAGAAGCCAAAGAAGACGATGGTACCTAAGCAGCCGAGAGGAGAGAGCTCACCCACTGCATTCAAGGAAGCGGCGAAGACAGGAGGGCTCAGCTAACCTCATAAAGGAAAAAGGGGCAATGAGGCCAAGGTATTGAAGATGAAGGACAGAAGAGGAAGCGACACCCAGTACCCACGATCAACACCAGGAAGCGTGGCAAACTGTAGAGAACTGTGGTGTGACAGAAAGCAGCAGTTCGAGTACAGATAGATCGACTGTCATAGTTAGGGTTTTTGGGTTATTGTTGGGACAGGCCCACAGTGTTGTAATGATGAGACCTTCGGGCCGCCTATAAAGGGATGAAAACTGTATTGTAAAAGGTTAGCTAGTCGGATAAAATGTAGCTATTCAGATAGTTAGCTAGTCTAAGAGTTCAGTAGTATGTTAGCTCATAGTTATTTTGTATTGTAATACAGTCAAGCTTTGGTTCTTCTATTCAGTCCATAGTTACCTTACTATAACCAGTAGCTGATTCCAGGAGTATGTATGTAACAATCCACAGGGATTAAAAGAGAGAGAGAGAGAGAGAGAATATTATAAGAAGGAAATATAGAGAAAGAGAAGAGATCTAGGAGAGAAGGGCTCCTGACAGTGAGTGCGGAGTTACCCAGAAGATCTCTAGCTGCACAACAGGTTGCAGCAGAACTGTGTACTCTCTCAAGACATAATAAACACAGTTCTATGGACGTAGCTTCTACCCTGGAAGTGAACCATGTAAAACCAGTGTGTTATGTGATTATTTCATGTGATTGTGCTTTGCTTAGTTGATATTTGTTATCTGTTGCATGAATGTTGTATCTCAGTTAGTAAATGTCTGTATGTCCTCATTCAGTTACAACATTATTGAAGGTTAAAGGTGGATTTACATGTATCAATCATCTGCATATGAGTTTATCAGTGCTTGTTTCACACAGTAATAAGTCATTATATTAAAGTGTTTCCAGTATACTTACTCAGTAAGTTAAGTATAGTGGTGTGAGTGTGTTGAACAGTGGAAGTTCAAGTCAGAGTGTTAAATATCTTGTTGAAAGTTAACTAAGTCATTCCACCCAGTGAGATAGAGTTTGGATCGTGCGGGTCGCAGTGGGACGTACTATAGAAGATATCACGTTGACAGTAGGTGATATTGCATCGTTAGAGGAGCTGCGGTGTGAGATACCACAGAGCGTGGGTTAAGTGGAAGGGAGAGTTGTGCACCGCCTGAGTTGCTACCATGCGATAGGAGTCCTTCCCTTGTCAGAACCCACGAGTAAGAGAGAAGCGCGCATCGCAGAAAGATCTCACTGGCTAAGAGAAACATCGAGACCATAGGATTCTACAAAACCTGGTTGAGGACACCTGAGTCTTTGGCCAACCCATAAGATCACTTCCTGTGAGACTTCAGGCCGCTCTGTGTTCTGTTGTCAAAAGGGCCAGTGAGTTAGGGGTGTTGTTGGTATATGAATATTAGTAAACCCAGGTCTGCCTAGATAGCCAACAATTGGGAAGGGAATTTTGTGGAAGGTGTTTGAGGGGTAAACTGCAGAAAGTGATCTAGTGCAGCTTTTCAGCTGAAGGATCTTAGTGCTGACTGTAGAGTGATTATTGAGTCATTGGACTAGTATTTTGTTGCTTTCTCCACTATTTCTCAGCCAAGGAGACCAGGAACAGGCTCAGGGGTCCTGAGAAGATGTTGTTTGAGTGCTCTCCAGGAGTTGGTAGGGAGGAACGGCCTCCCAATGCTGTTGTTGTCTAGCTTAAATAGGTTCTACAGTCTTTTATTTTACTGTGTTAAAAGTTTATATCTGATACTGAATGATTAATGAATGATTAAATGTTTATTAGTGAGCTGTTAGAGATTTTAATCCTTTAGTTATTTGAAATATTGAATCTATAATTGATGAAAAATAATCCTAACCTGTGTTTTTCCATGTCTGGAATGGACCAGACTGTACTCTAGCATAGGCAGTATATTTTTAAAATAGATGAAGGATATGATAGAAATCTGGAATGAATAATGTTATTATGTATTTCAAAATATTGGAATAATTTATTTTTGTATGTAGTTGTTATCAGATAAGAACAATATCCTGTTAGTGAGTTTATTGTTAGTCAGATTGTTGTCGTAAAAATGCTAGAAAAAGAAATAGCCAAATGCTTTACAGATAGCTTGTTATTATATTATCAAGTTATTCAAATAAATAAGTCATTACTTTTATGCAATACTTTATTCTGTAAAATTATACTATTAACCTGTAGCAGAGGCAAAAGAATTAACTTAGATAAAGCACTCATTTATTTCTGCGAAGAAAGAATAAAGTTTTTTTACATAGTTTATTTTATTGTTCATATTATCTAACTATATCTACGAATGTTCATATTTCAAGTAGAGTAATACTAGTATAGTTATTTTCTATAAATAAATTTAGTACAATAATGTAGAACATGGTAATACAGAATAATAATAAACCTAACTATATTTTTTATTTAATAAAACAATTAGAATACGATGCTAAATTACATTCGATAATGCTATTTATAAAAGAATTAAAACCTTTAAATAATATAAACAAAATTTAATTATAAAAGAAAGTACAGGGTCGAAACCCTCATAGCATTAACATTGTAAATAATAACCTGTTAAACAATAATCCAAGGTTCTGAATTATCTATTATTTTGAACAATAAAACTATTGCATATCATTATAGTCCTTTAAGGACAGTGAAAGATAACATTGGAAATATAACACTTGATACTTGTAACAATAATTAAATTAAAATTTATTATTGAACTAAAACTTAAAGAATAAAATAAAGAAATTATTTTATACACAGGTCACCTATAGGAAAAACCCTTGCTCGAATATCCGAGCTTGTAAATAAATAATTATAATAGGAAGGAATAACATATTAATTATAATAATACCATTAATGCAAGAAAAATTTAAATAGTAAAACATTTCTATCACACAGTCAAATAAGGGTAAAAACCCTTGTTTACAAAATTACTTTAAGAGCATAATAATTAACTGAGTTCGAGCTCAAAAGAGATAATCTCTATGATTTAGAACTAAACAGAGTATGCCTTGACAGGATGCAATATCTATTAACATAACAGTATACAAAAACAAGTAAAACAACATTTACAAGTCACAGCTTGAGCCGGAGTACCCTGCTAGAAGCAAGGGTTTAACAAAAAAAACCTAAACAAGTAGACCGAAAAATAGTAACCCATGAAGGGTAACTAGAAGGCCATAACTTTCCAACCGAAAATTTTTCCTTAAGGACTGAACAAGCATGGAAGGCCATTGGTTAAATGGGGCTTACCCATAGCCAGAGTGCCGACCTTTACTCAAATGTTCTAGCTGCCAAGAGAGGTGCGAACTGTTACCTGCAACATTGGAGAAACCACAATAATTAAAATGTGCTTCATACTGTATACTGACTTAAGGTTTAAGTATTAAAAAATTTTAAAAGAAATTTTGTACCTGGAAGTGAAAGTTATGTAGCCACCGCGAAATGGTAGCACCGCCACCAGCGAGACAAAAAGCCAAACCTTCATACTCCCTACGATAGAAATGATATAGATGCATGCACATGCCACTGCTAGCAGTAGCAAGAAGAATTTTGAGCAACGACCAAGAAAGGAATAGACAATGAAGCTGGAACTATCACCATAATGCAAAGCATGAGAACAACACTCTCGGAACCCTATAATGACAACAAAGTTGTAACAACAGCAAGCAACTTTTTAAACTATCCCTATAGGCAGACCACGAAGGAATGAGCCAGAAGCCACTCACAGGCCAGGCCATAAGCCTTAAGTCATGGCTCTTGACAAACTCATGCAAAGGTAAAATTCACAGTGCACAACAAGAGTCTGAGAATGAAGAAGGGAAACTGAAACAATTTAAACCAAGACTCGGAGCTCATCTATTAAACAGTAGGGTAACATGGTGGCCATGGAAATACTTGCAGAGCAGCCCAAAGGCTTGAGAATCACGGAGGTGAATAACAAAGAATAGGGTTACAATGAATTTTATACTTCCAACACTTGGCTGAGAAGAAACCACGTGGTCACTTAAATTTTAACCATGCAGTGGGTCATCGCGATAGTCACCTGCATGCAATGATTTAAAATGATTTATATTATAATCTGTGAATATTCATGCAAGTTTTATATTCATTCAAACGTTTATAAAGTTCCATGATCTTATATATCTATCATCATGCTGTAGTTTGGGCATAGAACCATGAACTCTCTGATCGTTGACAAGTTTAAGGTATGGTCATCATGTAGTTCGGAACTATGATGATGGTATACCTATGTTTTATAATATGAAACCTTACCCTTCAACCAATCGATGGAGTGGTTCTAATGCCTCATTCTTTTACAATATCAAAGTCATAACGTGAACTTTATAATTGCCATGTTTATCCATATTAAGCTATACATTGACCTAGCAATCGATGCATCATTATTAACTTTAGTTTGCTCAAAGTAATTTATGCATGAAAGCTTTAGATTATCGTTAACCATATATCCATTTCATCATAGCATCGATATTACATTTATGAATATTGGTAAGCCTTGTGCTTATCGTAACTTTGTTTAGGTATAAATCATATGATACTTTGGGAGATACCAAGTAAAAGGATTTTTAACCACCTAGCAAACTATAATATTCATTATATATTAATCCTTATAGTCTATTCCTGGATAATCTTGTTGCTATCAACAGTAATGTTGTGACATTATAAATTTGCACAACATAGTAGTAGTATAATCATGAACTCTATTAATGTTACTGGTTTATAACTTTGATTTGACTCTAAACTTGTATGTCTAATAAACAAGATAGGTTATGCATGTTTGTGAGTTTCATAGAAACCAATAAAATAGTTGGTGGCAAAATTATGAGTTGGATAAGCGTAATAAGAAAACACTTCTATAAATCCTTTTACATAGCTCCGGTCAATGAGATTTAATAGCTTTTGGTTATATTTCTCAAACATAGTGTGTACTAATATTTTTCACTATGCCTTTGATTAGTAAAATGGATTTAGGATTTTCAGATGCTTAGCACAGTGTGGGAAGTTGATCTTTCTCGAAAACATCCACTTTAGTAAACTATTTGAGGTAGTAACTTAATGCAAGAGAAGTAATATAGAAAAATAATAAACTGAATGGGAATAATCCCACTAGAATCTAAGTCCTTAGAACTACATGTTTCATTGTAATGTTTAGAACTTTACAAACAATAATCTTCATTTCAGAAGATAAATACCAAGTAGTCGGTTATAATAATATTATAAGTTGATAATGTATAATGTTGTTAGACAATTATTATAGCATTATAGGTTATGACTCTAAAGTAGAAGTAACTTACAACAAATATCACAAGTTGTGAGCCAAGGAAAGTATTTACTGCTGCTACTTACATTTAAGAAAGAATCTCATTTACATGTACTTCATTTACAAGAATAATTGAAAGAAACAAAATGACTTGTTTTACCTCACAGAAGTAGCTTGATATATAACAGCTTATTTACTAAGCTTATTATTTTGCAAATAGAAATATTGATGGATTCTTTATGAAATTAAAGACGTTACTCGATCATTCATACCTATAAAACTTGTAAGAACAAGTAAGCTTTATGCATTAGCTTAAGCACTAAGTAAGCCCCAGAATCCGAAGACAGTTCCACCTACTTGTCGTAAATAAAAACTCATCAGAAAACTAAAAGAAGAATTATTGCATAAGTTAAACCTAACGTTGTATCAAAAAGTAGAATGCTATAATAAAGATTATGTATAAAATTATCTAGTAACTATTTCTTTTATAGCTTACTGTTAGCTGTTAGTAAACCGCAGTCTCAGCATTTTATGTTTTCAAAATTTTAAATTTTTGTGAAAATTTGGGGTTTTGACATGTGGTATCACAGCATAAGGTTCAAACACTAGGCCTTGATGAAGCCCAACTAGCTTTTAGGAAACAGTAAAACTGAATTATTATGCTGATGTATTTTTCTTTTAAATGTTATTCAATAGAGAATTGTTTTCTAAAGTTTAACAGACAGGTATGGAAAGGCTAGAAGAGTATGCAGAGGAGGAATCTCTAGTTACTGAAATAGGAAATCTACCAAGAGATCCTATACCAGAGGATTTAACTACCAATTCCTAAAAATTGTTACAAACGGTAAAAGACCTAAAAACTAAAATGGAATATGTAAAGCGAGAAAATGAAAGGATTCTGAGGGCTCAAGAAGAGTTGAATCAGATCCTAACTGAAAAGTTTCAAACTGAGGGTAGGGGTAGAAGAACATAATCAGAAGACACAAGTCATCAACGTAAGTCTAAAAAGATGAAACATACTAAAACTTAAAGTAGTTCATCTTCTGAAGTGTTTGGTGAACAACTAAATTAGCATTCTACTAGTGACAGTAGTGATGATAATCAATACACTAAAAAGAGGAAATACAAACCTTATGAGGATATTTCTAGGGAATTCAAAAAGATAAAACCACCAACCTTTAATGGAGAGACTGAGAAGGGGGAGGAAGTTGAATCCTGGTTATCTGGGATGAAAAAGTAATTCCAAATTTATAACTATCCTAACCAATTAAAGGCTAGAATGGCTATTTATAACCTCTTAGGAAAGACTGACATTTGGTGGCAGGACTTGAAAAGAGTTAAGGGAATAAAAGAGAAAAATGTAAACTGGAGTACCTTTAAGAGGTATTTCAAAAAGAAATTTCTCTCTCTCTCTCTCTCTCTCCCCTCTTTCTCTCCCCATCTCCCTCACTCACACTCTCTCTCTCACCCCCTTCTCTCTCACTCTCCCCT
>LPNX010425641.1:678562-700501 GCA_001517045.1 Pseudotsuga menziesii
CTCTCTCATAACCCTACTCCTCTGTGACCCTCTCTCTCTCTCTCTCAACCCTACTACACCCCTCCTCTCTCTCTTAACCCTACTATGCCCCCTACCACTATAACCCTCTTCTCTCTCTCTCTCTAACCATTGAGAACCTCCTCTCACATTCTCTTAACACCCTACTCCTTCCCAACACTATCTATCCCTCTCTCCCTCCCTCCCTCCCTCCCACCATCTCTCTCTCATCCCTAATACCCCCCTTACCACTATACCCCTCCTTAATATCTCTCTAACCCCCTTACCACTTAATAACACCCCCTCTCTCTCCCTCTCCCTATCCCTCTCTCCCCCCTAGTCTCTCTCTCTCTCCTCGCATTGCCACCTTATACTCCCACTTCTCTCTAAATTCCATAATCTTAGTTAAACCCCTACTAACCCTGATCATTATCTCTATCTCTTTCTCTCACCTAAGCCCCTCTTCCTACCCCCACTCACCCCCAACATTATATGTATCTCTCTATCTCTCTCACTCTTTCTCTCCCTCTTTCCCTTTATCTCCCTCTCTCGCTCTCCTTTTATCTCTCTCTCTCTCTCTCTCTCTCTCTCTTCCCTCCTCTCACTCTCTCTCTTATTCTCTCCATCCCTTTCTATCTCTCTCCCTCCCTCTCACTCTCTCTCACCCTCCCTTCCTCTTTCTCTTCCTCCCTCTCTTTCCCTCTCCCCCTCCCCCTCCTTCTCCCCCCTCCCCCTCCCTCTCTCCCTCTCTCTCTCTCTCTCTCTCTCTCTCTCTCTCTCTCTCTCTCTCTCTCTCTCTCTCTCTCTCTCTCTCTCTCTCTCTCTCTCTCTCTCTCTCTCTCTCTCTCTCTCTCTCTCTCTCTCTCTCTCTCTCTCTCTCTCTCTCTCTCTCTCTCTCTCTCTCTCTCTCTCTCTCTCTCTCTCTCTCTCTCTCTCTCTCTCTCTCTCTCTCTCTCTCTCTCTCTCTCTCTCTCTCTCTCTCTCTCTCTCTCTCTCTCTCTCTCTCTCTCTCTCTCTCTCTCTCTCTCTCTCTCTCTCTCTCTCTCTCTCTCTCTCTCTCTCTCTCTCTCTCTCTCTCTCTCTCTCTCTCTCTCTCTCTCTCTCTCTCTCTCTCTCTCTCTCTCTCTCTCTCTCTCTCTCTCTCTCTCTCTCTCTCTCTCTCTCTCTCTCTCTCTCTCTCTCTCTCTCTCTCTCTCTCTCTCTCTCTCTCTCTCTCTCTCCCCCCCCCTCTCTCTATCTCACTCTCTCTCACTCTCTCTCCCTCTCTCCCTCTCTCCCCCTCTCTTCGCCTCTCTCTCTCTCTCTCTCTCTCTCCCCCCTCTGTCTCCCTCTATCTCTTTCCCTCTATCTCTTATCCCTACTACCCCCCTTCCCACTAGAACCCTCCTCTCTCTCTAACCCTTGATAACACCCTCTCTCACTCTCTCACAACCCTACTCCTCCCAACCCTCTCTCTCTCTCAACCCTACTACACCCCTCCTCTCTCAGCCCTACTATACCCCTTACCACTAGACCCCTATTCTCCCTCTCTAACCCTTGAGATCCTCCTCTCACACTCTCTCACCACCCTACTCCTTCCCAACCCTATCTCTCCCACCCTCTCTCCCTCTTTCCCTCCCTCTCTCTCTCTCTCTCAATTGTACTACACCCATTACCACTATAACTCTCCTCAATCTCTCTCTAACCTTTGATAACCTCCTCTCTCACTCTCTCACCACCTTACTCCTCCCCAACTCCTACACTCTCCCTCTATCTCTCTCCCTCTCTCCCTCCCTCCCTCCCTCTCTCCTCTCCATGCCACCTTATACTCCCACTTCTCTCTAAATTCTAGAATCTCAGTTAAACCCCTGATAAACCCCATAATTATCTCTGTCTCTTTCTCTCACCTAACCCCCTCCTCCTACCAACCCCTAATCACCCATGCTCTCCCCCACACCCCCCCCCAACTTTGTATCTCTCTCTCTCTCTCTCTCTCTCTCTCTCTCTCTCTCACTCACACACACATAACCATATACTCCTCCACCCACCCCTAACACCTACCCCTCTCTATATTTTCCAACCCCATAATAAACCACCCCTTCCCAATCTCTATATCTTATGCTTCTCTCACCCATACTCCCCATTCCACTAATCCCCTTCCACTCTCTCTCTCCCCCACCTTTCCCTAACCCTCTACCTCACTCTCTCACCCTCATCCCCTACCTCTAACAACCCCTCATCTCTCTCTCTCTAACACTTAATAATGAATTCCTTATCTTAATCTCTCTCTACCCTACTCCTCCACCTAAACCTAACCATCACTCCTCTCTCTCTCTCTCCCTAACACTTACTAACTCATTCCTTATATCAATCTGTCTCTACCATACTCCTCCACCTATACCTAACCATCACCCCTCTCTATCTCTCTCAACCCACTAACACTCCACCTCTCTCTCTCACACACACTCACTACACCTAATCCCCCTCTCTCTTCCTAACTTCACTCATAATCTCCCTAACCCTCTCTCTCACTCTCACCTAGCCCCCTATATCACACTCTCTCTACCATACTCCTGCACCTAAAACTAACGATCACTCATCTCTATCTCTCTAAACCCACTAACACCCCACCTCTCTCTCTCACACATACTAACTACACCTAATCCCCCTCTCTCTTCTTAAATTCATTCATAATCTCCCTAACCCTCTCTCTCACACACACACACACACACACACTCACACCTAACCCCCTGTCTCTATATCTCTCCTAATCCTAATCCCCCTATTACTTACCACCCATCCCTCTCTCTTCACCAACCCCCTAACACCCCATGTTCTCACTTTGTTTCTCTCTCTCACACACATGCTCGTAAAGCTTTCCTTACCCCGAATCCCCCCCTCTCTCTCTCTTCCTCCCACAAACCCTTACCAACACTGTCTCTCACTCTCTCACCACCATACTTCTATCCCAACTTTTAAACCCCCCCCCCCTCTCTCTCTCATTTCCCCCCCCTACCCCTTACTAACCTCATCTCTCACTCTCATTTTCCCATATTCCTCCACCTAACACCTTACTCCCACCCTTCACTATCCCCCCAAATACTTTAACACCCCTATTTCTGCCTTTCACACACCTGGGGGGACGTGGCTGAAATATTCAAGTAACTTGGTATGTCCTTGGGGGAAAGTCTTGAGTCAAGGATGTTACCTTGTTCTTGACCCCTCTGTTTAGGCCCAAATCCTAATGAAGCCAAGGGGGGTAGACCCTATTAAGTTACTAAGACAAAATTATTTAGTATGGTGATGTTAAACTGAATGAGTTACTTAGGAGTATGAAATTTAACCATAAAAAACCATAGATGACAAGATAAAAAATGAGTGCACGAAAGCACAATGCCGAGACACAATGTATATATATATATAGAGAGAGAGAGAGAAAGAAAATAGCCAGTGCCTTAAAATGGATTCATAAAATAATCAATGTACTTGCATTTGCTTGGAGTGAATGTTTTGTGATTGCCTCTTGGTACGTTTTAAGTTAATGTGAAATATGAGTTGATTAAAATTAGGTGAGGGGGGACTCTAGATATACCCAAGAGTACTTGGAGTATTTACAAAACTAAATCTTCACAGCTACCCATAAGGAATATGTGGGTTGAATGGAGTCTCTGAGACTGTTGTTCATAATGCACCCAAAGGTGTAACAGAGATCGGTGCCTCGAGGTCACTTTTCAGGAGTTCCTGCTTCCTTTGGGTATTTTTCCACCGCTTACGATTTAATCGAGACATTGGATTTTTTCTTGATGGCGGTTGATTGGGGAAGGTGAAGAATAATTAAAATAGTCACTCATGTTGCTTTTGATGTAGCTTGACTGATCAGATGAACCGCAGCCAAGTACAAAGCATACACACCAGAGTCTTGTCAATTTTAGTGAGTTTTAAAGGGTGTGTTTTCTTAGAAAGAAAAACCCTTCAAGAAAACCTCTTTCGGTCCAAGTGGACCTCAATCAAGGAATCAAGGAGGGGGTTTATTTTAGAAAAATTACTTACAGCAAATCAAAGATTAGCATCAAATAGAAAGAAATCACAAGTTTTCTAATTATTCCTACCACGCATCTCTTTCCCCTTGCGGGTCAATTGGGAAGTCATGGGGTAAGTATTCGAGTTACTTTGATAATGTAATATGGAATATATCATAAAGTAATCAAATTGTGTTATTTTTCATGAATAAAACTAATCTAAAGCAAAAAAGAAGTAAGACAATGACAAAAATGACAAAAAAGGCACGAATCCCCCTAGGGGGGATGGGGAATGGGCTTGAAAGATCTTACTCAGAGAAAATTTTATTATTTTCTATTACAATATCAGTAAAATTATCTGAATCCTCTTGGTTCTTATACAGGATGAAACGAATGCTTCACAAATTTCCCAAAATTTTAAAATTATGGTCAAAAGGGAGACCCCAAGGGGGATTTGAATGATCCCAAATTCACTTTCGAACATAAGCTTCTCTTCTTTATGTTATGCCTACTAAAATAGAGCAAACATGTTAGAATAAAATATGCCCAAAATAACTTTGGAAGTACCTTTGGTTCAGCCTGCTTTAAACCAAATAAAACTAAGTTAACACTAGCTAAAACGGTGAAAAAGGAACCAAGGAAAGAAAGATTTCCTTGGGATCTTGGCTTGATGTTTGGGCTGCCAATGAAATGTGCACTGATTTCTGGATTTAATCTTTTTAAAATATAAACAGAAATCTAAAGCATGCAACCTATGGATTCTCTTTAAATTTCCACGCAAAACGAACGATTTCCCTAAACTAGATCTAGAATGCTTTATGAAACTTTTTTAGGAATGAGATATAGCCTATGAATCTTGAAACAATAGACCTATTTAAGTTTTACTTTAATATAATAGATCCAAATGATATCAAAGCTTTCAAACACAATAACCAGGTAAGAAAAATTATTTTTTGAAGGAGGAAGCGAGAGAAAGAGTGTTGGAAGCCTGGGAATGTTGGGCTTTGGAGTCTGCTTTGGTGGAACACCGAGGGACTATGTCCTCTAGAAGATATTGAAGATGAGAAATATGCAAACCAGCTCAACCCATTCTACAAGTGAGATCACCTGCAACTTACAAATCCTTCCACAAACAGATGGTTAAAACAAAGGTGCTGCTGGAAAAGATAATTGGAAAGCATGTAATTAAACTTAAAATACATGCTACTCCAATAGATATGAAACAATAAAATATTAAGGGCATAAATCAAACAGGAATAAACTCTTACCCTAACAGGAGGTAGCTCTCTCCTTCAAGGCCAACAATTAACTAGCAAAAGCAAAGATAAATAACACAGATTATACCTCATTAGGATTTGACAATCACCATCCACACATGAAGAGCATTAGACCATCGATCTTGCCTCCAAATCTTCTTTATTCAAGAATAGTAAACAATAACAATAGTACAATAGCAACAACATGTCAATCCCCATTCTAACTAGCTTCGAAGAGGTAATCTGTGCTTAATTTATAGCAAAAACAGGAGATCTAGCCCAGGGGAGTGAAAATCCCAAGGAGAGAGAGACTGTAGCTGCATGTGGAGTGAATCTGGGCTTGATCTGTGTCTAATAGAGCCTAATATAAGTCTCACTAAGTGCAAGTATCAATCTGAGAGCTGATCTATTTGACACCTCAACCTACTGACTGAATCATTCATCAAAACTCAACTAGAGAGGCCCACACATGTAGAGGAGAGAGGGAGGGCATAATTACCAAGATTGCATGCATAAATGTACTCCCAGATTAGCCCAGATCACCTCCTTTAGTCAAGGAATTATCAGATCCAGTCAATCCCAAGCTGATGAGGCTGATTTCATTCAAATTGGAGCAAATCCCAATGATTTAGGATTTGGGGTTTTCTCCATTATTTAATTAATTTATCAATTAAATAATCAATTTTTTATTTTTTAGGCATTTTTGACCTGAGTGATGTACAAATCACTCAAAAATTTTAAAAAGTGGGTCTATGGGTTTACATGGTGCTCTTAACTTGAAAATTAGCACCCGCATGATTGAAACTGATTATTTGGCCCACTTTTATTACAAAACCATTTTTTTCAATAAGACTATTAAAAAAATAGCCTAAGTTTTGTGGGAAAATTAAATTTTAAAAAACTTAAAAAATTAAAAAAAAATTAAACCTAGGGGGACTTAGACATGTTCATATGACTCGACCATGATGCCTAGCATGTTTATACATTGACACATAGACTCTAATAACCTCAATAGGCCTAAATGCCAAGCCAACCACCCCAACTTTGGAGGTATTGAGTGAAAAGCTCAAAAATTATCAGTTGTTTATTCAACAACCAATAATAAGCAAGGGAAAAAACACCCTAGGCTAATCGGATTGACAAATAAAGTCTAAGAGACCGATTCTTTTACAGACACTATCATGCTAGAACATTTTATTACAACTCCCCTATGGGGTATGAACATGTGATATAGTACAACAATCACTTCCCAGAAGAAATTCTAAAGGTCTTCTAAAGTCTGACCAAATCATCTTTGTATATTTCACAAAGCTCACTTAATAAAAGCCACTAAGTACAACTTAGGTGGTAACAACCCCCACTTTCTCTCACACACTCACTGCCCTTAACCCCTTGATCACTCTCCTTAAACACCCTCCTACTCTCCCTTCCCATAACCACCATCTCTCTTTCTCTCTCTCTCTCTCTCTCTCTCTCTCTCTCTCTCTCCTACTACACCTAACCCTAACCCTCTCTATGTCTTTATCTATATCTCTCATAATCCCTCTACCCCTACCATTTACCAACCCCCATATCTCTCTCTCTACATATACCGCCACCCTTTACCCCCCTTTTATTTTACTTCCCTAACATTCCCAAAAACTATATCCCCATCCCCTAACAACAATATCTATTTATTTATATCCCTCAACTCACCTCCACTCCCCTAACCCTAATCACCCACACCCTCTCCTCTTTCACTGCCAGCTGTGTGTGTGTGTGTGTGTCCCTCCTCTTCCTAGTAACCCTTACTAACCCACTCTCTTGTTGGATTTTTCCACAATACTAAGAGGGGACGGGTGAATTAATATTGTCTTTTCCCCTTTTTAAAAATAAAAAAACACACAATGAATCAAACATGTTAAGAGACAAATTTTATCGTTGTGTTGCAGCTGCAACTTTTTTCCCAAATTTTTGAAAAATTTTGGACTCTCCTTTTGATTTTATCTTACCTGGATTTATTTGGTTTCCTGAACTCTACTTTTTTCCCTCTGCTATAAATTTGGATTTTCTTGAGTTTGAATTGAGGTCAATTGTTTCCTTCATTTAGGAAGTTGGATGATCTAAATCTACCTTTGTCTAGCCAAAGCTTTTGATTATGGAGTTTGTTTATTTTGATCTATCGATGATTTTGTTTTAGCACTATCGAAGGTTTGTTGAATATTGAGATGGGGTTTTAGTTCTTGGTGTTGTCTCTGTTTCGGGGATGAAATGGAATAATTTTACCGCTGCATAACTTTGAAGGTCTTTTGAGCACTTAACTCTTTGTTTTTTGATAAATTTTCACTATCAGAAGTCTATTTATGTATGAATCGAGGTGGTAGTTCTCTATGCAACCGTCATTGCAGAGAGTAAGTAATAAACATCTCGATGGATAGTTATTACTTTCACCGATGGATTTTTATATCCTTTGTGTTATTTTTCAAAAAAGAAAATTACTTTTTGACTTTCAGCGTTTTCTGTTTTTTCACGGTCAAAGCATTAGTCTTTTCCATCGTCGTCATTGCAGAAGGAAAACTGAGAATTTTCTGATGAATAGTATTTGTCCTCACCAATTTCATGGTTTTTGTTTTTTGATGATGTTTTCACCATCAGAATGGTGTTGATGATTGATTGGAGGACCAGTCCTTGTGTTGCCGACATGGCGGCACCTTTGAGCCTACAATCGATGATGTTTTCTATTGCTGCGGAACACTTAGTATATATGAATTCCACCATTGCGGCTCCTTAGTGAAATAACCATCTGATATATAGCACTTCCACTCACCAATGCGAGTTTTGTTTTCGCCCGATGCTTAAGTATTTCTTCTAGCCAAGAGGGTTTTTCCCGCCTTATGTGGTGTTACTCTATTTTATGATGGTGCAGTTGTTTTGTTGTGTTTGGTTGAGTCAGGTTTTTTTTTGAGATGAAGAGCGTAGTTAGGGTTTGTTGTTTTGAGGATTAGTGGTTACATTGCCATGATTCATGATTTCTTCGAAGGATTTCCAGTTAGTCTAGATGCTTCCTAGATTGAGATAAAGAGTCTGGCTTTTGAGCTTGTGATTTTAGCAAATTTAAAGATACGAGCTTACAAGATTTTCTTTGTATTATCATGTTTATTTTCATGCATTAATATTGTTGATAGCTCATTTTATAGGATGTATGTTTTCATACAGTTTGTGTTATTTTGTCAAACGCTACTGTTCTAAGAACAGGCTTTGTTTATGATAGAATGCTTACTTCTGCAAAGAGGATATGTCAAAAAGGAAGGTAGCAAGGAAGAAGGTGGTTGAAGAATGAAGAAGTAGAGATAGAGAAAATAAGAAGAAAGTGGAGGTCTAAGCTCAATAGGATCTAAAAAAGGACCAACATATTACTGAGCATAATCAATAGCAGCAGGGGCTCAGGCTTAAGAAAATTTCACCGATAATCAAGCAGGGCCCTCTTCATAAAAATTTCTATTAAATTTTAATTTAATGTAACGTATTGTACAACACTCACTAAAGGACAAAATTGTGAGAATTAAGAGTTGGGGGGGGAGCCCAAAGGTCACAAGGGGCATCCAAAAGGTTTTGCTATTTTGTATAAGTATAGGAGAGTTAAATGTAGAGAAGGAACTTTTTCCCAAATATATTTGTGAGAGTATGTTGTAAGAAGAACTATTTCCTTTAGAAATAAAGAATTACAAGTTTCCTGTTGGAGAAAGCTTGGTGGAAGATTTCAAATGCTGTGCTATGGATTTGTTGAATGTGAACTATTTCGTTTTTAGCTTGCATCCATTAACTGTGAGATCATTCTAACTCTTTGAAACTATTTTCTTATTATGAATGCACTCTATTTTATTCTATGAAATTTCCACTGTGAGTAATGAAGGATTTTCATAAACAATGAGCTATCTTGTTGTTCATATATCTATTAATGTTCATGTGTTTTGAAATAAGTAATAGCTATCTGTGATTTTTCTTAATTCATGCGTAGAAACACATTACTCATTGATAAATTATAATCTTGCTCCCTAGGGATACGTTATATAGTTAGTTTTAGTTTCTTGCTGTGTGTGATTTAGATGCGAGAGAGATAAGATGAGAGGTAAGAACTTGCGCATCACATTGTGACCGCTCCTCGTATTCTCTATCAATATGCATTTTTGGATAGGCACTTGCATATCATACTTAAATTCAAAAAAATAAAATATACATGGTGGACTGAGCCATAACCTGTAAAACTTTTATTTTGTTACTTGACCTATGGTAGTCGGACCGTAAACCGGACGAATTCTCCATACCAAACAGTAACGGGCTAGTTGGGAACGTTTACTGGGAAGAATCCCTAACTATTGTTACCTGCGATTTTCTAGGCCTCAATAGTTTTTGGTGCTAGAAGGAGGGAAGCCAGTCCATGGCTGGCCGAGGAAACCCATTTTATTGAGATTATTCCACTGGTGAGAGTTCTGAAAACAGTTTGTTTCCCAATCCAATTCCTGAAGATAAGGGTAAAGAGTTTTTGTATCTTATCGATAATGAAGTAGTTGATGATTTGCGAAGAATTACCAGGGCTTATGTGAAAAAGATCAGAGGATTACCGATTATCCCTGCCTTACCCAGAAGAGAATATTGGAAGAAAGACCACCCTGTATTGGAAGACGCAATGTTGGTTGAAGATTTTGAAGAACTGGTAGAAACAACCTTACAGGAAGTTGTTTAACCTCTAAATTAGTTGTACCTAGATACACCTTACTGCTCACCTGTTCATACCCCTGTTCATCCACCACCTCACTCTCCACTTAAAATCATGGAAAATGTAAACATAAATCAGCCACCCAACCCACCAAATCCACTTCCTGCTTGGACGGATAGGTCACCATTAAACCTGGCACCCCCTTTGCATGATTTGCCTCAAGGTTTTGAGAAAATGTTGTCTAAGTTTGACCCAAGTAAAAATATTTTAGTAGATGATCATTTCCAATTATTTTACTTGGATATAGAAGGACTACGGGCTGAAGAACATGAAGATGTAGTCTATAGATTTTTTCCACATACCCTGAAAGGAGCAGTAGCCTCATGGTATTTTGCTTTTCCTGCAAATTCAATCACAGACTAGGAAACATTTGAAAGAATATTTAGAAGTAAATATGTTGTCCAGAAAACTCATGCAGCTCTAATGAAAGAGTTATGCACTTTAAAGAAAGAAAGAAAAGAAAAAGCGCATAGTTTCAATCAAAGGTTGGTTGCTTATCTTAAAATAATTTCTGTAGCTGATAAGCCCTCTAATAAAGTTTTGATTGAATATTATATTTCAGCTCTAGGGCCTGAATTGGACATGTTTTCCAAGATGTCAGTCAAGCCTACATTGTCAGAAACTTATGAAGAATATGAGAGAGTAGAAGCTGAAAAATAGAGCATAGAATATTATCCTGAGTAGTCGGGAGAACAAAAATTTGGTAAAAAAGCTTTATTACTGACTAAGCCTAAGGATGAGAAATCACATGACTTTGAAGGAATGTTGAAAATAATGCAGAAACTATCTAATAGAGTGATAGATTTGGAAAAAGAAAAGGAGGCTCATAAAGCATACAATCCTTACTATAAAAGGAGAGAAGACAAAAATCAATCTAAACCTCCTCCACATAGTCCTACATCAATGAATTTAACTGAGGTAGGTATGGATAATTTTTTCACCTTTCATCATCAGCCTCATTCTAAAAAAAATTTCCCTCAATGGAACAATTCGATGACATTGGTAATGAATCAACTATTGGACTCTAAACTAATAGAAGATGATGAGCGGGAAGAAAAAAAAATCAACCCATAGAAAAGAAAGAAGAGGATGCTTTATTTTTATGGGACTATGTCTCACTTTTTGATACAGATGAGGAAGGTTCACTAAAACAAGAAGAAACATCAGAAACAAATGTGACAACAAGGAGTCAAGGTTTGTTAATTAAAGACAATTTGATACTTTCGAAAATTAAGAGACTTCAAGAGAATTTAAAGAAAATTCAGAAGAGCACCATAGCTGATAAAATACCTGGATTCACCATTACGAGTCAAAATCCAAAGAAAATCAACATGCTTTTTAAGACTATTGAAGAAAAGATTGATAATGTAAAAAAGAATCTCAAAGAACATAAGATGGAGTATAATATTGTGGAAGATATTAAAAGGGTTAAGGCAAATATTTCATTATTTGAAATGTGTAACATGCCTTAGCAGAAATAAAAATTGTTAAAAGCACTTGAAGTACCAGAGGAAAAGCTTCCCACTGACAACCAAGATGAAGAAGAAGAAATTGGTGAAGCAAGTGTGGGAGGTAAGTATAAATACAAAACCCCACTATTTATCCTAACTTTTGAAATTTTCAACCATAACATGCACAATTGTTTAGTAGACTCAGGGGCATCAGTCAATTTTATGCCACTTTCAGTCGACAAGAAGGTAAATGGACAACCTAAACCATCTACCTGGCAATTTATTCAATTAGACAGAACAATTGTGAAGGTAATTGGTGAAATGGAGGATGTTCTAATTCGATTATATTCAAATGAAAAGGTATGTCAGTTCATCGATATTGTAGTAGAAGACATACCTGAGGATTATGGACTTGTTTTGAGTTGGGATTGGTTAGCAAAGCTAAATGGATATTTTGCATCAGGTTGGTCACATCTGTGTTTGCCTTATAAGGGAAGTCCCAATCAAATAAAATTAGTAAGAGAGCCCTACATGAAGCATAATGTTACTCAGTTGGAAGGTAAGAATGAACCAGTGAATTCTGTATTGGGAAACTACTTCATTGAGCTAGAACTGGTAAACTACCAAGCGAAAGAAGCTAGCAGTACACCAGACACCCAGCCCGATCTCCTTCGATTTTCATGGGCTAATGAGATTGATTGTAAAATAGTAGACTTAGTTTCAGATCTAGTTTTTGATTCAAGTACAGTAGAAGTAGATAGTTTTTGGACACTTTTTTTTTATTGATCTAAAACATTGGAAGGATCAGGAGCTGGCTGTGTCCTGATTGATCCAAAGAAAAATAAATGTTTTCTTTCATGTAGATTAGAGTTTGAATGTACCAATAATACAACCAAATATGAAGCATTAGTTCAGGGACTAAGAAAAGCAATTGAATTAAAAGTAGAAAATCTGAAAGTGTATGGGGATTCTGAAATAATTGTAAAGCAAATTCAAAATCAGATACATTGCATTTCACCTCATTTAAAAGCCTACCAGAATGAAGTGTGCGATTTGCTTAAAATTTTTTATGCATTTAATATTGTATCCATTCCTAGACTAAAAAATGAAGTAGCTGACTTGTTAGCCACCTCAGCTGTAAGGATTGTACCTTCTAATAATAGACGTTCTATTGAATTACTTTTCAGGCTTTCGGTTCTAGACATGGTCACCAATTTATGGGTTTTTGATGATGATCAACAAATCCTAAAATGTTTGATGAATGATGAGACTTTCAAAGGGGAAATTATCGATGATGAAGAACACCAAGTTGAGTTAAAATTAGACAAATTTATTCCTAAAGGGGTCATGAACTTAGAACGAATGTTTGATTTAGAGAACAAGTTCAGAAGACCAACAAATGTCAAGACTCATAGCTCGTCTTTACAATTCGAGCTGATAAATTTAGGAACTAAAGTTGAACCCAAATATGTAAATTTGGGAAAGTCTTACTCTCCCAGTGAAATAAATAAGTTCATTAGTTTGTTCAAATAGTACAAAGATGTGTTTTCTTGGAAATATGAAGATCTTAGGACATATGACATGAAGATTATACAACGTGTCATCCCTATTAGATCTGAAGTCAAGCCTTATCAACAGCCTTTGAGAAAAATGCATCCAAAACTGGAGCCTTTAATTCAAAGTGAAGTGAAAAAATTATTGGATGCCAAAATTATATTCAAAGTCAGACACTCAGAATGGGTTTCGAATTTGGTGCCAGTGAGGAAGAAATCTAGAGAAATCAAACTATGTGTAGATTTCAGAAACCTAAATCGTGCTTCGGATAAAGATAACTATCCAGTCCCACCCATGGAACAAATATTGTAGATGGTTTCAGGTTCTAAGTTATTTTCATTATTAGATGGATTCTCTGGCTATAATCAAGTATTAGTAGTTGAAGAGGACAAACTTAAAACTACATTTAGAACAAAGTGGGGAACTTTTGCTTATAGAAGAATGCCCTTTGGACTCATCAATGTTGGAGTTACTTTCCAGAGGTCCATGGATATAAATTTCCACGGTTTGATTGGCTGTAGTGTTGTAGTACATCTCAATGATGTCACAATATTTTCAAATAAGAGAGAAGAACATGCATTCCATCTAAAACAAATTTTCGAGCATTGTTGAAAATATGGCATCTCACTGAATCCTAGGAAATGTGTGTTTGTGATTATAGAAGGAAAGATACTGGGTCACGTTGTTTCTAAAAAAGGGATCTCCATAGAACTAGAAAGGATTAAATCCATCAAACAGATCCCTTTACCCCATAACAAAAAAGGTATGCAATAATTCATGGGGACAATTAATTTCGTGCAAAGGTTTGTACCAGATTTTTCTCAAATTGTCAAACCTTTGCAGCAAATGGTGAAACAAAGTGTACAATTCAAATGGACTGATGTGGAGAAGAATGCATTCAGTAAGATAAAGACATCTATTGCACATGCACCATCTCTTAAAAGGCCAAATTTCAAAAAGATTTTATTTTGTACACTTTCACGTCTGATGATTCATTGGCAGTGGTGCTTACACAGAAGGAAGATGGGGGAAATGAGTACCCCATATAATTTATGAGCACTGGTCTGCAGGGATCTGAATTAAATTACCCAGTTGTGGATAAACAAGCTTATACAGTCTTCAAAGTGGTAAAACAATTCAGGCCATACATACTTAAGAACCAAACTAAGGTAATAGTTCCACACCCAGCTGTAAGGTCTCTTTTTGTACAAAAGGAATTAGGAGAAAGAAGAGTCTAGAGGCATAGATAACAAAATCCTACATATTAGAATCTACAATATTTTGAAGGCGGAAGAGTCTAGGTCCAGAGCCAAAGAACGTTTTAAACATCAACAAGAAGTAGTGAAATGATGGTTTGATAAGTATAAAGCTGGAAGAAAGGAATTTGAAGTGGGAGATCTAGTTCTTAAGTGGGATCACCCGCATGATGAAAAGGGGAAACACATGAAGTTTCAACAGTTATGGGTAGGCCCTTTTCAGATTGCAGCAAAGCTTGACCCCTCAACCTACAAGTTGCAAGATTTACAGGGGTGGGAAGAGAACTTCCCAGTTAATGGTTTAGTTCTCAAACCTTATTTTTCCTAATTGTTGTTTTTATCTTGTACATAAATAAAATATTTTGGTTGTTTATTTTTTATTTATTTTATTTTGTTTTTAGTTAGATTTCGATTGATTTTAATAAAAGAAGCAAACTTTTGTTTGCATGGAGAGCATCATAATTCTGGATTAACCAAAATCCTTGATTATAAGAGTGTGTATTATTAATTTATCTGAAATAATTTTTTTATATTAGTAGTTTTCCTAAATGGCTATGAACACATTGAATTCCTGCTTAATCCTTGTAAAATAAATCAGGATTGAAAGGTCTGGAATACTATTTTGGGGCTCCATCCATCTCACATTTAAAAAATGTCTTAGGGGGTGACAGCAAAAAACTCATGGAAATGAAGCAGGATAAATAGTATATTATATATAAATGATCCCATGCCAAGAATTGAAAGCCAAAAGGAAAATAAGAGTAAAAAATCTCCTAAGAAAGCAATATGTATCAAAATGAAGTATTGAACCAAATGATTACAAAATTGCCAAAGTTCTTCTCCGTTTGTGAGCTGAAAATTAAATACATCTCTCACAAAAAGGATGCTATGGATAGAGGATCCTGGATAAAAATTCAGAAAGAAAGGCATGTAGGAGGACTCAAAAAGGATAAAAAAGTCCAAAAGCACAAAAGTGCAAAATGGCCTGGGAATGAGGAACAAATGAATATTTATGTTTACCATATGATACAATCCTGTGGTGTCCAAGCTAGGAGCTACCTGAAGATAGAGGTAAAAAATGAAATTCATATTCCTGGCCTCAAAATAGTTATCTTGACTTTGAAATCTTGGTTTCCATTTTCCTAAATTGGACTATCATCAATGATTAAAAGTACATACATTTTCCATTTGAGAAATCCAGACATCTAGAAGAATTCAACATGTTGTTTTTATTGTCAAATAGTCTGTTATTTAAGGAAGAAATTGTCCAGAGATCTGGGTTCACCAGGTAGTTGCCAATTGTTGCAGCTGCAACATTTTTTCCAAATTTTTTCCAAATCTTGGACCCTCCTTTTGATTTTATCTTGCCTGGATTTATTTGGTTTCCTGAACTCTGTTTTTTTCCCTCTGCTATAAATTTGGATTTTCTTGAGTTTGAATTGAGGTCAATTGTTTCCTTCATTTAGGAAGTTGGATGATCTAAATCTACCTTTGTCTAGCCAAAGCTTTTGATTATGGAGCTTGTTTATTTTACTCTATCGATGATTTTGTTTTATCACTATTGAAGGTTTGTTGAAGATTGAGTCGAGGTTTTAGTTCTCTGTGATGCCACTATTTCAAGGATGAAACGGACTAATTTTACCGCTGCACAACTTTGAAGGTGTTTTGAGCACTTAACGCTTTGTATTTCGATAAATTTTCAGTATCTGAAGTATATTTATGGATGAATCGGGGCGGTAGTTCTCTATGTGGCCATCGTTGCAGAGGGTAATTAATAAATGTATCGATGGACAATTCTTACTTTTGTCAATGGGTTTTTATCTCCTTTGTGTTATTTTTCAAAAAAACTTTTACTATTTGACTTTTGGTGTTTTCTATTTTTTCACGGTCGGAGCATTAGTATTTTGCGTTGCCACCATTTCGGAAGGAAAACAGATAATTTTTCGATGAATAGTCTTTGTCCTCGCCGATTTTGTGGTTTTTGTTTTTCAATGATTTGTTTTTGCCATCGAAATGGTTTTGATGATTGATCGGAGGACCAGTCCTTGTGTTGCTGACACAGTGGCACCTTTGAGCCTTTGATTGCTGATGTTTTCTATTGCTATGGAACCCTTAGTATATATGAATTCCACTGTTGCATTTCCTTTGTGAACTAACCGTCTAGTATATAGTGCTTCCACTCATCGATGCTTAAGTAGTTCTGCTCGTTGAGAGGGTTTTTCTCGCCTTATGTGCTTTTACTCTATTTTATGATGGTGGAGTTGTTTTTTTGTGTTTGGTTGAGTCGGGGTTTTTTTCGAGATGAAGAGTGCAGTCAGTGTTCGTTGTTTTGAGGATTGGTGGTTACATTTCCATGATTTATGATTTCTTCGAAGGATTTCGAGTTAGTCCAGATATTGCCTGGATTGAGATAAAGAGTCTGTTTTTTGAGCTTGTGATTTTAGCATATTTCAAGATATGAACTTGCAAGATTTTCTTTGTGTTATCATATTTCTTTTCATGCATTAATATTGTTGATAGTTCACTTTATAGGATGTATGTTTTGATACAGTTTGTGTTATTTTATCAAACACTAGTGGTCTAAGAACAGGCTATGTTTTTGACAGAATGATTGCTGCTGCAAAGAGGATATGTATAAAAGGAAGGTAGCAAGGAAGAAGGTGGCTGAAGAATGAAGAAGAAGAGATAGAGAAAAGAGGAATAAAGTGGAGGTCTAATCTCAACAGGATCTAAAAAAGGACCAACAGATTACTGAGCATAACCAATAGCAGCAGGGGCCTAGGCTTGAGAAAATTTCATTGATAATCAAGCGGGTCCCTCTTCATAAAAAGTTCTATTAAATTTTAACTTAATGTAACATATTGTACAGCACTCACTAAAGGACAAAATTTTGAGAATCAACGGTTGGAGGGGGAGCCCAAAGGTTGAAAGGGGCAGCCCAAAGGTTTTTCTATTTTGTATAAGTATGGGAGAGTTAGATGTAGAGAAGGGACTTTTTCCCAGATATATTTGTGAGAGTATGTTGTAAGAAGAACTATTTCCTTTTGCATTAAATAATTACAAGTTTCCTGTTGGAGAAAGATTGGTGGAAGATTTCAAATGTTGTGCTATGGATTTGTTGAATATGAAATATTTCATTTTTAGCTTGAATCCATTAACTATGAGATTGTTCTGACTCTTTGAACCTATGTTATTGTTATGAATGCACTCTATTTTATTCTATGAAATTTCCACTGTGAGTAATGAATGCTTTTCATAAACAATGAGCTATCTTGTTGTTCATATATCTATTAATTTTCATGTGTTTTGAAATAAGTAACATCTATCTGTGATTTTTCTTAATGCATGCACAAAAACACATTACTCATTGATAAATGATAATCTTGCTCCGTAGCGATAGGTTATATAGTTAGTTTTAGTTTCTTGCTGTGTGTGATTTAGATGTGAGAGAGTTAAGACGAGAGGTAAGAACCTGCGCATCACATTCTGACCGCTCCTCATATTATCTATCAATCCACATTTTTAGATAGGCACTTGCATATCATACTCAAATTCAAAAAACTAAAATATACACTGTGGACCAGGCCGTAACCGGTAAAACCTTTATTTTGTTACTTGACCTATGGTAGTCGGACCATAAACCGGACGGATTCCCCATACCAAATAGTAACATGCATGTTGGGAATGTTTACTGGGGAGAATCCCTAACTATTGTTACCTACAATTTTCCAGGCCTCAACACGTTTAAAATTCAAAGAGAAAACCACCAATTCAAACTTATTAAAAAGATGAATCTATAAAATTTGTTTATCTGCTGCTACAGAAAGGATGCAACAACACCCTGGGTTTCTTCCTACTACAATGAACAAGTATGATACAAAATCCTAGGTTTCTTCCTACTACAAGAGATGAGGATGCTACAGCACCCTCAGTTTTTGTCAGTTACAATAGATAAGGATGCTACAATGCCCTGGGTTTCTTCCTGCTAATATAGACAAGGATGCTACAAGACCCTTTGTAGACTTGTAGCCTTTCCTAGCATCGTCCTGCCACCCTGGAATGAATATTATTAGTCTGCTATAGAACTGCATTCAATTTTGGACTCTGTCACTCATGATCACAGAGACAAATTATTTCCTTCAATCATTCTGTCAATAAATACCTTCACGCTCCCAGTGGATGCATCTCTTCACCAATGTGCCTTTTCATTGATCGTGCCTCTTCATGAATATTTTAGTTGTGACTTTCCACATTCTCCAATTCTGCAACCATCTCGAGATGTTTATTTTATATTAGGATTTTTCTTGACATAGGTCTAATGTTATGATGTAGATTATGGAATTGTAACATTTCTCAAAACACTTTTTCATGATTTTCTTCTTCCACTTTCTCCCTTCCACATTTTGAATTCTGCTGGTGGAATTCAGGTTGCAGAAACCCATATTATTCTAGACCTTGATTTCTCATCTTCTACATTTCGTCTTCCGCCTTCTTCTTTCCACCTTTCACATTCCACTGGAAAAGACCGAGTTATCAAAACTGATATTATTTAACACTTTTGATTTCTTGTCTTCTGCCTTTCACTTTCCATGTTCTTCCTTCCCCATTCCACTGGCAGACACCAGGTTGTGAAAACCCATTCTTGTCTACCACATTCCTCTTTCGCTTTCTACCTTCCTCTTTTCTTTTGAACCATTTATTTCTTTGCGGGTTCACTCTTGATTGTCGATCTAGGATCTAATGTGGACTATAGACCTTCACTTCTCTTTGTGTGGAAATCATTCCCCACCGTATATTTCCTTGTAGATTCAATCTTATCTATCGATCTACAGTCAAATGTGGATTGTGGACCTTCACTTTTCTTTGTGTGGAAATCATTACTCACCATAGATTACCTTGCGGATTCAATCATATCCGTCGATCTATGATCAAATGTGGATTGTAGATCTTCACTTTTCTTCATACAAAAGTTATTCACCACTGTCGATTTCCTTACGGGTTCTATCTTGGTCATTGATCTGTACATTGTCGATCCTTCCAAAATAAAGGTAGGGGGCTTGATAGGTCATCCTGGGCTCCAATCTGGTGATATTCTCATGGAGCCTAAACACCTAGAGCTCTAATAATACCTTTTCTTTATTCATCGAATAAGTCTAGTGATACCAGTGCATATAAGCACCTACAAACTCAATCATGTTACTAATGTGGGATAAATCCTAAATGTAAAATCAATCTTCCCCATTGATTTCATTTATTGAATTCCTTCTGAGTCTTTGTAATGAACTCTGTTACAAATCCTCATCTTCCTCTGTCTCTTGCATCGATATTTTCCCTGTCACTGATTTTCCTTTGTCATTGCTGAATTCCTTTGACAACAATGATGATTCATGTAATGGATCCTTTTTCTTTTATTGATTTCATCCTATTGTTGGTTAATATTTTGTCATTTATGAACTCCTTTGACATTAATGACAACTAAATTCTCAACAATCTCCCCCTTTCGCATTGATGGCACCATCTAAACATTCTCCCCCTTTGATAATAATGACAAAGGATAACCTGCATTGTTGTACCTATTTTGATATAGGATTTCTTGCCTTCTTGACAACTCCCCCTATCATTATATCTCCCCCCTGAGATTACACTTCTTATTCTACAACTGTTGTAAGGGGATCACTCCCAACTTCCGTCTAAGATCCTCAAAGGATTCCTTGGGTAGTGGCTTCGTAAAAATGTCAGTAACCTATTCTTTTGTGTCAACATACTCTAGTTTGACAACCTTCTGGGACACTTGTTCTCTTAGGAAGTGATATTTAATTATTATGTGTTTTGTCTTGGAGTGCATGACAGAGTTTTTTGGCATATTTATTACATTGGTATTATTACGATTTATTATTGTTGAATGATCATACTTCACAAGTAAGTCTTCTAGTGGAACTACTTCATCCAAATGACTTGGGTGCAACATGATACATCAACAATATATTCGGTGTCTACTGTGGAGAGTAAAATGAAATATTTTTTTTACTTAACCATGAAACCAAACAACTCCCTAAGAATAGTGTTTCTCCACTGGTACTTTTTCGATCATCAACACTTCCTGCCCAATCTGCATTAGTAAATGCTTTTAGAGTAAAGTATTGACTTTTTGGGTACCATAACCCATACTCCATAGTACCTTTCAAATATTTGAAAATTCTTTTTACTGTAGTTACATGCATTTATTTGGGGCTTGACTGGAACCTAGCAACCAAACCTATAGCTTGCATCACATATGGTCTTGTATCTATCACATATAGTAGGTTGCCTATCATGGATTTGTACATAGTATGATATACTTTCACAGACTTATGGTCCTTGCTTAATTTACAACCTGTGATCATAGGAGTACTAGAAGGGTTGGAGTCTTACATATTAAATATTTTAAGCATGTCTTTGATGTACTTATTTTGAGAGATAAATATTCCTTTGTTTGTTTGGTAAAATTGTAACCCCAAGAAGAATGTTAGCTCACCCAACATTGACATTTTGAATTCCTTCTTCATTTCAGAAGCAAAGTTTACACTTAGTATTTGTAAATTTCTTCCAAATATGATGTCATCTACATAAACAACAACAATGATCATATTTTCCTCTTTGATTTTTCATTAGAGATTACTTTCAGTGGCTCCTCTCTTAAATCCTTGTTGTTTTAAATAGCTTCCCATCCTTGCAAACCAGGCCCTTGGAGCTTGTTTGAGACCATAGAGTGCCTTTTTCAATTTGCAAACATAGTCTCAGTTTTATGATAATAGGAAACCTTCAAGTTGTTCAATATAAACCTCTTATTATATTTTTTCATTAAAAACTACAGACTTGACATCCATTTGATACACATTAAAATTTTTATGGCTTGAGAGTGCTAGAAACATTCTGATTGCTTCAAGTCTTTCCATGTGAGCATAAGTTTCTTCAAAATCAATCCCTTCTACCTTAACATACCCTTTACATACCAATCTTGTATTGTTCCTTATCACTTGACCATCATGATTGAATTTGTTCATGAAAACCCATTTGGTCCCTATAACATTCTTATCCTTAGGCATTGGGACAAGTTCCCAGGTCTCGTTTTTCTCAATCTGATCCAATTCTTCATTCATGGATTTGACCCATTCATTACTTTTGCTGGCTTCTATAAAATTATTAGGTTCCACTATTGAGAGTAGGGATTGTTCATTAAATGGTAGTTGTCTCCTTGTACTAACTCCAGTATTTTTATCACCTATGATCTATGTCTCTAGATGATTCTTTTGTATCCTACTAGCACTAGTACAAGTGATCAATTTTGCCACGGCAAAAACGTGGCAATATCCACGGATAAGCGTGGATATTGCCACGTCTAAGTGTTTTTTTTGCCGTGGCACTTTTTTCGTCGCAATAGCGACGACCCCTAATTTGCGTTGCAAGAGCGACAATGTTCTATATTTCGTAAGATGTCTAAGCCGTCGCTATATCCACGCCTGGCCGTCTCTGTATCCACGGCTGGCCGTCTCTGTATCCACGCTGTTCCGTCGCTGTATCCACGCTGGGCCGTCGCTGTATCCACGGCTGTGAAATTTTAAAAAAAATTGCCGTCGCTGTATCCACGGCTATAACTGTTTTAAAAAAAAAATACAAATGCCATAAGATTGT
>LPNX010425649.1:0-169286 GCA_001517045.1 Pseudotsuga menziesii
TAGAGATTATACTACAAGCCTTCAATACACGGCCATGTTCTTGAATGAGGACTAAGAAGTAGAGTAAGTGGTGTATTCCTTTGTGGAAAACCACGACTCCTTTAAAAACCAAATTGTTACAGTGGATAGAACTATATAACAAGGTGTTGACTTGGGGTATATTCAAGAAGATATCTTGGCATAGAGCACATTTATCAGGTTTATGTAAATTATTGGAGACATATTTTTGAATTTTTTTTTGTTGGTTAGTCAAAATTTCCCTATTAAACCAAATACCTTAAAAATGAAAAATAAAAGTAATCATAAATCAAAATTAACATTGTTTAATATTTCTATATATTATTTATATTATTAAAAATACTTAAAGTCATAATGTCTTAAAATAATTTTACCACTCAACATCAATATATACTCGTGGTTCTACATTACCATTTTGCTTTATGTATTACACTATTACATATAATTCCTGAATTTCATGGTGAATTCTATCAATTTTTTTGTGATGAATATTTACCAAATATCATTGTTACAGAATTTGAACACAAAGGAGACGAGGTGACCTATATTGTTGTAATACTTTGAGTTTCTATGATTTTGTTCCAAGCTCTGTTCTCGATATTCTCTTACCATGTTTAAACACAATAGTCGAAATTAAAATTTGACCTAGATTGTTGTAATACTTTGATTTTATATGATGTTGTTCCAAGCTCTGTTCTCGATATTCTCTTGCCATGTTTAAACACAATAGTTGAAATTAAAATTTGTCACTATTTGAATGGTTATCCCTTCTGATTTCTGTCGTCCCATTATCCCTATCCCTATCTGCGGGGGAAAATTGATTTGAATATTTCTTTATAGATGGCCCTCATAGGTGTACAATTTTCATAAGTAGTAAATAGATTTAATTGTATCAAATGTAGTCACATTGAAAATGGGTGCTAGGATTTCAAAAATTCGCAGACCACATAACTTATACCGAAGATAACGGTGGATGCCCTAATCATGGTCGAGGGTTTTTATACAATGAATTTCTGGCTTATCGAGGGAAATGGCGTCAGTACAGACAAGAAGAACTAAGAATGGATCAAAGAATTTACAGGGAAGGAAAAATAATTTATAGGACAGACAATACATAGAGACCCAGTTGGAAGTGGAACCCCAGCTGCCAGAGGAAAGGCTTGAAAAATAATTATGCTGTAGATAAAGAGTTTGAATGCTTCCTGTATAAAGGTTTCTCACATATTCAAAAGGTATTATCCCTGTCAAATGGTTGTGCTTTAAATATATATTCCGAGCACTCGCCAGAAGAGGAGAGAGTTCCCCTGACAGATTATTGTGGCTAAGATCTATAGTCTCAATACTAATTACTGATCCGTCTTGCAATGTAAGGCTACCAGATAATCTATTAGGTTGCAGGAAAAATTTTGACAGCTGGTTAAGCCCAAATAGGGATGTTGGTATACTGCCAATAAATTGATTCATGCTGAGATCTAAGTGCTTCAATCTACTCAGAGAATCTATGTTCTCAAAAGATCCAGACAGAGCATTGTGTGTCAAAGATAGATATTGTAAAGAAGAAGGAAGCACTGGTAAATCACCTGATAACATATTCTAATCGAGATCAATGTGTAGAAGCTGACTTTCAATACTGGGAATTTTGCCCACGATATCATTATGAGAAAATACCAAGATCTTGAGATTGGCGTTCATGGTCAAACCAGCAGGAATAGAGACTTGAAGCTGATTGTAGCACAAATCAAGCATATGGAGACTGTATAAATTGTTGAGAGACAATTGAATTGGGCCTGATAAAGAGTTCTTACTGATAGCCAAAAACTCAATCTTGTGAAGATTTCCCAAAATGTCTAGAATATGCCCTATTACTCTTCCAGGAAAAACAATCAATTGAAGAAGAGCTGTTAGATTAACCAATGATGGACTCAGTTCACCACTCGCAATCAATGGGCCAGATGAGGAAAGGATTGCTGCTGCCACTATATTGTGTGGTGCATCTCTTATATGTGGATGGAATGTTCAGGTGACATCGATTTACAAAAACTAGTGGTTTGAAAGCTTAAACCTTGATTACCTAGCCATTCACTGTAGAGTTGATGATGTAAGAAATATAGATAATTCAAAGATATGTGGCTATGTACAAGATTGAGAAATCTATATCAGATTGCTAGATGCTTGAAAATGATTTCTTAGTAGGAAGTGTTTTGTTGAGTGCATGAAAAAATTCCAAGAGAAAATATCTTGTTTAAAATGTTATTGTTAAGGGTCTCATTTCAGCTTTACTCACAGGAACACACAGTACGCTTGGTAGTAAAGTTAGTCTCACCTCCTGCTTCACCAGAGTATTGTGGGCCCAAGAGTAATTTAGTAGCTTATGCACCATTATTATACTGAATTTAGTAGCTTATGCACCATTATTATACTGAATTTAGGAGTGACATCGACTGATACTGTTCATGTTCTTTCTTTGTACGGTTTGGTATGTTTATTTCACTTGAATTATTCCAACTATCTTTGTCTTATCATATTTCTATTGTGCATGTTTAATCTAATTTGTCCTTTTATGTTGCATAGTCCTTGTTTTGTCTGTTGCTGCAATTCATCCTAATTTTTGTTGTGTTACTCGTGGTAGCTACTTTACTGCATAGGTTACTCGTGGTGTTTGGAAACCTACATCAATGAATGGAACAGACTGGCCAAGTCCTTCAACAAATCTTCAGAATATTGAAGCTGAGATAAAAGAGGCCTTGGCTGCTACAGGTGTTCATGTACCAAGTCTCATGGGTATGCATCAGGGTTTATCCATCTTTCAGTTGTATTGTTACATGTTTCTACTTTGTTTGTGTGTTGATATGCGTGTCTACTTTTCCTGTTGATGAAATGCATCTTTTGAAATTTTGCATATTCCTTGTGAATGCTAAACTAGAATTCTACATGAAATTTTCATATATTGCCCGCAAACCCATGACCATAAGTTGCTTTAACAAACAGTTTCCTTGATGGATAAGAAGGATACTATAGTCAGTGTTATAATAACATCGTCAAGTAACTTACGTTCATGGGTGTGTTTCATGTGAATGATTGAGAACACAAACTTTAAACTTATGTGCTTTTGCATTCTAATTGCCTATAAAAATGGAGGTACGGTGAACAAAATTAAATGATTATGCTTCATCACAAAAATTTATGAAGAGAATAGGATTTTGTAAAGTACTAAATGGCATTGTTGATACCTTTGAACATGCAGGCCTGAGAGACCTTGTATATTATCTTCCTGCTTCGCTTGCAGCAATTGTTAGCTACTTTACTGCAGAGGTTACTCGTGGTGTTTGGAAACCTGCATCAATGAATGGAATAGACTGGCCAAGTCCTGCAGCAAATCTTCAGAATATTGAAGCTGAGATAAAAGAGGTCTTGGCTACTATAGGTGTTCAGGTACCAAGTCTCATGGGTATGCATCAGGGTTTACCCATCTTTCTGTTGAAATGTTACATGTTTCTACTTTGTTTGTGTGTTGATATGTGTGTCTACTTTTCCTATTGATGAAATGCATCTTTTTAACTTTGGCATATGCCTTGTGAATGCTAAACTAGAATTCTACATGAAATTTTCATATATTGCCCGCAAACCCATGACCATAAGTTGCTTTAACAAACAATTTCCTTGATGGATAAGAAGAATACTATAGTCAGTGTTATAATAACATCGTCAAGTAACTTACGTTCATGGGTTTGTGAATGATTGAGAACACAAACTTTAAACTTATGTGCTTTTTCATTCTAATTGCCTATAAAAATGGAGGTAAGGTGAAAAAAATTAAATGATAATGCTTCATCACAAACATTTATGAAGAGAATAGGATTTTTGTAAAGTACTAAATGGCATTGTTGATACCTTTGAACATGCAGGTCTGAGAGACCTGGTAGATTTTCTTCCTGCTTCCCTCGCAGCAATTGCTAACTACTTTACTGCAGAGGTTACTCGTGGTGTTTGGAAACCTGGATCAATGAATGGAATAGACTGGCCAAGTCCTGCAGCAAATCTTCAGAATATTGAAGCTGAGATAAAAAAAAGTTCTTGGCTGCTACAGGTGTTCATGTACCAAGTCTCATGGGTATGCATCAGGGTTTAGCCATCTTTTAGTTGGATTGTTACATGTTTCTACTTTGTTTGTGTGTTGATATGCGTGTCTACTTTTCCTGTTGATGAAATGCATCTTTTGAACTTTGGCATATGCCTTGTGAATGGTAAACTGGAATTCTACATGAAATTTTCATATATTTCCTACAAACCCATGACCATAAGTTGCTTTAACAAACAGTTTCCTTAATGTATAAGAAGAATACTATAGTCAGTGTTATAATAAAATCGTCAAATAACTTACGTTCATGGGTTTGTGAATGATTGAGAACACAAACTTTAAACTTATGTGCTTTTGCATTCTAATTGCCTATAAAAATGGAGGTAAGGTGAAAAAATTTAAATGATAATGCTTCATCACACAAATTTATGAATAGAATAGGCTTTATGTAAAGTACTAAATGGAATTGTTGACACTTTTGAACATGCAGGCCCGAGAGACCTTGTAGATTTTCTTCTTGCTTCCCTTGCAACAATTTTTAGCTACTTTACTGTAGAGGTTACTCGTGGTGTTTGGAAACCTGCATCAATGAATGGAACAGACTGGCCAAGTCCTGCAGCAAATCTTCAGAATATTGAAGCTGAGATAAAAGAGGTCTTGGCTGCTACAGGTGTTCAGGTACCAAGTCTCATGGGTATGAATCAGGGTTTAGCCATCTTTCAGTTGTATTGTTACATGTTTCTACTTTGTTTGTGTGTTGATATGCGTGTCTACTTTTCCTGTTGATGAAATGCATCTTTTGAACTTTGGAATATGCCTTGTGAATTCTAAACTGGAATTCTACATGAAATTTTCATATATTTCCCGCAAACCCATGACCA
The DNA here is from genome assembly GCA_001517045.1 of Pseudotsuga menziesii. Taxonomy (NCBI): domain Eukaryota; kingdom Viridiplantae; phylum Streptophyta; class Pinopsida; order Pinales; family Pinaceae; genus Pseudotsuga; species Pseudotsuga menziesii. The sequence continues at coordinate 4,978 of LPNX010425649.1, forward strand.
TAAGTTGCTTTAACAAACAGTTTCCTTAATGGATAAGAAGAATACTATAGTCAGTGTTATAATAACATCGTCAAGTAACTTACGTTCATGGGTTTGTGTCATGTGAATGATTGAGAACACAAACTTTAAACTTATGTGCTTTTGCATTCTAATTGCCGATAAAAATGGAGGTAAGGTGAAAAAAATTAAATGATAATGCTTCATCACAAAAATTTATGAAGAGAATAGGCTTTTTGTAAAGTACTAAATGACATTGTTAATACCTTTGAACATGCAGGCCTGAGAGACCTTGTAGGTTTTCTTCTTGCTTCCCTTGCAGCAATTGTTAGCTACTTTACTGCAGAGGTTACTCGTGGTGTTTGGAAACCTGCATCAATGAATGGAACAGACTGGCCAAGTCCTGCAGCAAATATTCGGAATATTGAAGCTGAGATAAAAGAAGTATTGGCTGCTACAGGTGTTCATGTACCAGGTCTCATGGGTATGCCATTTTCTATTTTCTACTTTGTGAGATCATTTCCTTTAACTGTGCTTAGGTTGTATATACTATAGCCTTTGAGTAGTGCTTTATAAATTTCTTGTGGATTTTCTTCAATGCTGATGTTTAGTAGGTGGAAATGCACCAACAACTCTTCCTTTACCTTTAGCAGCACTTGTGAGCCTCACAATAACATTCAAGCTGGATAAAGAATCAGAGTTTCTTCATGGCATTGCTGGACCAGCATTGGAAAGTACTGCAGTTGGAAGACCATGGCCCAGTACACCAATTGTTGCAGCGCTCTGGGCTCAAAAAGTACACAAGTGGAATGATTACATTGTGTTTTTTAGCTCATGCACTGTGTTCAAGCAAGATAAGCATGTTGTTGTTCAGCTTCTGAGGAGATGTTTTGCTGCTGCTCTTGGTTTTTCAAACTATTTGATGTCAAAGCTGACAGTTAATGGTGGGGTGGGAGCACTTCTTGGACATGGCTTCCATTCACATTTGGCTCCTAGTGGTATGTCTCCTATGGCACTAGGATTCCTTTATCTGTGAACTAACAGAGAAATCTATGACATAATGTTTATAACTTAAGAAATTCTATCACTTGTGGTTGAAGGAGCAAGAGACTTGTCAACTATGGGAATGAATGAACATTATGGCCAAAATGGCAAATATGCACATCGTTTAAAATCTCGTCAACTGTCACTGGAAACTACCATGGCAAAAGTTAAGCAGACATCTACATTGGGAGCTTCCTTACTGTGTGTCACCGGGGGATATGGCTTGGTTCAAATGCTATATGAAGAAATGGTATCTCTCATTTTCCCAATGGTAGTACTTTATTAGCTAGTACCAACCACATTAGTGTTTTTGTTTCTAAAGGGTTCAATAGCTTCCAAACAACTGTCCTCCAGGATGCTCTCTCTTGCATGAGTTCCTCCACTTTGGTAGCATAACCTATTTTGATCCACAGAGCGCATTTCATTGTTCCATTGATCCTTGAACACTTTAAATTCTCGGATCCTTGACGATTGGGCAAGTCAATGTAATCGTCTCATTCCTCTAGCTCACCTTGTAAACTTAAGACTTTATGCTGTCAACCATCCTCAAGAGTAGGCATTTCTTGCCAATTGTGAGTATGCCTCTCTATGACAGTATAGACCACTGAGCATGTAAACTATCTAGAAGAGCCTCTGAAATTTGAAATTTCCTTCAATCCTGATCCATGGGTCCTTTCCAATTCTAACTTTTCCTCAGTTCCCTCATTTATTTACCCACCAAAGGGAAAACTTTACCAAAGGATTTCCTTGTAATGGAAGCATCCTGTGAGTGTTTTTTTTAAGCCAATATTCCATGGATGCATCTCTTAAGTGTTTGGATATCATAACTTGACCTCAGTGTCCATCATTATAAAGCAATCTCTAAAGGATTTTAGTTGCAAATTTTGAGCTAAAGTGTTTTATGTGTTTTAAACCCCATTCCCAGCTGACTTGGAATCGGCTACCCTGTTCCATTTATAACTAGTGGAATTTCTTGGCCCTCCCACCTATGTGAAGGATGCTGAAACACTTCTTTCTAATTTGGTTAAGATTCCTTTTGGTCGCTGTGCTATAGACATTTAATACTCTTGTATGCTCTGTAGAATAGATTAATGAAGGTTAATATACGAACCATAGGACAGTTACAACCAAAATTTAAATGTCAATAATATGGTTTCAAGATGAAACCCAGGTATTTGACTTCTTGAAATAATTAATGGGAAATATGATTTTGGTTCGGTCTTTAAATTACTCTGCCAATCCACTTTACATTTTTGAAGACTTATTCATATTTATTACCATTTCTGTAGTCTTGCAATAGAGGTCCAGAAGCCCCTTAAGCTTTTCCAGCTCCCTAATAGAACTATTGACTGAAAATCAATGTGTCGTCTACCAAAAGTAAATGGGTGATATGAACGAGTTTGCTTCTTTAATCCCCTATAGTTTTGTTCTAGTATTTAATTAATTTAGAAAGTTTTCTTCATTGGGATAAATTGTTTTAAAAAATATTTCACATTTAGCTTTTATGATTTTTTATTTTCTATGTCCTATTTTTCTAGTAGCAAAACTCAGAAGTTCTATGATGTTACAAATCCTTCACAACAACACCGGGGACTTTGTTTACCTCCACCAGTGGTAGAGGTTTCCTTGCTTGGATCAAAGTAAATTGAGCAAATCATCGGCTCCTGTAAGTGACTTAGGATTTTAGTATATTGTACTTCTGTCCAATTATCTTTAGCATTTGTTATTGATATTTGTGTAGACAACTTTTTCTATGCTTCCATATTAGATTATTTAATAGCTTCTGATTCAGTCTTAAATCATCATTAGTATAGAAGCTAATATGTATTTTCTTTATACAACTTATGTTTTACTTAAGTGATTGTCTTCTAGATTTTTTATACATGGTTTCATTTTCAGCAACACTGGGGACTTTGTTTACCTCCACCAGTGGCAGAGGTTTCCTTGCTTGGATCAGCTTCTTCAAGTAAATTGAGCACATCACTGGCTCCTGTAAGTGACTTTAGGATTTTAGTATATTGTACTTCCGTCCAATTATCTTTATCATTTTTTATTGATATCTGTGCAGACACCTTTTTCTATGCTTCCATATTAGATTATTTAATAGCTTCTGATTCAGTCTTAAATAATTAGTATAGAAGCTAATGTGTATTTTCTTTAGATAGCTTATGTTTTACTTCAGTTATTGTCTTCTAGATTCTTTATACATGGCTTCATTTTCATTTCCTAATAATATATACCTGTTCATATTTCCATGTGAAACTAGAACACAGGAGGTAATGCTGAGACTTCCCTTGCCAGTGGAGCTGCTGGAAGATCAGTTGTATTGCCAGCAAGTGCATCTTGGTATGAAATCTATTTCTTGTCATGGAATATTTGTTTATTTTTCCAGCATCCGCCTGGATTGGTGCAGAGTAACATTACACATTAAGTTTAGTGAACATAAGCTTCGATGTGATTTAGGAGTTTGTGGTGGAATATTACATATCTTATTGAATATTGAGACATTAATGGTATTTGTAGGGGCTCCCATGCTGCACAGGAAAAATCATTTAGTATGAGGATCCCAGCTTTTCAGGGCTCCTCTAATCCTAAAACAAGTTCATCTCATTCACTTTCAATGTCTCCAACATTAAATCTCCCTGCCTTGGTGGTGGAAGCTGATGCATCAGGGTTGAGTTCTGATCAAGGAAAGTTGTTGGTCAATAAGGGTGGGCAGTCATCAACGTTTATATATGAAAAACATATTGATGCCAAACCTAATGCAATGAGTGGAATAGATATAAAATTAAATTCACATGTAAATACCGCTGGGGAAGTTTTCCATGGAAAGAATACTAGTTTAGTTTTGTAATAGTAATAATTATGTAGTTTGTAGATTGATATCTATCATAAATTTGTTTAAATATCATAATTGTCAAGCAATAACAACTTTTTAAAGGGTGCTAGGTCAATGGTAGAGCGCCTGCCTAATTATAGGTAGGAGGTTGGTGGTTCGATTCCTCCGTGCCCTATCATAAATTTGTGACTACAAAAATGACTAAATTCGCATATATACGACTATTAGTAGCTAATTTCTCGTATCTTAGTCGTATTTAGCTTAGTCATTAATATGTTAACATGTAGTAGTTTACTTAGTCATATATTTGGTCATTAATTGTTGCAATTAGTGACTAAATCAATGACTAAATCAGCGACTAAATCAATGACTAACTCACTGACTAAATCCATGACTAAATCAATGACTAAATCATTAACTATCAATGACTAAAACAATGACTAAATCATTGACTATCAATGACTAAAGCATTGTCTATCAATGACTAAATCAATGGCTAAATCAATGACTACTAAGTCAAGCTATTAATGACTAGTGAAATACGACTAGCTATAAGATAGTGGAAATTTGCTACTATTAGTCACTGACTCAAAAATAGTCGTTTATAGCATGATTTTAGTCATTAATTTCTCATTTTCTACTAGTGGCTTATAACACTTTATGATAGAGCGGTGATAGGTAGGAACTACGCCAACACCATAGGTTAAAGGTGGTGGCACTGCCTAGTTCTCACACAACTAGGGCGGTGCTGAACAGGGTACCGCTTATTTGTTTGATGATAAGAGCGGTGATGCAATTTTGTATGTTGGAATCAACACCTAGAGCATAATTCTCTTCAAGTTTGGGATTTGGAGGAAAATGTCTTGTGTTAGGGATCCTATCACATGTTGGTGACATATTTTGAGTGTAACAGAATGCCCCCAAAAGCATGAGGATAGAGGGATACGATAGGCGAGAGCTTTGATAGAGCAAGTTATCACTTCAAGGTAAGAGCTAGCTTAATCAGAGAGTGTCATTGAATAGGAATCTGCAATACATCAATACTTTGACTCATGAATAGATGTAACCTCATCATGGTTGTAGACCAATACAAGATAGATCCATGAGAGGAATAAACAACCATGGCTACAAGAATACAGTGTAGATCCATGTGATATATGAATCAAACTTGGACATATCTACCATATTTACAACGTATATCTATGTCATACAGATGCAAATTTGTGCATATCCATGACCATACAAATGTGGATCCATGTTGGTACTTCATACAATATATTCCATAGCAACCTGGGGAGCAAGCTATGAGCTCTTTAACAAATACCTAGGGTCTTCATCTTGTCTTCCACAAAGTACAATTCTATCCATGTGATTATAATGTTCTGATGTCAAACATGGTAGAAACCACTTGATTATCGGTCAATGAGGTGAACCATTAACAAATGTGAGGGAAATCACCATTGATGTCAATGATTCCCAAGGTACCCTAGTACAATATACTGAGTGTGAATAGATGTCTTGGTGTCAAACACCCAGTAGAGTATTCTGATCAAAGGCCAATGATGTGGACCTTTGTTGATAGCAAGAGAATCTGTCATTGAGGCATACATATATCAAGGTACTAAACTTGTTTCTAAGACTATTTCCTGGATGATGAGTTGATGTCGATAGGAATAGTCTTATTGAAGGAGTGCCATAATGAATCCCACATCGACGACACAAAACTTGGAAACAAAGTTTTGGAATATCGTAGATAATGTAACCATAGGACTGACTCAAAGTACTGACACAAAGGTTGTTTTAACTATAGAGGTAAACTTCTTTCTTCCTTTGAACATTGGGCGGCATGACAAAAGACTTGGTAGCATGACTAGACCAAACAGACACACAATGCGACAGCGAAAAATGCATTCTTTTGAAAGACTCAAAGGAGTGACATGACTCATGAAAGTGGATTGACTTGTAAGTCAGTTGAATACCCAATTGACTGAATGATATGCAGACAAGTTCCATGTTCAAAGGTGACAAACAACTGCCATTGGATTTGCAAAATAATTCCCTTCCCTTAATTCCCCCATCATGATTGCTGAGTGCCTCTTTTCATTTTTACGAGTTCAAAGAGGGTAACAAACGCTCGTTTGAGCTTATCTGAAGACAAGTCCATTCTGATATATTTCACGAACCTGAGAAAGGAGGGGTTCATTCCCAAAAAAGGGTCTCTTGGTGTTTAATTTAATGAGTCCAATGAAAGCAAACTCGACATCGTTCATATTTAGAAAGTCTGAATGAAGACAAAAGAAAACTACCGTCCTTTTTCGTAAAATAGTCTATCCGAACCGAAAAAGAGATAACCTACCATCGGAGAGATGGCTCTTCAAATAATTTTACGAGTATGAAGAAGACAAGTACTCAACAATATTTTCATATTTAGGGAGTCCAAAAAGAGCTTAAAGGAGACTCCATTAGGTCTCTTTTTAACGATGAATAGTTTTATGAGCCTAAAAAGAATCAGAAAAAAGACTCAGAACTTTGATACTGAGTTCTGAGAGCGTGACCAAAGTATCGAAACAAACGCTCGAGGACTTTTTTCGTTTTAAGGAAGTACGAAAAAGTCAAAAACAAATTTCCCATAGATTTTTATTGTTTTCAATTCTACCCCTACAAAAATCAATAGTAACATTATTTTCTTGAAAAATGATCTTTAATGAGTCATATGGATGGATTTTATAATGATAATGATTTTAAAATAATAAAATGACATTAAAAAACCCTAAAATAGCTATAAACGTGATTTCAAATAGTAAAAATCAAAACATTTCACTATTTACCACTAGTCAAGAGCATTTTGGAGCAACTTTGAACTAGATATTCAGCTACTAATTCTGGGAGATCCAACCATCTGATTTGAGCACCGTCAGAGCCAGGTAAAAGACAAAACCCTAAGCTTTCACTTTTAAACATTTATTTTTTATTTTAGGAGGGGTTTTTGGGCATTTTAGGCAGGCCCTAAACTTAAAAAGTGGGCACCGCTCCTACCTCTTATAGGACAGGTGGTGCACTATGAGAACCACGCTCATAACACTGTACTCAGGCGGTGCCACCACTTTGTGCAAACAGAGATCAGCCAGTGCCAGCCATGAGTTAGGAAAAATGCATGGATAGGAAAAAACATAAGCTTTTAATTGATTTTGATGATTGGATATGTTTTTAACTAGTCCATTAATGGTTTTTGGCAGGTTTTCAATGGTCGAAAATGGTGATATGGAAGGAATGACAGCATGATGACTATGATTCCCATGCTGAAAGAAATGCGGGATGTATAGCCGAATTAAGGAAGTGTGGCCTCCTCAAGTTCTTCCGCACACTTAGTATGGTGTCTCATGAGAGATTGATGGAGTATATACTCCATATGTGGAACCCAGAACAACAATACTTTGAGGTGGGGGCACATGTGTTAACCATTGAGGTAGAAGACTTCTACTTCTTGATCGGATTGTCGAGACGAGGCACCCCGATTTCATTGACTAGTTCCCGTGGAGGGACGTGACTATTCAGGAGCTGATTGACCACCAACACCTTCTCGGTACTATGATTTTGTGCTGCCTGAAATCTAGAGTGCTTCAGATGAGGTCGCGTGACCTATTTTTGTAAAAACACTTCTATATATATATACATACATATTTTTGCCTTTGATGTTTATGCTTTAAATGGAAAATGTATTTACATGAGTTTTATATGTTTTTTATTTTTTATTTACAATGTTATGAACCATGTTTAAATTTCATTCTATGAATGAGTAATATACTAGTCTAGGGTATAATTTTCCAATGAATCAACAACTTCATTGTCTGCCCTAGGGATATGCCTATAAGTAATGACTTCAAATGACCTTTCCAATAAATGTATCCTCTAATAGAGATGGAATAGTATAGGGTTTTTTATGGTGTAAACCTAGTTTAAATGACAAACCACCAATTGTGAGTCCATGAGCACTACCAAGTCATGAATGTCCTGGGATGCAGCCTCCATCAAAAGACCTATGACTACTTCATACTCGGTGATATTGTTGGTAGCAGGACCAATAAAAACTGCTCCTGAACTTACTAGATCGTGTCTAGGGAAATACAAAACCCAAGAAAATGAGGCAAGGTTCAGGGTATGGCAGCAAGCACCATCGATGAAGCCATAAAAATCCATCTGATTTGCATAACCAAAACATGGTATAAATGGTCGACACATTAAACTCAAAACCATAATGAAAGTACCAAAATACACTGAAAAGTCAAATAATGTACATATATACAAGGTACCATACATGAATGATCTAGGCATAGTACCTCTTTAGGTACAACCCATTGTAAGGTTTCCTAAAGGGGATTCCATCATAATCCATGAGCTCATAGGCCCCTTTTTCTAAAACCTTGGAAATGATAGAAGGGACATACCACATTGATTCAAACTTCCCTTTTCCTATTTTATCATGTCTTTGATCATAAGTCAAGACTAGGTCACCTTCATTAAACACATGAGGTTTGAAAGATTTATCGTATTCCCCCTTGACGCGTTTTCTATGTGCCTGATTAGCCAAGGCAGCATCTCGTCTAGTTTTGTCAAGGTTGGTTAAGCATAAAAACCTTTCTTCCTCGGTAGAAGTATTAGGGAGAACTTCAATGATAAGTTTCAAAGACAAAATCTGACACTAAATAGGTAGGGCAGCTTCTAGTCCATATACTAATTGAAAAGGTGTAAAACTAGTTTTTTTTTCACTGAATTTCTATAAGCCCAAAGAGCAGAGAAGAGAGTCTAGTGCTAGTTAGATTTGTGATCTCCAAACATCCGACATAGCATAGTTCTTTAAAAAAAATTAATGGCCTCAACTTGAAAATTAGCTTGCGGATAATAGGGGCTTGATTTTTCATGGCAAAAACCCAAATTATCACTTAACTCTACCATCATTTGATTCTGGAAATGTGATCCATGATCAGTGACAATAGACTGAGGAAATCCAAACCTATCTATTACATGGTTAAAAGGGAAGAGGGCGGTAGTCTCACCATCCTTTGCATATGTAGGCATAGCATCAACCCACTTAGTGAAATAATCCATGGTTACTATGATGTAACCATGCCCCCCAGATGAGGTAGGCTTACAATGTGTGAAATCGATCCCCCATTTGGCGAAAGGGCCAACAGAAATGATGGGGTGTAACGGAGCAGGGTGGGTGTGATTTTTCGGGTAAAAGTGTTGACAGGGTGGGAATTTCTTAATATCCTCATGACAATATTTAAAAATAGAAGGCCAGAAATAGCCAGCGCGCAAGATTTTCTGAGCTATAGCCATCCCAGAAAGATGATCACCACATGCCACATAATGGGAGTCATTAAAAACTTGTTCATCCTCATCATCGGTGAGGCATCATCAAAGAATGGTATCTACACCATGTCTATACAATGTATCATTGAGGATAAGATAGTACTTTGCATGGTGACGAATGTGGTGACGATCCTCACGAGATATAGTAGTCTGAAAACGTTGTTTCTAGAGATAAATGATTAAATCTCCATACCACGGGTTACTTGTGCTTATTAGGAACATAAATTCATCTAGGAATGAATCATTGGGCTCAGAATATATTAAAGCATAGGGAAGATCACACATCATCTTGACAAAAACTAATGACTTATTTGAAGTAGCTTTGGCAAATTCAAGATCAAACTCCGATAGGATAACAATCCATCAGGAGTATTTGCCCCCCTAGCACCTGATGAGTCAAGATGTAGTACATAGGGTTTTGGTCTGCGAGTACAGTAGTAGTGCGAAGTAGGATATAGTGACAAAATTTTTGGACAGAAATGACCATATCCAATGCTAGCTTCTCCACACGTGAATATCAAGTTTTGGAATCCAAAAGATTCTTACTAGTGTAATAAGTCACATGTTCTAGGTCATTCTGGTCCTCTTGAGCTAAAGCCATTCTGATAGTAGTAGTAGAGGCAGTAACATACAAGAGAAAATCCTTTGAGTAATCTAGGGGGTGTATGATGGGTGAATGAGTCAGAGCATGTTTGAGATTATTGAAGGCTCATTGGGCCTGGTCATCCTAGAAGAATGGAGTGTCCTTCTTAAGGAGACACATATAACCATGCTTTTTTCTCACCGAAGTTACAAACAAAACGACAAAGAAAGTTTGCCTTCCCTTGCAAACTTTGGAGTTCAAGCAGGTTGGCTGGGACAGGTAAAGTGAGTATTGCATCAATATTTAAGGGATCAATCTGAATACCATCCTTGGAGACTAAGAAGCCTAAGAGACATCCCGTCTCAACGCAAAAAAAATATTTGTGTGGGTTCAGTCGTATATCGTAATTTTGACACCTCAGGAAAATGTCTCAAAGATGTCGAGGATGGTCTTCCTATAGTTGTGAGTGCATAGGGAGATCATCAAGGTAAGGCTCCACAATATTCTTAATGTCGTGAAATGCATAGGACATGGCATGCTGGAATGTGTCCCCTGTTACCACCTAAGTTGTACTTAGTGGTTTTTTTTATCAAGTGAGCCTAGTGAACTGGACAAGGATAACTTGTTCGGACTTCAGAGAACCTTCAGTCTTGCTTCTAGGAAGCTTTGTTGTACTATATCACATGTTCATACCCCATGGGGTAATTGTAATAAATGTTCTAGCATGATAGTGTCTGTAAAAGACTTGGTCTCTTAGACTTTATTTGTCAATCTGATCAGCCCAGGGTGGTTTTTCCCTTGGTTATTATTGGTTGTTGAATAAACGACTAATAATTTCTGAGTTTTTCACTCCATACCTCCAAAGTTGGGGTGGCCAGCTTGGCATTTAGGCCTATTGAGGTTATTAGAGTCTATGTGTCAATGTATAAACATGCTAGACATCATGGTCGAGTCATATGAACATGTCTAAGTCCTGCTAGGTTTTTTCAATTTTTCAATTTTTTAGTTTTTTCAGTGTTTTTTATTAAAATTTAATTTTTCAAAAACTTAGGATATTTTTTAATAGTTTAATTGGAAAAATTGATTTTGTAATAAAAGTGGGCCAAATAGTCTGTTTTAGTCATGTAGGTGCTCATTTTCAAGCTAAGAACACCATGTAAACCCATGGACCCACTATTTCCTAGTTTTGAGTGATTTTCCATCACTCAGGTCAGAAATCCCCAAAAATCAATTATTGATTATTTTAATTAATAAATTGATGAATAATTGAGCAAATCCAAAATCATAGATCAATGGATTCTCAGCCAATTTGATTGAAATCAGTCATATTTGAAGCAGATTGACTGGATCTGACAAATCCTTGACTGAAGGAGGGGATCAAATCAGATCCAGAGTTGATCTTCAGCATCCTTTATGGGGAATTTCTCCCTCCCTCTCTCCTCAACACATTTTGGCTCATCCAGATGAGTTTTGGTGGATGCTTCAGTCAACAGGTTGAGGTGTCAGTCAAATCAGCTCTCCGATTGACAATTGCACTCAGTGAGACTCAGATCTGGCTCAATTAGACATAGATCAGGCATTGATGGACTCTTCATCAGCATATTTGGTCTATCTCATTGGGATTTGCGCCCCCCTGGGCGGGATCTCCTTGTTTTTGTATATGTCCAAGCATAAGCCTCCTCTTCCAATAGTGAGAACTGGGATTGAGGTGTTGCTGCTATTGTACTGTTGTTATTGTTCATTTGAAATAAAGAGAAGCTTTGGAGGCAAGACGATGTTGTGCCATTGTATGTGTGGATGACGATTGCCATTATTTAACTGAGGTAACCTGTATCTGTGTTCATGATTTGCTAATTGCTTGTAGATACGTTGTTAAGATTAATAATAAGCTTATTATAATATTGATAGGAAAGGTGATTTTCAATAAGTTTATTGGCCATCTCTTTCCTTTGATGCATGTTTAGAGATCTAGATTCAACATTTCCTATAAGCTTATATGCATGTTATTTTGAATCTCTGTGTATGTACTAATTGGATCTCACAAGTTTTTCGGCAAGTTTCTTGATTTCAGCTGAGCTGAAGGTTCCTACATTGGAGAGGATGCTGATCTAGTTTGCTTCTTCACTCTCTCCAAAACCTTCCAAAGGCAATAGTCCCTCGACATTCCACCTGAAAGCTCCACTGTGGATCTTCAAGGAAACCAGCATTTCTCTCCTCCTCTTCCTCCCTCAAGATCAACTCTTTTACCCAGTTAATTTTTTCATAGCTTTGATTTTGTTTAGATCTATCATATTAAAATTAATTTCAACATAGATCTATCCTTTCAAATCCCATAGTCTAGATATTGCTCTTAAAATATTTCATAATCTTTCTAGATCTAGCTTTAGGGAAATCGTCCTTTTTTGTATGTAATTTTAAAGAAAATTCATAGCTTGCATGCATTTGATTTCTGTTTGCTGCACATTAAAATTTCACATTCTGCAATAAAATTTCCCATCTCATTGTCTTCCCAAAAGGCAAGCCAAGATCCCAAGGAAAGCTTGCTTTCCTTGGTTCCTGTTTTCCCCTTTTAACTAGTTTTCAGCTTACCTTTTTTGGTTAAAAGTGAGCTGACCCAAAGGTACTTTCAGAGTGATTTTGGGAATATTTCAGTCTGATATGCTTGCTTTTTTTAGCATGTTTTATAGAAACTAAAGGAAGCTGTTGTTCGGAGGTGGCCTTAGGAGTGTTCAAATCCCCCCAAGGGGTCTCCCATTTGACTAAAACCTTTAATTTTCGCACTTTGTAAGATCTTGATTTCATTCCATATAAGGATAAAGAGGAATTATATCAGTTCTTTGATATTGTAACCATTTTTAATAAAAATATTTTTTTTGAATAGGCTCTTTCGAGCCCATTCCCCATCCCCCCTTGGGGGGATTTGCGTCGGTGTCCTTTTTGTTGCTTTTTGCTCATCTCTTTTCAAACTAGCATTGATATAATATGCAGGTTAGTATAATTTATTTCATTATCAATTTCATATTCCATATTTTATATTTCAAATTAATCGTAATACTTACCCCACGACTTCCCGATTGACTCGAAAGGGGAAAGAGATTCGTGGTAGCACTAATTAGGAAACTAGAATTGTGTATATATTTTCTTTTTCCTATCATTTGTTTTTCAGCTATTGTAAAATTAACCCCTCCTCAATTCCCCGATTGAGATCCACTTGGATCGAAAGAGGTTCCTGGAGGGTTTTCTTTTAAACAAGAACACCCATTGAAAATTTATTAAAATTGACAAGACTCTGGTGTGTATGCTCTACACTTGGCTGTGATTCATCCAATCAGTCAAGCTATATCAAAATCACTTGAGTGACTAGTATAATTAGGACTCACTCTCCCAAATTAACAAACCAACAGGTGAAAATCCAACACCTAGATCAAACCATCACGGTGGAAAAATACCCAAAGGAAGTGAAAACTTATAAAAAGTGACCTCAGGGTGCCGATCTCTGTCACAACCTAATGGGTGCATTATGAACAATATCCCCAGAGACTCCATTTCATCCCACATATTCCTTGCAAGTAGCCGTGAAGTTTTAGTTTTGGAAATACTCCAAGTACTCTCAGGTATATCTAGAGTCCCCCCCTTCACCTAATCTTAATCAACTTACACTTCAAATTTAACTTAAAACGTACCAAGAGGCAATCGCAAAAAAATCACTCCAAGAACATGCAAGTACATTGATCTTATTTTTTGACTCCATTCTAAGGCACTGGTTATTTTCTTACTTTATATATATATTGTGTCTCAGCATTTTGCTTTTGTGTGTTCATTTTGTATCTTGCCATCTTTGATTGTCCATAGTTAAATCTCGAACTCCTAAGTAACTCATTCAGTTTAACATCACCTTACTAAGTAAATTTTCCTTAGTAACATAATAGGGTCTACCCCCCTTGGCTTTGTTAGGAGTTGAGCCTAAATGGAGTCAAGAACAAGGTGACATCCTTGACTCGAGACTTTCCCCCAAGGACACACTGAGTAACTTGAAGATTTCTTCCACGTGACCCAGGTGTGTGAAAGGCGGCAACAACCCCAGCATTCTTAAGGCCAAAAGGTAACTTCTTGTAGGAAAAGGTTCCCCACAGGCATATAAATGTAGTCTTATGTTGATCAACAGGCAATATCTCAATCTGATTGTAGCCAAAAAATCCATCCATAAATGAGAAGTTGACACTCCCAGCATAGTTATCGATAATCTAATCGATGTGAGGAGTCAAAAATTTGTCCTTGGGACAAGCTTTAATCAAATCTCAAAAATCGATACAAACTCGAATAGTTCCCTGATTTTTGTTCACATGAACAATATTTGATACCCATTCTATTAGGGGTATAGCATAGATAAATCCTACCTTCAGAAGTTTTTCGACTTCGGCTTTGATAGTCGCAGCCTTTCGCAAATGGACTTGTCTCAATTTTTGCCTAACCGGTCTGGCCGTAGGATAGGTTTTGATCTCATGGAATACAATGGATGAATCTATCCCAAGCATTTCTTCATAGGACCAGGCAAAAATATCTCGAAATTCTTTAAAAGGTGCTTTATACTCTTCAGTTTCATCTATTGAACAATTTTTCCCTATGCGAACATGTTCAATAGTTCCAGAATTGACTGATATGTTGATTGGAACCATTTTGGTAATGTTGCATAAATTGCCTTCACACTCAGAATCTTGCAACAAGGCAGGTGTTTGTGGATCGTTGACAATATCAATGCCCCAGAGAGATACAAAATCATTATTTGTCGAACTGGTATTGGGGAAGAAGGAAGATCTATGATGGTGATCCTCCCATGTGGATGTACTTGTATTCATAATCTCTATAATAGATTTGTCCAATGGAAAAGCCTGCGAGAGATAATCCAAAGTAGGAAGCGAAGGTTCTAACTAGTAGGGCAGGTGGTAAGGATATGAGGCCACCAGATGAAGATCATCTGTAGGAACATCAGAAACAAATTGGATGGCATCATAAACTACTTCATGTAGGCTGATGATCTTGAGGATGTCTCAACAAATTTTTTACCCTTAGGATCATAATTAAATGAATAGATCATATTGACTATTGTCGTTTCTATGCTAGAATGGGTTAACAGAAACACGCCCATGAGGACGGAGTCTTTCAACATCCCTACCCCAATATACTACTAACAAGGATGGGACTAACCTAGCAAAGGGATATTATTCATCGTAGTAGTGGTAACATCCATCATACAGAAATCAAGTTGATCAATTGTTACAATTCTTCCCAAATGCAGAAACTGGAGGGTTCTAAATGCCGTCGAAGCGACAACAGTCATAGCATAAAACCAGTTTCTTCCTAAGAGAATATTGTAGTCTAATAGGGCATCCACTAATTCCACCTAGATGGAAACATTTCCCCCCCTAGCTCAACTGAAAGTGTTGGCATGAGATCCTAGGGCTAGAAACCTCTTCCATCAAAGGATTTTAGTGTTGTCGATGATTTTACAAGCTTGGGAGATCCAATGGCTTTCCAACAAGACAAAGACAAAACAGAGGTTGAAGCACCTTCATCTAGAATAGTCCTAAAGACCTTTTTTCCAACTACTCTATTTATGACTTGAAAATCCATTTGGTGGGGTAATCTAGGTTTAAGGTTCTCTGGATTGAAATGAATCAGATTCATGTCACTCGGGTCTATGGCTCCCAAAGAGTTTAATAAGTTTTTGCATTGAATGGGACAACTTTGGAGTACTTCTAAGCTATACATTACACATGGTGCCTAAGCTAGGTCTTCTACAACAATATAAAACTATGCAGCTAGAGAATTAGGGTTAAAAACAGCCTTCCTCAGAGTACTCTTGGGTGGACGCAAAATCATGTCGAGATTAGGATTCTCGATCATTAGGGGACCATTAGACGAGGATGCAGGAGAACCAGTAGAAGGAGATTTATCAAGAGAAGGTTTCTCAATTTTCTTCTCCTCTGGTTTGTCAGATCACTGGCTTCGAGTTGTTATATTAATAGTATCCGATGACATCATTCAAATTTCCTCTGTGGAACTAGAATTTCCCTAGTTAGACATGTGGTCTACCAGTGGTTGCTGAGAAGGCAAATGGTCAGTGAGAACTACCGGTGTAGGGTTACTCTTTAAACATTTATTAATTTCATCACATTGAGGACACTCTTTCATGAAATGATCACCGCCACACAATAGGCAGGGATACTTAGCTTTCTATTTTCCTTTATTTTCATTCTCCGGGGTCGTAGGTTTGGGGTTTTCCTGTTGGTTTCTGGTTTTCTTGTTTTTACTTTTTCCTTTATTCTTATTACCGGATGATTGTATGCTTTGAATAGCATTCACCTTGGTGGAAACCGTAGGGTTGGAAGGAGCAGGAGTGGAAGGATTGGGTTGTTTGGAATATTTAACCATTAGCAAGGGCTGGATTCAACCAATAACCCCATCAACGAGAGTTTCTGCAGATGGCTTAGTTGGGTCAGTGCTAGGTCGAGGAGCTTGAGGAATGAGGTCGTATAAAGTTCCAGGCTGGGAATAGACCAAGTCTAGATAATGCACATGAATAATGGCTTTCTCTTTAGTAACAGCACCCCCCATAGCCACATCTCAGGCAATAGGTGGCAAAAAATATTTTGTGAACCAATGAGCAAAGAGTTGGTCCGAGATAGGAGCTTTAATGAGCCTTCTATGCCTTCTCCATTCATGAATGTGTGTGGAGGTGTTTTGATGTAGAGAGGTTAAAAGTTCCATATCCATTTCGTATCGAAAGGGTAGCTAAAAGTGTGTGAGGAAAACATTTTCCAAAGCACTAAAATCCAAAAACGATTGTCGTGGAAGTTCGATATACCACTTCACAGTCGTGACAGTTAAAGTGCGTTGGAAGAGTCTTAATCAAATAGAATCATTCATCAAGGAATTAGACAAACACCATAGATGAAAATTCATAACATGATTTTTGGGATCATCTCCCTGCTTACCATTGAATTTTGGAATATCCAATGGTAACTTGACTGGAATGGGAGGCCATGAAGCATTATGTTGGATGGGGTCATTGATCAATTTGGACAAATCAGGCAAGTCCAAAGTTTCTAGGAAAGGTAACTAACGATTTAGTTTAACATATTGGTAATATTTATAAGGAATGTAACCACCAGTAGGACCATAAGTGGACTGATACACAGGCTGCTGAAAACGTTGATGGGATGATGAACCTTCGAAAGATGGAACTCCAAGGTTAGGGCCGCCAGGACCACCAGAGCCATTAGGAGGATTAGGATGATTAGGAGGACGACCTCCAGGACCACCAGGACCACCAATACCTCCGGGGCCATCGGGACCACCGGGACCACCAAGGCGAGGACCTCCAAGACCACTAGGGGGAGGACCACCAGGACATCTAGGACCACCAAGAGGACAACCACTAAGACATCTTGGACCACTAATACTCACGAGACCACCAGGAAGAGGACCACTAGGACCCATGAGACCACCAGGAGGAGGACCACCAAGACCCCTAGGACTACCAGGAGGAGGACCACCAGGACCCCCGAGACCACCAGGAGGAGGAACACCATAAGGTGGCCCTCTGAGACCTGTGGGGGGAGGACCTCCATAAGGTGGCCCTCTGGCACCTCCCAGCCATATGAATAGGTATTCCTCCTAATGCTGGCATGTAGGACTAGTTGGGTTTCCCCCATGGAGTAAAAGTATTTCTAGGATATGGAATTCCAGTGTATGACATGCCTGTAGGGGTAGGTTGGTAATTCATATTTCCTATAGGTACTTGATTTTCTGGGTAACCATGTTGATGTATTTGTAACTTTGAAATGTATTCATCTATGTATATTATGTATTATAACCCGATGTTTATTCTGGGATGTATCTATAATGTAATTGAGTCATTTTGTCATGCCCCAATGTTCCAATTGGGAGGATCAATAATGTCAACAAGTCATGTCAAGTCATTGTGGGTAACCCTCCGATTGTCTAAGGGTTAAAGTCCCAGCAGTTCTGAGGCACTAGGGTTATTAGACTCTCCTAGTAGAGGTCGTCCCTAGTAGGGTTTTATTCATGCCAGGATTAGTATAAATAGAGAGTTGGACTCTTTATTTAGTACACATCACAAACACACTCAAGTGTAGAGCATAGTTGAGGAAGGAGAAGACACTGGGGCTATATAAGAAGAAGGTTACTACTATCGGCAAATCACTTAATGTTTTGGGATTTTACTATTTTGGTGTTGATTCTATCTTTAAGGAAGTTGCAGGATTTTCTCCATTTATGGTTTCCCAGAGGAAAAACACTATGTTCATTGTCTCTTGTGTTTGATTGTTGTACTTGCTATTCTCTTAGTTAAAGATCCTAATAATTCTAGCTTAATGTTGAAAAACTAACATGGTATCAGAGCTAACCTGAGAAGAAGAAACTGTGCAGCTACGGAAACTAGGGCTTCCTATTTTGTGGATCTCTCTCCATATATTTTCAGCGAAATTAGGGTGGAATAACTCTCCTCCCTACGGCACATCTTTCTGTCGAAGAAGAATCCAATTCTAAGGTTTTTCAGTTTTGGACCCGACACTACTACCGGAAATTAGGGCTTTTCACAAAAGAGGAATTTTTCAGTGAGCCCATGCCTAGATTGATCTCCTCCCCAAAATCAAAGTTAGGGATAAATTTCAAGGAATTTGGGTGGACAGAACTCTGGAAAAGCAAAACCCTAATTTGCTCCTGATCCACTACTGTGGGATTTCAACTGCAAATCCAAATCTGACATCTTGACCTGGTAAGATCTAAATATTTTGTATTTCCATTTGAGGTTCTCAGTTTAATATGTTTCATCATACCAAGCTTGATGAAAAGCTTGAGGGAGCTGATAACTTCTGAGATTGGAAGTATAGGATCTCCCTGGTATTGGAAGAAAATGAGTTGGACTCCTACATACATGAGGAGATTACAGTTCCAAAGGGAGATTAGGAAAAGGCCTTGCATAAGAAGAAATTGGTTATGGAAAATAGGATCATTGATGATTCTATCAAGGATCACCTTATCCCATAGGTTTCCTCTCTTAAGACACCTAAAGCTATGTTTGATGCCCTAACCAAACTGTTTGAAGGGAAGAACATAAACCGGAAGATGACCTTGAGGAACCAACTGAAGAATGTGAAGATTCAGAATGTAGAGACCATCCAGTATTACTTCACAAGGGTTTCTTAGATCAAGGAACAATTAGAAGCTATAGATGAAGAAGTGGAGAATGCATAAATTGTGATGACAACACTGAATGGCCTTCCTAGGTCATGGGATTCTTTCATTCAAGGAATCTGTGCCAGAAATAAGTTAGTCAAATTCAGCAGACTATGGGAAGAATGTTCTTAATAAGAAGCTCGGATAGCAGATCGAGAAGAGAAAATGGGAAGTGAAGATCAAGCTCTCAAATTTCACTCCAAGAAAGGAAGAAGAAGATCTCATCACTCCAAAGGTAAGGATCCTCATCATAGAGATAACAGTAGAAGGGACCTATCTAAAATAAGATGTTATACATGTGATGAAAGAGGACACTTTGAAAAATACTGTCCTAAGAACAAGGTTCACTCTCATAAGAAGAAGGGGAACAAGAGAAGACATCATGCTCATGCTGCAGAAGATGATGAACCATCCAAGAAAAGAACCAGATATGAAAGTGAAAGTTCTTCCAGTGAAGATGAATATGTTTTTATTTCTACTCTTATGGGAAACATTACTCATGGAAGCACTGATTGTCTTATAGACAGTGGGGCTTCCAAACATATGACAGGATTCAAGGAATCCTTTGTCAAACTTTCACAACATGAATCACCTCACAAGGTGAAGCTAGGAGATGACTACCAGTATCCAATAAAAGATAGTGGGGAATCCTCCTATAAGCGAGACTCTGGAAAGTCTATAACAATGAAGGAAGTTTTGTTTGTGCCAAGACTCAAGAAGAACCTCCTCTCCATATTGGCACTAGATGCAAAAGGAATGACGGTTGCATTCATAGATGATCAAGTCATCATGTGGCCAAAAGGAAAGACTATCGATGTTGTAGTGGTGATTGGAGAACAAGAAGGAGGATTGTACAAATTAAAGGGCCATCTAGAACAAGAATTGGTCCATGACATAGTAGAGCCAAGTGAACTTTGGCATAGAATGCTTGCACATGTGCATTACAGAGCACTGCGAATTGCAAGAAAAGATATTGAAGGTCTTCCAAAACTCCAAGCAAAACACGATGGGGTCTACAAAGGATGTGCTAAAGGAAAGAATACAAAGAAGACATTTCCTAGTAGCGAAAGCAAAGCCAAAGGAATCCTAGAAATCATCCACTCCAATGTATGCGGTAGTATGTCATCAAGCTCACTAAGCGGGTATGCATATTATGTTTCTTTTATTGATGATTTCTCTAGGAGGACATGGGTTTACTTCATGAAGAACAAAGATGAAGTATTCAGCAAATTCAAGGAATTCCAAGCCTTGATCAAGAATCACACTGAAAAGAAGATTAATATTTTTTGATCAAACAATGGCGGAGAATTCACTTCGAATGAATTCAAAGAGCTATGCAAAGAATCAGGGATTAAGAGGGAATTTTCCACTCCTTATAATCCACAATGGAATGGGATTGCGGAATGGAAGAACAGAACCATCATGGAAGCTGCAAGAGCTATGCTTCATGATCAAGATATTCCTATGCATCTTTGGGATGAAGCTACCAGAATAGCGGTGTATGTACAGAACCGTACTCCACATAGAGTACTCGAGAACAAGACTCTTGAAGAAGTCTTCTCCAGTAAGAAACTAGAACTCAGCCATCTCAGAATATTCGACTGTCCTGTATACATACACATTCCAAAAGAGAAGAGAAAAAAATTAGATCCATCAGGAAAGAAGGGTATATTTGTGGGATACTCTGAAAGCTCGAAGGCTTACAGAATATATTTCCCAGGATATAAGAAGATTGACATTAGCAGGGATGTGACATTTGATGAAGACACATCTTACAACAAATCTAGAAAAAGACCTGATAAAGAACCTGAAGAAGCAGAAGCACCCAAAATTCATGATACAACCATGAATGAAGAAACTCAAGAATAAGATGGAGATTTTGAAGAACCAAAAATACCTATAGATCCACCTCTGGAGAAGAATCCTCATAAGAGGAAACTTGCTTGGGTACGTGAAATTATCCAAGGTGGGGAATGATATGGGGCTCTAGAAGAGAATCATAGAGAAAGAAAGAGGACCAAATCCTGCTCCGGGTATGTATCTTTACTATGTGATTTCATTGATAAATAACCTTCCAGTTATGAAGAAGCAGCATAACGAAAAGAATGGAAGGATGCTATGATTGAAGAGTATCAATCGATCATGAAGAATGATGTTTAGGATATTGTTCCAAGACCAGAAGGGAAGTCAGTTGTAAATTCCAAATGGATCTACAAGATCAAACATGCTGCAAACAGTAGCATTGAAAAATATAAATAAATATTTGTGGCTCATGGTTTCTCTCAGAAAGAAGGAATAGATTATGAAGAAACCTTTGCTCCTGTAGCCAGATACACTTCCATCAGATTAGTACTTGCTCTGGCTGTAGTGATGAAATGGAAGATACACCTAATGGATGTCAATACTACTTTCTTGAATGGTGTAGTGGAAGAGGAAGGGAATGTAGAGAAACCACTCGGCTTTAAGACTCATGACAGGGAGTCTCATGTATGCAGATTGAAGAAAGCCCTGTGTAGTTTGAAACAGGCACCCAGGACCTGGTACGACAGAATTGACAGCTTTCTATCAAGTTTGGGATTTACCAAGAGTAACGCAGATTCCAACCTCTACTACAAGGTTGAATATGGAAACCCAATGATGCTTCTGCTATATGTAGATGATCTATTTGTGACAAGAAGGGATGGGTTGATTGTTGATACAAAGAGAAAGATTGCTGCCAAGTTTGAAATGAAGGACTTTGGGATGATGCATTATTTTCTAGGTATGGAGGTGTGGCAGAGTGCAGATGGAATCTTCCTTGGATAAGGGAAGTATGCAATAGAGATCCTAAAGAGGTTTTGGATGATGGACTGCAAGGCTATGGCCACACCTATAGCATCGAACCTGAAACTATTGAACGATGGTTCATCAGATTCGGTTGATGCTACAATGTATCATCAGATGATTGGGTCCTTGATGTACCTGATGAACATGAGACTAGATATTTGCTTTGTTGTGAACACCTTGAGCCAGTTCCTGACAAATCCGAGACATGTTCACTTGATTGCTGCAAAAGCATATTTTGAGGTACCTAAAGGGTATAGTTGATTATGGGCTCAAGTATGATGCAAATCAGAAGATTAACCTGAAGGGTTATGTTGATTCATATTGGGCAGGCAGTGCCATCAATAGGAAGAGCACTTCAGGGTGTTGATTTAGTGTGGGATCAGGTGTGATCTCTTGGTTTAGTAGGAAGCAATCCTATGTGGCTCTGAGTACAGTTGAAACGGAGTATGTCACAGCTTGTTTAGCTAGTTGTGAGGCAGTATGGCTAAGGAAGCTATTGTCTTATTTATTTGATCTGTAGTTGGATGCTACTTGTATACATTGTGACAACCAGAGTTGCATAAAGTTGTCAGAGAATCCAGTGTTCCATGACAAGTTGAAGCATATCGAGATCAAGTATCACTATATCAGGGATGTGGTGCAGAGGGGAGTAGTGAAGCTCCAATATGTGGTGACAAAGGAACATATAGCTGATGTATTGATGAATCCATTGGCTAGGCTGAAGTTTGAGTACTTCAGGGAGAAGCTTGGTGTTCTCCAGATCGATGTTTCCTCCAAGGGAAAGAGATGAGACCCATAGGCATTCTGACATGGTGAGAGGATTGGTTCCTTCCATGGTCAGATGCAAGGGCTAAGCCATTCTGTCATGGTGAGAGGATTGGTTCCTTCCATGTCAGATATGAGTGCTGGCCATTCTATCGAGTAGGATAGATGTAAGGGAAATTGCCATTCTAGGAATGGAGGTGGCTGGTCAATTACCAGGAAAACTCAGTCCAGGACTAAGAATCCATTCTGATGTGATAGAGGGATGTGTTACCACTTGATAAAATGTAAGGGCTAATCCATTCTGTCATGGATAAAGGATTAAGTTCCTTCCATGTCAGATGTGGGTGCTGGCCATTTCGACGAGCAGGTCAAATGTAAGGGCAACTACCATTCTCTAGGAGAATGGAGGCACTTGGTCAGTTACCAGGTAGCTTAGTCTAGGACTGGGGGCCATCCTGATATGACTGTAGGGTTGGTTCCTACAAGATCAAATATGTGTGCAAAGCCCTTCCATCATTGTTGTAGGATGTGTTCCTGCATGGATGTATGTAAGTGCAGAGCCTTTCCATAGATGATAGTAGGTGTGTCCTATCATGCTGATGGATGTGAGTGCTGAGCCTTTCCACAGATGATAGTAGGTGTGTCCTATCATGCTGGTGGATGTGAGTGCTCCACCTTTTCACAGATGATAGTAGGTGTGTCCTACCATGCTGGTGATTGTAAGTGTTTTGCCTTTTCACAGATGGTAGTAGGTGTGTCCTACCATGTTGGTGATTGTAAGTGCTGAGCCTTTCCACAGATGGTAGTAGGTGTGTCCTACCATACTGGTGGATGTGAGTGATGTGCCTTTCCATAGATGGTAGTAGGTGTGTCCTACCATGGTGATTGTAAGTGCTGAGCCTTTTCATAGATGATAGTAGTTGTGTCCTATCATGCTGGTGAATGTGAGTGTTGGGGCTTTCTGATGTGATTGTAGGATTGGTTCCTACATGATCAGATGTGAGTGCTGGGTGTGCCTTTGTGATGAGTAGGTTAGATGTAAGTGCTGGGCGGGCCATTCTGATGAGTAGGTCAGATATAAGAACTGAAGAAGACCTACATGGAGGCTAGGCCTACAACCAACATGAAAAAGGGTTGGCTCTGTAGAACTTCCTGTGACAAGAAGAATCGTGAGATAGCACCCGTGATGATCTAATGATGATGAGCTAGCAGTGATGATATATATTGAGTGATGATCTAGATCCAGTGATGATGTCTAGTGATGATCTAGATCCAATGATGATCCAAATCCAATGATGATGTCCGGTGATGATCCAGATCGAGTGATGATCTAGATCCAGTGATGATGTCCAGTGATGATCCAGATCGAGTGATGATCTAGATCTGAAGATGAATATGACTTGAAGATGAAGATGACTTGAAGACTAAGAATACTTGAAGATGCAGATGATGATATGATCCAGAGAAGAAGACCAGTGCTAAAAATTGTGTCAAAAGAATACCTTCCTAGTTAAGAGGGAGTGTTGATGTATTTGTAACTTCGGAGTGTATTCATCTATGTATCTTATGTATTGTAACTTGATGTTTATTCCAGGATGTATATATAATTTAATTGAATCATGTTGTCATGCCCCGATGTTCTGATCAGGAGGATCAATAATGTAAACAAGTCATGTCAAGTAATTGTGGGTAACCCTCTGATTTCCTGAGAGTTAAAGTCCCCACAGTTATGGGGCCCTAGGGTTATTAGACTCTCCTAGTAGAGGTCAGCTCTAGTAAGGTTTTATTCATGCCGGGATTAGTATAAATAGAGAGTTGGACTCTCTATTTAGTACACATCACAAACACACTCAAGTGTAGCGCATAGTTGAGGAAGAAGAAGACACTGGGGCTAGATAAGAAGAAGGTTACTATTGTCGGGAGATCACTTACTATTTTGGGCTTTTACTATTTTGGTGCTTATTCTATATCTAAGGAAGTTGCAGGGTTTTCTCCATTTATAGTTTCCCCGAGGAAAAACACTATGTTCATTGTCTCTTGTGTTTGATTGTTGTACTTGTTATTCTCTAAGTTAAAGATCCTAATAATGCTAGCTTAATGTTGAAAAACTAACAAACCATACCCCCAAGAAGCTTGACTAACAACAGGTTGTGCCCCTAAGGGTTGACCTGAACTCAATGGAAGGTGAACTATATTCAAAGGAGGAACATAAACCATGGATGTGCTTGCATTAGAGGCCTATTTATTATGAGTAACAACTCCACCATAAGGTAACATAGATCATGCCAGGGGTTTCCCCGTGACACTATAAGGTACTGATACAACTAGATTTGAATATTCCCCCCCAGCACTAGAAGACCTAGGAGGACTAGAAACAGACCTAACATTTGCAACCGTAGGGTTGAAATTTTGACCTAGGTCTTTCGAAGTCTCAACAGGATCAATAGGTTTCATAGAATCAGCCAGTGAATGATATCCTTCTAGCCAAGGGTCCGTATTATGGGGAAGAAGAGCCAACATAGGTTCTTTATGAGGGATTGGGGTTTTTAAGATAGTATCTAGTCTTTCCATTCTCTCCTGAAAATCTTGTGCACGGTGTGAATTTGTCTATATTCCTCTTCACTTGGTGAAGAATGTTCAAAAGGAAGCCTATGTTCTCCAAATGAAGTAATGGAATGTCCCATAGAGGTTCCCTAAAATAGAGCATCTAGACCATAATCCAGACGAACAGGACTATCAACACGACCTTCCACAAGACCATGGAAAGAAGTGTCACCAACAAGTGGTTGTTGAGCCAAGGGATTTGTATAAGAAGTGAATTGGTCTCCACTTTCTACAACTATATTCTCTTCCACCTGGGAAGTAGTTGCAGCTCCTTGGTCAGTAGCTTCCATTGGACCTTCTCTTGTAACGGGAGGAAAGTCAGGTGGTAAGCCCTGTGTTCTTCTAGACTGTCTCAAGCAAAACTCATCTAGATTACATAGTTTCTATTCTAACCTAGGGTTTCAAAGCTAAGAAAAAACACACCAAAACTTTCTCCTACTCAAGCTACAGGCCAACAAGCAAATTCAAATGATAGGATGAGCTCAAATGGTCGGTCTCTCACCAGGATTGTCAAGTAGGTGAAACTTGTGATATACCACAAGGGTATGTGTGTAGTAATCTCCTTGAATTTTTTTTTTGGTGCATTTCTCCACACAAGACAGCCAAAGGGCTTTTCTCAGATAAATAGGGTATCCTAGTGGTGTCTCCTAATATATGTAAGGTGCATGAGAGCTCAAATCGGTAGTAGTGTTGTCTAATGTGCAACCATTCACAAGGGGACTTCTGATATATAATCGAGTACATGAAGTACCTTTATATATACCTTAAGGGTACATGAAAGGCCGTTCGATATACCAATGATACATAGAAGAACCGCGCGAGTCCCAAGATGTAGTGCGGACAAGTAACGATAGCTCCTATGCTTAAAGACACCCGAACACGTCTCTAACCTAGCACTCAAATTTATATACAAATTGTAAGCCTATAACTACAATTAATTTTAAAGTGGACAGTTAGGTGAATGCATGAGGTTTTGATAGAAAAGTAAAACCATGCAGATATGAAATGCAAGTTCATTCACTTTACCATTCGGTACGCCTAATTATGGGAAGGAGAGAGGTTGTTTTTCTTTTTCAATTTTGATTTTAAAACCAAAAAATTCCTCAAACAACTATAAAAAATCCTTTTTTCCGAGCATACAATCAAACAACACTTTTATTCAAATCATCTCTTTTTGAAAGCACACAGGTAGGATAATATCTCTTTTCAAATGAAAAAGAAAGACAAAAAGCACTCAAATATGCACATGCAAACTATACTTTCAATTTTTTCTGAAGCATGGAAAGATCTAACTTAAACTATTGATACTTTTTCCTTTTAATGAGATAATGATGCAAATGAGACAAAAGAACAAAGGAGTCCTAAGATCTTGTGAGGCTAATTAGAGATCCAATGGCTTAGGCTCAATGAAATAATTACCTAATCTCAACAAATTTTCTTTTTAGAGAGAAAATAAGTCTTTCTCACACTTAACGAGAAATTGAAACAAGCAAACTGATCTAAGGGAGTCTTTGTTTTTAGTGATAGTCTATAACAATCAAATATCCAATATGACCTATATTTTCCAACTAACTCCTTTCAAGAAAAAACAAACTTACAAGCAGTAATGAATGATGAATCTAACCTAGCTTTTGATTTGAACAAACAAGCAATTTCCACATAAAAATTCCATATTTCAATCACTCAGACAAGTCCAAAAAAGCCTAGATAAGACCAATTAAACACACCAAATCCAAAAAATGACAAATGTTTTACAAAAACTTGAAAAAATCAAAGTTTGGGATAGGCCTACCTGGAACTGCGTAGATGAAGTTACTGACAGGAGGTTTTGAGGCAGAACCACTTCTTGCTCACTGGATTCAGGAGGTGGCACTACTTATGGCTAACTAGACTCAGGAGGTGGTACCACTTATTGCCAAAGGCACATGTGTGGTTCTTTGTAAAAGCCCAGAACAGCAGGAGAGCAGAAAATCAAGTTAGAAATGCAAAAAACTTCATAAAAACTGATGAATCAACCATAATATAGAGCACAAAAATTTAAGGTGGCTCAGATATGAAGAGATCTAAAGATTTCAAACCAAAACTTTAGTAGATCAGATGTAGATATCACTGCAAAGATAGGAATCTAGATCTTGGATTTAGATAAGAGTATTTCAAAAACTCAGGAAGAACAAGACAGATCTACTCCCCAGCAGGGTCGCCAAATTTGTTATCAGAAATATATCACCTTCTGCGGACAGAAGTTGTTCCTCTGGTCTGAATGGTTTAGATCCAGAACAAATGAGTGAATAAATCGGTTGAAGACATTCCCTGTATGTTATAGACATTTGGATTGTAACTTTGATGAAAGACCTGTATACATGTAAAACATATCAAACATACAAAGACATCAAAACTACCAGAAAATCATCTACACATCCATATTAGTGACTAAGGAATCTAATAACATATATGTGATATTTACGCAACAAAAATGTGGGAAGGAATTCAACTTTGCATTAGAAAATAAATGAAAGATATTACAACCATGTGCCTTAGTGCCAATACACTCCTTCAAAAGACTAGCACCTTGTCCCCGATAGCGCCAACTTCCTTCACAATTGCTCTCTAATGGATTAGACCAGGGTATCAATTCAATTGCATAAATTTACTATTCTTCTCTCCCCCTCAACCATGGAGTATGAGCTTGTATTTATAGGGCTCAAATGGATAGGATGGTTGAGAGATTGGTGGGTGAGGTGGCTACAAGATCCTACAAAGAGGGATCTTGACCTTAACCAAACCAGTTGAGTAGGGATAAGGTTAGACACAAGGCTCTTATTCTAGAATCCTCGAGAAACCTCCCTTTTAACTTTTTACCAAGGGCACCACTTATGCCCCTTTATGACAGAGCGGTGATGGGTAGAAAACACACCAACAACATAGGTTAAAGGTAGTGGCACTGTCTAGTTCTCACACAACTAGGGCGGTGCTGAATAGGGTACCGCTTATCTATTTGAGGATAAGAGTGGTGCTAAAATTTTGTATGTTGGAATCAACACCTAGAGAAAAATTCTCTTCAAGGTTGGGATTTGAGGGAAAATGTCTTGTGCTAGGGATCCTAGCACATGCTGGTGATAGATTTTAAGTGTAACAGTCCCTCATAATATTCATCAGTTCTTCAATGATCTTCAAGATGATAGGTTTTCCCATAAATATGAACTAGAAGTGAATAATGAAGAAGGTGAAGGTTCTTTTATTATCATTAATTATTATTATTATAAAACCAAATATTTGGTTTCTTTAGATGCAAAACACAATGATCAATTGTCTTTTGGTCAAATGCCAATGGAAATCAGTAAGGGAAATCCTCAGCTTTCAGATTTGCAGACAAAAGGAAATTGCGTCAACCATGAAGAACTGGAATTGCAGAGATCATCTATTTCTAAGGAGGAGCAGCAAGAGTATTTGCTTTCTCTTTATGTACCCGTTACTTAAAATCTAGATTAAAAAGATGATAATGACGAGGAAGATCATGCTAATGTTTTTTCAAATCATTATTTCTATGATGAATGTGAATCTAGCCCAGGTATTAAGGGAAGTGATCAGCACTCTTTAGAAATCAGTCATCTTGAGTTAGTGGAAGATATAAAATAGTATAACCTCAACAGAGTTGAATATTTTATATATTGTTGTCTTATTGCATTATCTCATGGAGTATTGAGAATTGAGGACACCCATTTGTAGTCCATTCTTTTAGAACAACATGAAGGAATAATTTTGCATGAGTTTCATGATCCCATGGCTTCTTGGATGGAGTTGTATTTTTTAAAGGTTTCTAATGCTCTAGATTTTGGCATACTTCCTATTTCCAGTCATAAGTATCAACTGCCTACAGACTCTTTATTGCATTTATCACATCTTTTGTGGCTTTTCTCAAACAATAGCATGCATGGAATTATGATTCTCAGTCAAATGGTTTCTTGGCTTCACTGTGTTGAGTCCTGGAAAATTGCAGGCACAAATAGCAAGGGATTCTCCCCAGTAAACGTTCCCAACTATCCCATTACTATTTGGTATGGGGAATCCGTCTGATTTACGGTCTGGCTACCGTAGGTCAAGTAACCAAAATAAAGGGTTTTACTGGTTACGGCCCGGTCCACCGTGTATATTTTAGTTTTTTAGTATGATATGAAAGTGCCTATCTAAGAATGCAGATTGATAGAGAATACGAGGAGCGGTCACAATGTGATGCGCAGCTTCTTACCTCTCGTCTTAACTCTCTCACGTCTAAATCGCACACAGTAAGAAAACTAAAATTAACTTAACTAAACTGTCCCTAGGGAGCGAGATTATCATTTAATGAGTAATGTATTACTGTTCATGCATTAAGAAAAATCACAGGTAGCTATTCTTTATTTCAAAACAAATAAACATGAATAGATAGATGAACAACAAGATAGCTCATTGTTTATGAAAAGCATTCATTACTCATAGTGGAAATTCCATAAAATAAACTAGAGGGCATTCATACAAGAACATAGGTTCAACAAGTTAGAACGATCTCACAGTTAATGGACAAAAGCTGAAAACGAAATAGTTCCCCTTCAAAAACATCCATTGCACAACATTTGAACATTCCACCAAAGCTTTCTCCAACAGGAAAAATTGTAATTATCTATTGCAAAAGGAAATAGTTCTTCTTACAACATGTTCTCACAAGTCTAACTGGGAAAAAGTCCCTTTATACATCTAACTCTCCTAAACTTATACAAAAAGAAAAACTTTTGGGATGCCCCCGAATGACTCTTGGGCTTCCCCAACGTTTCAAATCCCAAAATTTGTCCTATAGTGAGCGCTCATCAATTACACAATATATTCCATTTTAAAAAAAAATTAATAGAGCACTTCTATGAAGAGGGCCCCGCTTGATCATTAAAGAATTTTTTCCACACTTGTGCTTCTGCTGCTATGTTCTCAAATTTTGAAGGTTCAAGAAAATGGATGTTGATATCATACTTTGCAGCCTGATTTTTAATCACCTCTATTCTAGCTAGGCTCAAACGTAGCTGATCCTCAAGTAAATGAATGCTAACTGCTCCATGAGCTACTGCATCTTTCAGATCTACTCATCCAAATCCTTGACTTGTTGTATCTTCTTCTCATCCTCCTGATACCTGCTCTGGTAATGCCTCTAGTCTTTGTCCTGCAGCAAATTGGCAACTATTGTAGGTGACCAACACCCTTCTGTAGTATTTAGTACAATATCCTCTTGTTTTCTTCACATCTTTCTTGAACTCCTCTGCTGTGTTTATTGCAAATTCTAACAAGTCATAGTTCTACTTTAAGATGTCTTGATCTTTAGCTGGTAAATATGTAGGAATTTCTTCATTGGTTTCTATCCTTACCATTCTTCCAGTCAGGACTTCCAAAATGTCCTGAGACCTATCTACAAAATATGAGGTAGTCTCCAAAATTTCCTCCAATCTATTATCTATTTGCAATATGTTACATCTTTCCTCTTCAATAGACACATGCAGCTGGTGCATTCTTCTTCTTTGAGCCAGGACATGCTCCTTAAGAGGTCGAATATCAGTTTGATGTTCACTGGCATCCTTCAGTGATGCTGTTAATGAAGCAATATGTCCTTCAAAACCTGCTGCCTGCACCTGAAATTGATTTTATTTCTCTTCCATGGTGACCCTCTGTGCCTCCAACTCTTGTACTTTACTCTGTAGCTGGTCCTTTTCTGCACTAAGAGTTTTGTCACATGCCCCAATTTTGTAAAATAATATTGTCTTATTTGATTTTATTCCAAGACATTATGTTAAATTTTATGTTAAAGTTGTAACTGATGACTTAGGAGAGTCAAGGATGTGGAATGTAATTCTGAATATTTTAATTTTATATAAATAAAAGTGGAGGCAACATCTTGGGAGAGCTATTAGAAAGAGTGTTATTGGTCAATTTGGTGGAGGAGACTAGGTGGAGAGAAAATAGACAAGTGGCAGCATCCTCAAACACTTCCAATGTTGCAGGTGGAAACCTCCCTACATTTCGGGTCATGATCCCCCAAGAAAGTGGGATCAGAGCAGGTGACTCAATTAATGACAACTAACCCAAAAATACCGAGGCAATCTTAATAAAAAATCCCATTGAAGAGAGCTGAGGCTACTCATTCCAGGAGAAGAATCATTCAGGTGAATGCACTTCAAGGAATTAATTTGGAAGAGAATTTTTTAGGAAGGTGTTTGAGGGGTAAACTGCAGGAAGTGATCTAGTACAGCTTTCCAACTGAAAGATTTGGCTGTAGTGTGTAGAGTTGGTATTGAGTCATTGGACTAGTACTTTTTTGTTTGCTCCACCTAGTCCCAGTCAAGGAGACCAGGAATAGGCTCGGGGGTCCTGAGAAGTCATTGTTTAAGCACTCTCCAGGATTTGGTAGGGAGGAACGGCCTCCCAACATTGTTGTCATCCAGCTTTCAAAACATATTCTACGTGTATTCTACTATCTTTTAATTTCTATGTTAAAGTTTATATCTAAGTATGAACAAATAATGAATGATTTATATGTTATGTTGTGAACTGTTAAGTTTGAAATCTCTTAGTTGTTTTACTGCTGAATATGTTCTTTGATGAAAAATAATCCTACCTGTGTTTTTCCCCATCTATAGTAAACTAGATCGTACTCTAGCACATGTAGTATGTTTAAAATGAATGAAGCATGATAGGAATCTGAAATGAATAGAGTACTTATGTTTTTTAGAGTATTGAAATATTTTCTTTCAGTAGATAGTTTTTTTCTAGAAAGAATATCAATTTGTTGTGTAGGGTTGTTGTTAGAACCAGAATCTGTATTAAGAATATTAGAAAAAGAACAGGATCATATTATTTTACTAATAGCAGTATATTCAAGTATGTAATTCATTCTTTTACACAGCACCTTCTTTTATAAACTATGCATCTGCACTGAAACAGAAGAAATAGAGACATCCGTTAAATGCTTATTATTTATGTTAAGTAAAGATGTAAATATGGTTTTGTTAGTTTATATCTTTTCTTAATAATAATAGTTATTTTTACCTTCAACTATCTGAAATCTAAGTAAGTATTGGTAACCTAATTAAATTCTGAAGATAAACTAATTTAAGATAAGGAATATAATAAATAAGAACTTAATAACTCTTACAGTATTCTTTCTCTTAGAGTTAAAATAACTAAAATACAGTAGTAACCTATGCATAAAATATTATTAATAAGGAATTATCTTAACACACTTAGATGCAAATTATATGTAAAGGAGTATTGACAGGTATGAAAGTTCTTATTTCTTTCACCAAGCTTACAAAATAATCTAAATAAACTCAACTATTATAGACTGTTCTCGTTCTTTATTAATAATATATTTATGTAAAAATAAACTTAAAGGAATACAGTATGTACAAACAATATTATTATTAATACAAATAATATTATTATTAACAATAAACAGTATTGTTTATGAATTGGTAATTCTTTTAAAAAAGCTGAAGAAATCTTGTGACAGTAATCGAATTTAACAAAAGAGCAATATAGAAATCATCATTATAAAAGTTAAATAGGATAAACCCTAGCTCATGTTTCTGAGCATAATTTATCTGTATTCTTATATACATCAGTAACCTAGGTTAAACCATAAGTTAGTTCTTTTAAACTATTAAAGAACTAACTGAATTTAAACACAGAAATGAAATACATCACTGATCAACGTATACAAAATGTACTTATAAAAGAAACTATGTCTTTTCATTTTATTAACAGTATGTATCTATAAAAGTAAATGACAAGGTTAAAACCATTATAATTATTACATTTACAAATACCAAAACATTGAAGCAATAAACCAAATTTATTTAAATTATGTAACCATTAAGTAACTAGGTTAATATAAATTACTCACAGTCCTTTAAGGACAAATAGAAAGACTGTGTAATTATTATAAACTGGAATAATCTATTTCAAAATGAGGGTTTTCACAGGTTAAACCCTAGTTCATATCTCTGAATCAAAACAAACAAGAATTAAATTATGACTATAAGTATCAGTCTTAAAAACTTTAATTAGAAACCCTTACAGAGTATTTCAAACAGAGTATAAAAATTCATTTACAGTCAAGAACTGTAAAACCTTGAACTTACATAGAGTATAACATTAAACATCTGATAAACTAAACCAAGCCTGAAGACCGAACTGTCTTTACAAAAACTATTAGTTTAACCATGCCGTAAATCCAAACATCCAACTAAATACATTGCTCAGCTAAACCGAGTCTGCCCATCGACTAGCGAGGGTTCGAAACTAGGTAAACCCACAAACAACCTGTAAAATAAAAATATATAACTTATGGTGAGTTGAGGAAGGCTTCCCCAAAACCCTAGGTGATTCCATTGCCCACCCTGTTACAAGTAGGGTGAAAAATCAACATATGGACCACGGGGCTTACCCAAATAAATCCATGAGCCACGACATTCATTGGTTGATTGCTTGTTTTCTTCACCATGAAAGCATGTGGTGGTAAGCACCTGCAAGGATTTCAACAGACCACTGTCAGTAAGTAATTAACCTAATATTTAATGTGCCTTTGTAACAACATTTTACCGGGTGCAACTTAAATAGAAGCAAAAACAAAAATCTTACCTATCAATGAAAATGACGAACAGTCTGGTAGAAGCACTGTCACCTATAGGATTTGCAAATTAAAAAATCAATATCCTGCAAGTGTAACCCTCACACAACGGTGAGGCACGAGGACAACAAAGAAAACTGAAGCAGATAGTAAGCCACGAGGACAATGAAGGGAAGATTACACAGACGACAAGCCAAGGGAAATGATAATCTCCACAAGTTTGTAGAGTGAGAACCCAAGCCATTGAGAATGGATTTTGAACCACACACCAGAGACTATGCAACACTGAACCAAGACTCAAGAAAACCGGAGCAGAAGAGGACTGACAGCCGCCATGAAAGCCAAGTAGAGTAGCCTCAAGGGCCAGCACAAACTGCGGGAAAGAAATGATAAGGGTTAGGGTTACGGTAGCATTTTATATTTTCCACACTTGGTCAGGAGACGACCATGTGGTCAATAAATCAAAACCATGCAATGGATCAATCTTCTATAGTTCCTGCATAAAATGTTATCCAATTATTAAATCATTGGAATGAGGAGTAAACTATATCATCGACCCAATAATTTCCATACAAATCGATAATAATGTGCACCATATCATATGCTAGTTTAGTGATAGAATATCAACATTATGATTACATTGACCTATCAAAGAATGTCACCTTTAAACCTTAGTTAAAGCCCAAATTTCATTCATGCATATTACTCATTTCACTATTAGCCTTATGTTATTATATTATAATATCACAATTACGATTTGGATGATTGCATTTCTTTTCTCTAAACATTGTCTTTATTATAGATAGAGATAAAATGTTTTATGGGAGAGCTCATACTAATCACCGAGCAACTTTAGTTTTTCTTTGTACAAAGACTATAGTTTATACATGGTAAATCTCTTGTAATATCAACCTTACAAAATATAACTTTTATAATGACATAATGTAATAGTTAGAGAATCATAAAATCTAATATAAACATGTTTATAACCTTGAGCTAGATATAGACTGAATGTCTATTAACAAAATAGAGTATGCATGGTTATAAGTCACATAAGAACTAATAAATCAATGATAGCAGACCTATGAAGTGGACCAAACGTATTGTAAGAACACTATTATGAAATTTTGTGACATAGTTCAAAGCGACAATACTTTAAGGAATTTTGGTTATGACTCAACTTGGTAATTACTAAAGATTCACCAGGTCAATTGGGTAGTAAAGTAGTTATAGAATTAAACAAAATAACTAGAAAGTTGACCTGTTTCAAGAGCTTCAATCTCAGAAAAACTGTTTGTAGACGGTAGTTTAATTCAAGAGAAGTATCATAGATAAATTAAGAAATTGAATAGGAATGATTCTATTGAGTCCAGAAATTATTAGAACCACACGGTTCGAAATGAAATTAAAATATAGGAAAACAATGATCTCATGTAGGAAGGAATTATGGTTTTTAGTTTGCACAATCTAACTTATACTGTCAAAAGGTTAACAAGCTATAAGTTATCTCGCGGAAGTGAAAGGTGGGACAATTGATACACAGATAAGATAATGTATTATTGTATAGATACTGACAAAACAAACTTTATAACATTGCAATGTATATTGACTAAAGAAGAAGTAATTTGTAACGAAGATTCTAATTCTTAGAGTCGCAAACATATCTTACTGTTGCTACATACTTCTAAACTTTATTACAAGAGAAATTTTAACGAAGCCAAATGGTTTTACCTCACGGAAGCTGTTTAAAGTTTAGTAGCTTAATTACTAAGATTTATAATTGTAAATAAAATACTGCTGGATACTTTAAGAATTCTTAATACGTACTTGTTCGATCATACCTGTAAACCTGTAAGAACCAGTAATAATCTGTGTTAGCACGATTGCTAAGTAAGCCTCGGATTCAAAAGTAGATTCCACCTACTTGACATGAAAAGACTCATCAGTAAACTGAAGTAAAACATTATGCAAGAATACTTTATTCATTTTACAAAAATGAATTGTTGAGTTAATGTAATTAAGATTTAGTAAAACTAATTACTTGACAGTTTCCTTAATTGCTAACCGTTAGCTATTAGTAGATCGTAGGTTTTAGCATTTGTTGTTATATCAAAATTTTAATTTTTGTGAAAATTTGGGGTTTTGACAAGTTTCATATGTTGTTTTGAGGTCATCTTTTTCTATCTTTAGCACCTGATATTCTTGTTGTAACCTTTGCAACTCTGCTAGGTTATTCTAAGAATCCCTTTCATTCTTTTCTAATGAGACTTCCAAGGCCATCTTGCTTGCCTGCAGAATTTGGAGTTCTACCTTTGAAGCCCTTACTTCATTATGCATATATTTAAATTTTCTCTTTAACTTGTTACCTTCATCCCTCTCCTTTATAAGAGTGTCCTTTAATTGTGTTGCATTTTTCCTTGATTGCTCAAGGTCTGTCATCAGGCCATCCACATTTTCTTCATTGGCCTGGGTTAATGCCACTCCCACTCTGGCTGTCAATCATGGATCTGCATCTGTCCCATGCACCAATGTCTTATCAATAATCATTATTCCTGATTGTCCTCCTATTTCAACTCTTTTCTCAGTTTTTTTGACAATCCTCTTTCTCTCCTTTTCATAGAAGATGGTGCTAAAATATGGGACTTCTTCTCCTTTTTTCTGCACAAAAGGTATCAAACTCAATTCAGAAAAAACAACTTGTCCTATATTGCTGCCAAAAGCTGTAGCAGACTCCTAGGAATCAATATTATCTTGTCCCTGCCCCTGATCTGTCTGATCCTGTACTTCTTGAATGTCTATTGGGTCAGTAGTTTGCTGGTATATTGTAGATCCTGTCAGCCTCAAACCTTCAGTTTCCTTTTGTTTCTTCTTCATCTCTTCGTCTTCTTTCTTCTTTCTTTCTTCTTCTTCCTTCTTTGCAGCTTCCTCTGCACTCTTTGCTGCTTCTTGTTCAACTTTCTTTCTTTCCTCCTCTTCACTCTTTAACCAACTTTCTGCCTCCTATGCTAGCCTCCTAGCATCCTCTTCCCTTTTATTTGCCTCCTCCTCCTCATCTTTCCTTTGCATGGTTTGGCCCTTACTACCCTTAATGGTGATCTTGTGTTTAAATCTTCTCTTCAATGCAGTCATATTCCTTGCATTCCTGAAGATTTCTTCATATTTGTCCTAGAATTTTGTATATTCAAAGTGAACATTTGCCTCTTTGCAATGTTCTGCAACTTTCTTTTGGGAGTCATTTCTGTGGAAGTTCATCTCCCCAAAATGAAAGTGCTCCAATTCTTGAACAAATTTAGCAATTAGTTTAACCTTTGAAATTTTGTAGCTTCCCAGCCTGAAAGGTATGGCAGGATAGGCTTCCTTCTTGTGTTCAAACAGGAAGCTTCCTACACCATCTAGGTAAACTTGCCTGACTGCTTCTTTATGCACCACATAATCAATGGCACACTTGGGGAGCAAAGAAGGTTCCCTAGAGAAACCATACATCCTAATGTACATCCCCTTTTCAGTCAAATAATAATTTGCATGCTCCTTGATGACTTTAAATGCCTCCTCAGACATACAATTACATTTTTTTAGGAAGATCAAAGTGTACAAAGGAATAATAAAATGTTCACATATCTCTTTATAGTGGCTGTAATACTTGTGTGCCCAAAATATTTTGTATGCAGTGTACACAGGGGTTCTGTCCCTGTCCCAGATACGTTTTAAGGCTGGAAATGGCTGGGTACACAATATACAGTCTATTAAGATGGAGCTCATATAGAACTCAGAATTCTTCTGAGACACCCCTCCTAAAGCTAAAGATATACAAGATGAGAGGCTGTTGGAGACAATATTATCTCAATTGAATACAGTCCCTTGGGTGGCCACATAGAAAATAATGGGAACCCAACCCAACTAGAAACTCTTACCATGGGCTCTCCCAAAAACTCTATTTAGCATCAATGCTATAAATCTATAAGGAGTCCTGAGAGTGGTTGTGTCATACTCTCCTGATGGACTGGTTCGAAAGTTCTTCCTAGGTATCATCATCCTCTTCACTGTTTCAACCAGGTCCAAGTTTATTTCTTTCAACCAATATTTAGTTAGGTAAACCTAGGTTGGAGGTAGGTGATATGCCAATGAGACATAACGAGGATTGTAGGCAGCATATCCCTGTTTGGCAGTATTGGCTAAAATCATAGTTGTCACATCTGCCCTAGGGAGAATCCATCCAATCACCTCAAAACATGGGAACAGCTCAGGTCTAGTGGCTATCTTCATCAGAGCAGACTTCTCAATATTGGTGTATATGGCTAGTTCTTCAAACCCTGCATCAGGCACTTCTTGATTTGAAATCATTCGATATATCTCACCCCACTTATAGTCTGGCTCTACCCCAGTGGTAGCTCTAGTATCCTCATAGATATATTCTACCTTAGTAGTTATCTCCACATCAGGTTATCCCTCAGCAATAGCAGCTTTCTTCTTCTATCTTTTAGACATATCTCCTTTGAAGAAGCTTCCCTGTGATAAAACAAAATGCATTTAGGCTATTTGAGATTTTAATCAGTATTCAAAGAATGAAGAAAAACTGTATAAACATTTACCTCTTCCATATTTGCAACAACTAAACCTATCAGAATACAAATGCAAAATCAGGAATAACTAGCAAGAAAAATTATGCAATATAGGTATAAAAAATTCTAAGTCCATCTGCAAATCAAACATAACCACGATTGACAATACATCATTTAAACCAAAATGCAATCCAATTTCTCTCCCAAATCGAAACATCCCCATACAGTAAATGAAACGCACAAAACAAAACCTCCGGGGTCCAAGAAAATAGGACAAATGCCTATAATGGAGAGAACTAAAACTTCCCCCCTCCCCCAGATGGCCAAAGACAAACCCACAAAAAACTCGTGCAGACAGTGTAATGCCTGTCTGCACCAGCTACTGAAACCTTCGAACTCGGTTCGAAACTTTATAATGGATCAAAAAATAGGCTCAAGAAAACAAACTCCCCACTGTAAATGCTATGAAACTAACTACTACCTCAGCTGTAAGGATACAGACTCCTCTTTAGATGACCAACTACCAAACGACGGGAAACTCTAACTATAGGACAAACCCCAGGTCCCAAAATGACTCATAAACTCAAAAGAAATGGGAAACCATGGTTGGCCTACCTGGAAGACGAGCTGTGTAGTCGACAAGGAAAACCGAAATATCCACAGAAACACCTCCCATGAATGAGATCCTGACAGCTAGGCACAAATGCACAGTTCAACTCGACAGGGACAGAGTAAGCATGAGTTCACAAAGATAAACAATAAAATAATAACCCGTCCCATATATATAGACCTTGGTGAAAAACAAATCGGCAGGAAAACCTTCATCGGTGAACAGAACAGCTAATTATTTCTATGGGAATTATCCTACTAAGGAGCCGCAATGGCGAGCGACGGACGGACTACGGGTTCCATGCCACAATAAAAAATGGTGAAATAAAATACTAAAACTTGCAGCATCGGACCTTGAACTCACTAGAGCATCAGATGGTTAGATCGCTAAAGAACCACAACGATGGAAGCTACATGGACCAAGGGTTCTACAGACCAGTCACCATCGGTGAAAATCAAACAAACCATCGGCGAAAATCAAGCGAAACATCAATGAATAGAAAAACTACATGTCAGATGGTTAGTCCGCTCCGGAGCCGCAATGGCGGGATTCAAATAGACTACAACTTCCGCAATCCAATGGAAACTTCAGCAAGCAGAACAACAAAAGGTCATGCATCGGTGAATCAAAAGAATAATCCCTCGATTAAATGTCCAATATAGTTCTGATAGTGAAAAGAGCAACAGAAACCCGTAGAGTCGGCAAATATAATGGCTTCCGTCGGAGTGCTTGCAATATGCCATCCGAAACGGCGACAACACAAAGGACCATGATTTCGACGGTGATGAACAAAAAACACCGATAGTCAAAAGCTTTTAAAATAAAATAAAGGGAACAAATCTATCGGCAAAAACATGACTGTCCTTCGGGGGTGTTCATAAGTAAGCTTCCGCAATGGCAGCTACATAGATGACTACGACCCCGCTTCACAGTTCAATAAAATTTTGATGGCGAAAAACCAAAACTTCAAACCAAGTCAAACAAAAGATAGGCATTCAGCCTCTTTAATTCAACCTCACAGGATCCAAATTTGTAGCAGAAAACAACAAAGTTCAGCAATCCCAAACAATCTAAGCAAGACAAAATTTAAAAGGAGGGTCCAAAATTTTAAAAGAATTTGGGAAAACGTTGCAGCTGCAACACACTAGAAGTATGATTACTCTTGATTGGGTTGTTTACTTCGATTAGAAGTAGGAGTAAATAGCAGAATAATCTCGCTATACAAGCATGTAGATTCTTTTCAGTATGTTGGTAGTATTTTTTCATTTCATAGGTATGTGTTGAGAGTTTGAGAAAGTTGCAGAGATTTGGTAAATGACTCTATCACCCAATGAATAAGGCACAAGTTCTACAGGTTCTTGAAGCCTCACAAGGAGGAATTCATCCTACAATAAGAGCTAGATGTTATAAATAGATCTTGTTCTTATTTTATTTGTTCTTTTTGTCTTAATTTTCAACCGTTGGTTTTAAATGATTTTACATTTTATGCTGATTTTAAGAATTTTTGACAATCAGTATTTTTTGTTGGATTTAATGCTTTTAATGGCTGAATTATTTCATTATTTTAGTTTTAAGGTTTCTTTTTTGGCATTATTAGTTAATATGTATATCTTTAAGCTTTCAAAAACTTATAATAAAATTGTATTCCAAGTTTGATTTATAATCTAACCCTCATTTTTTAGTCCTTTGTCAAATATTTTCATGAGGAGATTCCTGTAGCAGCTCTGTTTTTTCTGTTTTTGTCATTATCATTGGGAGAATATTACGAGGTGATGGAAATGAATTATGGAAAAAAAAATAGGTTTTTGTCCAAACTAGACTCATTCACAAAAACCTCTCTCAATTTTTCAACAGCTATTATCGTTTGAGATATTCGAATTCATATTTGTGGCCTATTTTCAGGGTTTGAATTATTTAATAATTTCCTGTTTTAGTCACAAATTTCCAGCATGTATTCCGATCAATTAAAGGAGAATTTTTAAAAACCAAGAGAGGTTTATGTTCATAACAGACTCATTTAAAAAAAATCTCTTTGTTTTTGTACAGGTTACCTGGATCAAGAGATACGGAGGCGTCTTTGAGACCCATATTTCAGAAATTCGCCAAATTTCTCAGAAATCTAATTTTGCTATTTTTAGCCAATTAGTTTTTAATCTTTGAAAGTTGGTTGATGTAACTGCTGAGTATTTTCAAATTCAACCTAAAGAAGCGGATATGGAACTACTTCGTATTATATCTTTGTAATTATATAAGGAGGAGAGGCATACAATACAAGGGTTCGAATTTTCACACAAGGAGAGGCCTTTTTTGTGCTGTGATCTCTCAAGTTAGCACTCACAACTCTTGTGTAAGTGGATGATTGTTTTTTTATTATATATAAACTGATAAGCCATTTTACTTGTTATACTATCTCATTTCTAATCAGGTTGATTACTCATTCTATAATTTCATTTCTTGTTTAAAGGTTTTTTCCATGTAAATGCTTATAGCCTGTGGATGAAATTAGTGTTTCATGTGTAATGTTTATGGTTTATTGGAATGTGTTTGATCCCCAGTTTATCCAAATTGCATGATTCAGTTATGTATTATCTTGTTGTTGTTTATTTCCTCCTTGATTGATGAAGTTTTCAACCAAAACTAAAAACCAAAATCCTTAAAACCAAATTTATTTTATTTTTATTTGAGATTGTGTTGGCTTGTTCTTCTAGTAGTTTGAGAACAATGTCTGGCACTACATCTTTGGTGTTGTTTCCAGGGATGAACTGAAGTATATATTCCATGGGATATCATTATTCATCTGATTTTGAGAGGTGAACAAAGTCAGAAAATCTTTTAGACTGCAATTTTTCACCGACGACTCCACCGAAGAAAGATTTGTTGGCCACTCCACCGATTCAAGATGTCAATGAGAATGGACGCCATTGTGGCTGTGAGGTATGCTTTCTATGATTTATTAAATATTGCTGGTTTTCCTCATCCAATGCTTTCTATAACTGAGTGGGGTGACTATATTCCTAGATTCAAAGGAAATACGTATGAGCATCCTCATGAGCACTTATTAAATTTTCATAAATGCATGCTTGAACATGATTTTGTTCACGAGGATGTCTTAATCAATATGTTCAGATTTTCTTTTGAAGAATGTGTTCGTGAATGGTGTCAATCTATTCCCACTGCTAGCATTCATTCTTTGAAGGAGTTTCATACTGTTTTTCATCATCATTATCAAATATTTTATCTGGTAAATCTTCTATTTGAAAATTGTTGTGAGGAATATGAATTGCATGATGAGATTGAAGATATAGATAGAGAAGAATTGGTCCCTCATAATCTTAATCAGTTCTCTAATGATCTTTAAGATGATAGGTTTTCCCATAAATATGAACTAGAAGTGAATAGTGAAGAAGCCGAAGGTTCTTTGATTATCATTAATTATGATTATTATAAACTTGAAGATTTGGTTTCTTTAGATACAAAACACAATGATCAGTTCTCTTTATGTCAAATGCCAATGGAAATCAGTAAGGGAAATCCTTAGCTTTCAGATTTGTAGACAAAAGGAAATTGTGCCAACCATGAAGAACTAGATTTGCAGAGATCATCTATTTCCAAGGAGGAGAAACAAGAGTAGTTTCTTTCTCTTTATGTACCCGTTACTTAAAATCTAGATAAAAAAGATGATAATGATGAGGAAGATCATGCTAATGTTTTTTCAAATCATTATTTCTATGATGAATGTGAATCTAACCCAAGTATTACAGGAAGTGATCAGCACTCTTTAGAAATGAGTCATCTTGAGTTAGTGGAAGATATAAAACAGTATAACCTCAACAAAGTTGAAGATTTTATATGTTGTTCTCTTATTGCATTATCTCATGGAGTATTGAGAATTGAGGACACCCATTTGCACTCCATTCTTTTTGAACAACATGAAGGAATAATTTTGCATGAGTTTCACAATCCCGTGGCTTCCTGGATGGAGTTGTATTTTTCAAAGGTTTCTAATGCTCCAGCTTTGGGCATACTTCGTATTTCTAGTCATAAGTATCAGCTGCCTACAGACTCTTTATTGCATTTATCACATCTTTTGTGGGTTTTCTCAAATAGTAGCATGCATGGAATTATGATTATCAGTCAAATGGTTTCTTGGCTTCATTGGAAGTATGATTACACTTGATTGGGTTGTTTCCTTCGATTAGAAGTAGGAGTAAATAGCAAAATAAGATCGCTATACAAGCATGTAGATTATTTTCAGTATGCTAGTTTTTAGTACTATCTTGTCATTTCAGATGTATGTGTTTAGAGTTTGAGAAAGTTGCAGAGATTTGGTAAATGACTCTATCACCCAATGAATAAGGCACGAGGTCTATAGGTTCTTGAAGCCTCACAAGGAGTACTTCATCTCGCAGCAAGAGCCAGATGTTATAATTAGATCTTGTTCTTATTTTATCTGTTCTTTTTGTCTTAATTTTCAACCATTGGTTTTAAATGATTTTACATTTTATGTTGATTTTAAGAATTTTTGACAATCAGTAATTTTTGTTGGATTTAATGCTTTTAATGGTTGAATTATTTCATTNGGAG
Source organism: Pseudotsuga menziesii (assembly GCA_001517045.1). Classification (NCBI taxonomy): domain Eukaryota; kingdom Viridiplantae; phylum Streptophyta; class Pinopsida; order Pinales; family Pinaceae; genus Pseudotsuga; species Pseudotsuga menziesii. The sequence continues at coordinate 48,667 of LPNX010425649.1, forward strand.
GTGATGGAAATGAATTATGGAAAATAAAAACATATTTTTGTCCACAACAAAATCATTCACAAAAACCTCTCTCATTGTTTCAACATCTGTTATCATTTGAGATATTTGAATTCATCTTTGTGGCCTATTTTCAGGGTTTGAATTATTTAATAATTTCCAGTTTTAATCACAAATTTCCAGCACGTATTCTGATCAATTAAAAGAGAATTTGTAAAAACCAAGAGAGATTTATGTTCATAACAGAATAATTTAAAAAAAAACTCTCTCATTTTTTTCAAAGGTATCCCATATTGAGTGATACGGAGACGTCTTTGAGACCCATATTTCAGAAATTCGCCAAATTTCTCAGAAATCCGATTTTGCTATTTTTAGCCAAATAGTTTTTAATCTTTGAAATTTGGTTGATGTAACTTCTAAGTAGTTTCAAATTTGAACTAAAGAAGTGAATATGGAACTAATTCATATTATATATTTGTAATTATATAAGGAGAAGAGGCATACAGTACAAGGGTTCGAATTTTCACACAAGGAGGGGCCTTTTTGTGTTGTGATCTCTCAAGTTAGCACTCACAACTCTTATGTAAGCGGATGACTATTTTTTTATTATATATAAACTGATAATACATTTTACCTATTATACTGTCTCATTTCTAATCAGGTTGATTACTCAGTCTATAATTCCATTTCTTGTTTAAAGGTTTTTTACATGTAAATGCTTATAGCCTATGGATGAAATTAGTGTTTCATGTGTAATGTTTACGGTTTATTGGAATGTGTTTGATCCCTAGTTTATCCAACTTGCATGATTCGGTTTTGTATTTGCTTTTTGTTGTTTACTTCCTCCTTGATTGATGAATTTTTCAACCAAAACCCTTAAAACCAATTTTATTTTATTTTTATTTGAGATTGTGTTGGCTTTCTCTTCTAGTAGTCTAAGAACAAATTTTGGAACTAACAGAAGGAAAGGCAGGAAGAAGACATAATATTTAAGAACTTGAATATTCCTTGGTTTTCAAACCATCATTCTACATTGCATGGAGAGGTGGACATGGACTTAGAAGTTGAAAACCTTAGGAAAACCTTGTAGCAACATAAGTCACAGATTGAGTTTCTTAATGAAACTAATGACAGGATGGTAATGAATAATAGAGGATTGAGATAAGACCTGGAAGACATTAATGTACACTATCAAGAATTGATAGTTGTCTCAAAAGAATCATTAAAGAGAAAAAGATAAATTCAGAATCAAGTTGAAGATTTAACCCAACAAGTTCAGAAGTTTAGCAAGCAGAATGAGATGTTGTTAAATAGAGTTAGAAATCTGGAAATAGAACATGAGAAAAGCAAGAAGAAGTCCCATGTATTGGAGGGGATCACTATGTTGGCAGAAGCAGCTAATAAGTCACGAATTCCATCTAGTGGCCAGCTGTCAAGTATTGTAGTTTGTTATAATGTATTTTTATTTTATTTAACATATAACTACTTTTTGTGACTATTTCTACTCTTAGACCTAAAAGACAGTTATGACAGTTATAGAACTGATTTAGTTGGTAAATGATAAAAGTAGGAAAAGGTTCAATTTTTTTTTTCTAAAGGGCTTTAGAGCTGGAGACGTTTGGGAGATGTATGTTCAAACTGATGCATTTGAACTCTCATGTAAGTGTTGATGACTGAGATTGATCTATATATACATATAAGCCATTTTTATCTTCTATATTGTTTTTGTTTATGGTCTGTTTGACCACTCAATTCATGACTTCATTTCTTATTTAATGTTTTTATTAATGTAAATGCTCATGTGTTGTGGATAGAAATAGTCACGTGCTTATGATGTTACTGTTTTATATTGATTCTTTATGCATTTATATCTCAGTAATTCATGTTGTTTCATGATTTAGTGTTTGTATTAGTTTGTTGGTTATTTACCTTCTTGTTAATGAACTTTCCAACCAAAAAAATCACAAAAACCAATTTCATTTATGTTTTTTATTCTGAGATTGTACTAGCGTGTTCTTTTGTAGTCTAGGAACAATTTCTAGCACAAACAGTTTCCAACCACCAATGTTTAACATTCATCCTATGACAAATATTTCTAGCCTTGTTGTACATCTATGAGAGATCCCTCTTTGGAATTGGAGAAGCCAGCTCCCCTTCCTAAAGTGGTTCTTCTTTTACCTTGGGGTCCACCTTCCCACAACCTTGGGTGCGATTCTGAGTGCTAACACCATCTTATGTATATGTAGGCATTGCCTCAGCCCATTTTGTAAATTAATTGACGGCTATGATGATGTAACCATTCCCCCCGGTTGAGGTAGGCTTACAATGCATGAAATCAATACCCCACTTGGTGAAAGGGACAATAACAATGACGAGGTGTAAATGAGTAGGGTGGGTGTGATTTTTAGGATAAAAGAGTTGACAGGGTGGGAACTTCTTAACTACCTCATGATAATATTTGAAGATTGAAGGCCAAAAATACCCAGGGTGAAGGATTTTCTGGGCTATTTCCACCCCAGAAAGATGACCACCACATGCTCCAGAGTGGCAATCATTCAAAACTTGTTCATCCTATTAGTGTGTAAGGAATCGTCAAAGAATCGAGTTAATACCACATCAATACAACGTATCATTTAAAATGAGATAATACTTTGTGTGGTGATGGATGTGACGAAGATATTCACGAGACATGTCAGGCTGAAATATTTGGGTCTAGAGATAAATGAACAAATCTCCATAACAAGGTTTGGTTGTGCTAATCAACAACAAAAATTCATCTGGAAATGAATCATTGAGCTCAGCTTCCATCAAATCATAGGGAAGGTCACACATTAACTCCGCGAATAATAAGGACTTATTTGAAGTAGCCTTAGTGATCTGGAGATTGAATTCTTGTAAGATGACGATCCAATGGGAATACTTGCCCCCAAGTACTTGACGAGTCAATATGTAATACATGGGTTTTTGATCCACGAGAACGATTATGGTGCATAGTAAAATGTAGTGACAAAATTTTTTCACGGAAATGACCATATCCAAAGCTAGCTTCTCCACATGCGATTAATAGGTTTCAGAGTCAAGAAGACTCTTACGTAGGTAATAAATCACTTGTTCCTAGCCGTTATGATCTTCCTGCACTGGAACCATACCAGTAGTAGTAGTGGAGGCAACAACATACAACATAAAGTATTTTGATTAAATTGGGGGGTACAACACTAGTGAATGTGTCAGTTTTTGTTTCAAATTATCAAAAGCTCATTGGTATTGGTCATCCCAAAAGAATGGAGTGTCCTTCTTAAGGAGACACATACATCCATTTTTTTTCTGCGAAGTTACATATGAAACAGTGAAGAAAGTTTTCCTTCCCTTTCAAACTTTGGAGTTCATTGATATTAGTCCGAGTAAGGAAAATATAGCATCTATATTCAAAGGATCGATCCAGTTGCCATATTTGGAAATCACAAAGCCAAGAAGATGTCAAGTATCAACACAAAAGACACATTTATGTGGACTCGGTTGAATATTATAATGATGATACCTAAGGAATATGTCCCTAAGGTGCCCTAGGTGGTCCTCCCATTGTTGTGATTGAGTAGGGAGATCATCAAGATATGGCTCCATGATGTGCTTAATATCATGAAAGGAATAGGACGTGGCATGCTGGAATGTAGCTCCGATTTTTTTAGACCAAAGGGTAACTTCTGATATGCAAAGGTTCCCCATGAACAAATGAATGTTGTTTTATGTTGTTGGGTGGGTAGAATATCTATCTGATTGTAGCCAGAAAAACCATCCATAAAAGAAAATATAATGCTCCCAGCACAATTATCAATGATTTGATCAAATCCTTATTTAAATCTCTAAAATTGATACAAACCCTAATAGTGCCTTGCTTCTTAGATACAGGGACAATATTAGACACCCATTTTGTTAGTGGCACGGGATAAATAAACCTCACTTTCAGAAGGTTCTCCACTTTGGCTTTCATATCCACAACCTTCCTAGGATGGACTTGACGTAGTATTTGTTAGACAGGTCTTGTTGTGGGATAGGTCCTAATCTCGTGTACAAATATGGACGGGTCAATCCCAGGCATTTCTTTGTATGTCCTGTAAAAAACATTATGGAACTCTTTGAATAAATTTCTATAACTTTCAGTTTCTTTATTAAGCAGTTCTAGCCTACATGAACGTGCTCAAAAGTTTCGAGTTTTACTGATATGTCAATAGGATTTTTCTGGGTAATGCTACAAATGTTTCCTTTAGAATAGGAACCTTGTAATAGTATAGGCATTTGATGATTGCTGACAATATCAGTACTAATGAGAGATACAATATCAAAGTCTACTGAACTGGCATTGTGAAGGAAAGAGGATCTATTATGATGATATTCCCATATAGGTTCATCCACACTCATAATCTCCATAATGGACTCATCCGATGGAAAAGTCTGTGAGAGATAATCTAGAGTGGGGAGAGAGGGTTCTAGCTAATAAGGAAGGTGGTAAGGATCTAATGACACCAGATGAAGATCATCAAAATGGACATCAGAAACAAATTGAATAGCATTGTAGAGTGCTTCTTAAGGGCATAGAGAAGATGACTCAACAACTTCTTTACCTCTAGGAATGCGGTCATTTGTGGAAATCATGTTCACAGTTTCCACTTCCGTGTTGGGAGGGGCTAAGGGGAACACTCCCATAATGGTTGAATCCTTCAACATACCTACCACAATCAAATGATAAGGCAGAGGGGATTGGCCCGTCATATGAATATTGTTTGTAGTGGGGTTAGTAACATCTGGTGAACAAAAATTCAGTTGATCGATGGTCAGAATCTTCCCTAAATGAAGGAATTGGATAGTTGAAAAGACAATTGAAGTGACAACAGTCATAACATAAAACCAATTTCTCCCCAATATTAGGTTGTAATCTAATGGAGCATCGACTAATTCCACCTAAATGGAAACATTCTTGCCCCCAATCTTGACTAAAAGGGCTGGTAAGAGACCATGAGGTTGGAAATTTCATCCGTCGAAAACTTTCAAGTTTGTGGGTGACTTTGTAAGTTTGGGAGAACCAATGGCTCTCCAACAAGACACAGACAATACTAAGGTGGAAGCTCCTTCATCCAAAAACGATCATCTGGACCTTTCTCCCAACTACTCTAGTCACGATTTGAAACATGATCTAGTGGGGTAATATGGATTTGTATTTCTCTACATTAAAATGAATCATATTAGTGTTAGTAGGGTCTAAATCCCCTAAAGTTTTCAACAATTTTTTGCGTAGTGTGAGACAACTTTGGAGTACCTCAAGAGTAGACATCACGCAAGGTGCCTGAGCCAAATCTTCAACGACGTTGTAGAATTGTACAACTCAAGCATTTGGATTAAAAATAGACTTCTAGAGAGTACTCTTAGGTGGGTTCAAAATCAATTCAAGATTAGGTTTCTCAATAGTAAGAGGACCATTAGACAAAGATGGGGAGAAGAACTAGTGGAAGGATCTTTCTCGGGAGAAGGATTTTCATCCTTCTTCTCTGCTAGTTTGTGGTATGTCTGATTATGAGTGGTTAGGTTAATAGTTTACAAGGACATCATTCATATCTCTTCTGTAGAATTAGAGGTTCCCTGTGATGACATATGATCAAACAAATGTTGTTGAGATGGAAAGGGGTCAATAAGTATCGCCGGTGTAGGGTTATTTTTGAAAAATTTATTAATCTCTTCAGTACGAGTGCACTCTTTCATGAAGTGGTCACCACCACACAATAGGAAAGGATACTTAGCCTTCCTCTTACCTTTAGTATTGTTCTCTGAGGGTGCAGTCTTGGGATTCTCCTACTAGTTTCAAGGTTTTTTATTATTTCATTTTCCTTTCTTCTTGTTACCAGGCATTTGTGTAGATTGAATAGAATTCACCTCGGAAGAAATAATGGGAGTGGAAGGAGAATTAGTAGAAGTACTCTATTTATTGGCAAGCTTAGCTACTGACAAGGGCTGGATTGAACCAAAATCCCCATTAACAGGAGTTTCTGCAGGTGGCCTAGTAGGGTCTGTGTTGGGATGAGGAGCTTGAGGGATTAGGTCATACATAGTTCCATACTAAGAATAAACCAATTCTAGGTACTGATCCTGACTAATAGCATGCTCTTCAGTAATAGCACCACCCATAGCCACATCACAGGAAATGGGAGGAAACAGGGATTTCATGAACCAATCATCCAATAATTAGTTTGAAATAGGGGCATTAATAATCCTTCGTCATCTTCTCCACTCAAGAATATGATCAGATATATGTGTTGAAGAATTCTGATGAAGTGAGGTTAAAAGGTCCGTACTCGTTTCATAATGAATGGGTAGCTGAAAGTGTGTGAGAAAAACCATTGCCAATGAGTTGAAATCCACAAACAAATGTTGTGGAAGCTCAATGTACCACTTAGCATCCATACCGATCAAAGTGTGCTGGAAGAGTCTCAAATGAATAGAATCATCCATCAAGGAGTTAGAAGGACACCATAGATGGAATGTCATGACATGGTTTTGGGTAGGGATGATTTTAAGGAACCATACTTATTTAAAAGTGTATAAATGTTGCCGAATATTACCAATTCTTAAAACTCCAACTATAAAATGATTGGCGATATTTTTCAAAAAATGTTTTAATTTCCAAGGGTTTTATATCGTTAATATAATAATTTGGCAATTTTTAGGGTGAAAAAATTTTACCCCGTCAAATTTGGGTGAAACAGGGCTTCAAAAAATGCAAAATGGCGAATCTTTTTTGGGAGAAAAACATGGAAATATATCCCATTGGGCTAAAATTCGCCCCTAAAATTATCCCTAATTTTGGGGATCTCCTCCCTGCTTCCCATCAAACTTCGGAATGTCTGACAGTAACTTAATTGGAATAGTAGGCCAAGAAAGGTTATGTTGAATGGGATCATTAATCAGTTTGGGAAAATCATGCAAGTCCAAAGTTTCCAAGAACGAAATTTTTCGATTAGGTTCGACATACTAGTATATTGATAAGGAATGTGCATACTAGTAGGACCATAGGTTGATTGATACATTGGCTATTGGGGTGGTATATTGGTAGATGATCCTCCCAAAGATCCTCCCTTACGAGGTGGACCTCCAGGGGAAGGACCACCTAAAGGTGGTGGCCTTCTAGGTGTTGGACACCCAGGTGGTGGTCCTCCAGATGGCAATATCCCCAAACGTGTACCTCCAAGTGTTAGACCTCCCGAGGGTGGTCCTACGGGCGGTGGTCCTCTTGAAGGTGGGCCTCTAGGTAATGGGATTTCGAGGGGTGGTCCTCCTGATGGTGGTCCTCCAAGCAGTGGTCCTCCATAAGGTGGAACTCTTCTAGGTGGGCCTCCACCAGGTGGACTTCCAAAACCTACAGTAGTATTCATAGGTATTCCTCCCATCATGGGCATATAGGACCAATTAGGTTTCCCCCACAGTGTAAACATGTTTCCGGGGTAAGGGATTCAAGGATACATAGTCCCTGTAGATGTAGGTTGATATTTTATATTACCTACAGGTTGTTGATTTCCTGGGTAAGTGTAACCCCAAGAAGTTTGGTTGACTACCAGTAGCACCCCTGAGGGTTGACCTAAACTAGAAGGATGGATTACAATATTGGTATTGGTGGAAGGAACAACCACTGTTGTTTTTCCTACAACAAGGGTCTATCTTACACTAGAAGTAACTCTGCTAACTAATGACACAACTTGTGTTGGGGATTTCCCTCCAGTGTTAGAAGATACTGACACCACTTGAGTTGAGAATCGCCCCCTAGTTGTAGAGGATATGGGAGGACTAGAAGCAGACCCATAATTTGAAACTATAGGAATAGAGTTGGAGGTTTGACCCATATTATGAGTTGTCATACCACGATATGGTGATGCTATATTACGATTTTTCTAAGACTATGCAAGCGAATGATATCCAGAAGGAGTTGCTTCTAAAATATGGGGTAAAAGAGTAGACATGGGATCTTTATAAGGAAGGCGCAAAGCAGTGATGTTCGCAAGGTTCTCATGAAGAATTTGTAAATGGTCAAAAGATGGTTGAAGCCTTGTATGCATGCCTTCCTTCAATACAAAATCTCTAGGGGGATTTACAAAAGAAGGTTTGGTAACCCCAAATTCAGAAATAGATTGACCCATAGAGGTTCTCCAAAAAGGAGCATTAGGGCCATATTTTTTCTCGTTGGTACCATCAGTCGAGTGATCTGCCACCCAATCTGATGAACCAACATGACCTTCCATTGGAAAATAAAAGGTAGTGTCAGTCATATGAGGATATTTGACCAAGGGATTATCGTAAGTGGTGAATTTTTATCCAACTTCCACAATTGGGTTCCCTTGCACATGGGATTCAACTATGGCACCTTGATCTATGGTTTCCATTGGGATTTCTCCTATGACAGGAAGAAAGTCGGGTGGTAAGCCTTGGGCTCTTCCAGATCATATTAACAAAAACTTAGTCAAATTGTTGGTCACTAAAAACCTAGCCTAGGGTTTAAAAACTAGAATAACACAAAGACCACTCCTGCACAAACTACAAGTCACAAACAAACTTAGGTGATAAGAGGGGCTGATATAAGCCGGTTCCTCACTAGGATTGCCAATTTTTTGCAACTCGATATATACTGCAGGTTCCAATAGTAAAACACGACAAGGAGGATTGAGATCGTACCCTTTCCTGAATACCTGACTACCTAGACGAAATGTGCATAGTAATCTCCCTAAGTGTTGTTTTGGGTGTATTGTGCCAATAAGGCAGCCAAAAGGGTTTTTATCAGATGGTTTAAGGAATCCTAGAAGGGTCTCCCGATATATGTAAGGTACGTGGGAGATCAAATCCATGTTAGTGTTGTCTAATGCACAACTGTTTAAAAGGGGACTTTCGATATACAATTGAGTACATGAAGTACCTTTATATATACCTCAAGGGTATGTGAACGGTCATTTGATATACCAATGGTACATGGAGGAATGACACAGTTCCTAGGATGCAGTGCAGGCAATAGAACTATAGCTCCTATGTTTTAAGATTTTGGAACATGTCTCTATCCTTTCACTCAAGTTACTAAAAAAATTTAACCTATAGCTGCCGTTAATTTTATCTTGAACGATTAGGTGAATGCATGAAGTATGGACAGAAAAGTAAAACCATGCAATATGAATGTGCAATTTTTTTCATTTTATCATTCAAAGTATGCCCTGCTTAGAGGAGGGAGAGAGTGATTCAATTTCATTTTTAAGAAAAATAAATCCCAAACAATCACAGTGAATTATCTTTCAAACATAAAAACAAGCAACAAAACTTCTAAACCAATCTTTGAAAACAAGAATGAAGTAAGACCTCTTTTCCAAAAAAGAAATACACTAGCACTAAATGGCACACTAAGCACTTTTTAACATTCTTCAAAAATGAAAAGATCTAACTTATAACTGTGATATGTATTTTTTGATGAGATAAGAACACATAAAGGAAAAGAAGAACATGGATGTATGCAAGCTTGTGAAGCTAATCAGGGCTCCAATGGCTTGTCTTCCTAATACAACTATGATCAAAATATCAAGTTTTTTCTTTGAATCAAAACCAAAGTATTTCCAAAACGTATGAAGAAACAAGAAAAAAACCAAAAAACAAAGCTTCATTTTCAGTTTATCAGATAGCAAAAATAGATCTAACAATACTGACTTTCAAGCATTCCTTTCGAAAAATAAAACCCAAGTAGAAAAGCAGCAAAACAAATGGGAGTAACCTAGCTCTTTGAACTAAACCAAAGTAAGCCTTTACCACTTTTAGAATTTGAATTCAACAGTCTAGATCTCAAAATTGAATCCCAAAAACACAAATACCAGAAAGAAATCTAAGCTAAGCTTTGAAATCATAGGGGTGTGAAAACTCTACATGGAATCACTTGCAGAAGGTTGGCAACAGAGCGTTACTTCTTGGGCACCACCTTTTGTCCACTATGATAGAGCGGTGACATTGCTTAATGTACACTGCCAAATGGCGATGACACCACCTAATGTCTTCACTGAATATGCGGTGACTCCTGTAGACATCAAAACAAAAAAATTGTGAAAACGAGAAATTTAAGTGCTGATGTACTGGCATCAAATCATGAAATTAACAGGAAACGAAGTACATAAATTACATGTGTCTCATATCTGAGCAGATCTGGTTATACCAAACCAAAATATCACTAGAAAATCTAGTATATCTAATCACAAAAATGTTGGATTTTGGATTACATACAAGAGTTTGAAGACCAAGGAAGACCAGATGTGCTGAAAGCTCTTCCCTAGTATGGTCACCAAATTTGTTGTTGGAAATGTTGCACCTCTTGTTGACAATATTTGTTTCCATAGGTCTGAATGGTGTAGATCTAGAACAAATGAGTGATAAAAAGGATGGAAGACTTCCCCTAGAGCTTGTAGATATCTAGAATTAATCCTTTAGCTATCCTGTAGTGTGATGTAGTTGTCTCCTATGGTGATGAATCTCCACAGATGTACCTACACAAACACACCAAACAAGCAAGCAAGACCAAAGGTACCAGAGCATAGTCTACAATTCTATATTAGTGACTAAGTAATCCAATAATAAATTGAATGATTGCAACATAATACATTTTATGGGAAATAAACCATATTTTCATTATTAATGAAGAAGAGAGTTTACAACCATTTTCCTTAGTGTTGTGAAGCTCCTTCACATGCCATGCACTATCCTCAAAAGCTCCAACTTGCTCCTTCTATGCTCACCCTAGATTTGTCCAAAACCTCAGTGCAGCAGTATAACTTTTCTCTCTCTTAACCATGGGGTATGAGCTAAGTTTTATAGGCCTTGGGAGGATAAGGATGGTTGAGTAAATCATGGATGAGGTGGAGGGGAGATCCAAAAAGGAAGAATATTGAGTCCAGGTGGTCCACAGGAGTGGGAATGAGGGTGCCACAAAGTCTTCCTTCGAGAAGCTTCATCAATATTCTCTTTTTCACTTTTTAACTTGAGCACCGCTTTTGTCCCATGTAGACAGAGCGTTACCCAGGTGGAACTGCTCTTTGATCAAGGGGTAAAAGCGGGGGCACCACTTAATGTCAAGAGATAATGGGTATTACTGAAGAGGATAACTCCTTTTTCATTAAGGGGAAAGGCAGTGCTGGACTCGGCTATGGAAAATAGGAGCCAAGGACAATGTCCAACTTCATATTTTGGGAAATGAGGGCAACTTTTGATTTTTTAGGCCTCAACACATGATGCTAATGAGATTTATGTGTAACAAAAAGTTGAATTTCTTCATTCCGCAATCTGCAAGATCAACGGTCTGGAAATTTTCCGCATAGGATCAACGGCCTGGAAAGAATAAAAAAGCAGGAAATCGGAAAGAAGAAATATAGAAATTTGGTGATGAAAATATTGGAATCCCACTTTCTACTTTCCCCTAGATCAATTGTTCAAATATTTTCTGCAAAGATCAACGGTCTGAAAGGGAGCGAGAAGGACAAAAACGCAAATATGAACTTTTAGTTAAGAAAAATTAGAATTCTGCCTTCCATTTTCTACAACCTGCATAATTACCTCAGATCAACGGTTGGGAAGGTCTTTGTCAGAGATCGATGATGTGGAAAATCGAAACATGTGCACAATTTAAGCAGACTTCCTGATATGTAGAACTTGGTAAACCCCATAGCTTTCAATGGCCCAGATCACAGGGAGAGGCATATCTATGGTGAAGAGGGATTTTTTTGATGCAACATGCACAGAGAAAGTAATGTCTCGTATCAGCAAAATTTGTTAGGCCTAACAAACTTTAATGATTGAGATCGAGGTGGATTTTAGATCCATGATCCAGATTGGTTTTGCTGGGTGAACTTGCACTCAGAGTCGGGAAGCACCTATGTGATGAGAAACACGCTTGCATGGTGTGTAATCTCCCTATTGGATATCATGCTAAAAAATTGAAGCCACAAAATTAATTATATGGAGCACAATGGGGCACAAATGAACATTCAAGATCCAAGCAAAGGTTTATTTCGCTGATTGAAGATGCAAAGTGGAATGAAGTTGTTGCAGGCCATTGGAGGTGCTCCGAACCATTGTTTTCGATCAATCAAGCTTGAATTCCAGGTGGTGGGTTTTCCATTTTGATCCACCATGCACACCCCAACATGTTTTCCTATTTTGTTTTGTGACCATGGTGAATCCGCCAAATCAGAAGTTGTTAGGATTTTATGAGTGTGGGATTGATTCCTGATTTTGTAACTTATTTTGGCTTTGTTTTGAGGTTCATCTTAGGATCCTATTTACTCTATAAATATACCCTCGAAAGAGGAAGAAAGGGTTGTTTGACATTCATTTTTGAAGCCTCTGTGCTTGGTTTTATATCTCTGCAAACTTTCTTGGAAGTATTAATGCAAAGTATACCCTGAATGTCTGAGATTCACCACGGTGTTCAATGTTCAGTATGTTTTCTCCTGTATATTTCATTTGCATGTATGTGTATTTTTTGCTAATGTGTTTCTAGTTGAATGTGATGAATTTTTTCTCTTTTCAGTGCTCCTTGCATCAGATAATGCATTTTCCTTTGTTTCTGGTAAATGCTTTGGAATTTATTTCTCTATGCTCCATTTCAGTTATAAGCCTGTATTGTTACTTCTGCTGAAGGTGGTGCAAGGAATTCATCCACAGATAGGTGCCTCTTGCTTCACTGGGCTTCTTCTCTTTTCCCCTTACCATCCCTCAAAGATATTTTGTTGAATATTGATACCTATTTTTCCTCATATTATGAATTTTATCACTGGTCATTATTTGTTGTAAGTCCTTGAATGTTTCAGGTTTTGAATCCATTTCCCAATGGTGCTTTTTGCTTGTCTATATTACACTCTTTTAAACCCTAAAAACTAGTTCCCATCATAATCTAGCCTTCTGAATACTTGCTTAAAGCTAAATGTATATGTGAATAACCTTGTGACAAAGAGAGAGCCTTTGACTATATAGGATAGAATATAGTATAAAGATTGGTTTGAAATGGTTTCCCCTATTATTCTTCAACCACAACCATAGGATAAATTATAGGGTGATAACAGGTTGGAAGGATACTTAAGGAACTATGTTAGTGGGCAGAAAAAAGCATGGATAAAAAATGGTTGCATTTAGGTGATTTTTCTACAATACTAATTTTCATATGTCCATTGACATCTCTCCTTTAAAATAACTTTATGGTTATGATGCATGCACTTTTATTGAACACATTTTTGGTGATAGTAGAGCTCCAAAGGATAAGGATTGGATTGAAGAAAGTCAATAAATTTTGAAGGTTTTGAAAGATAACTTGTAGGTTGCCAAAAATCATCAAAAACAATATGCAAATCAACATAGAGTGGAGAGGCACTTCCAAGTGAATGACTTGGTATATTTGAGTTTGTATCCCTACAAACAAACCACCATAAAGGGTAAAGGTTCAGAAAATGTCAAACCAAGGTTTTATGGTCCCTACACAGTGATTCAAAAAATTGGAGAAGTGGCCTATGAATTGGATATTTTCATAGGAAGTAAGATTCATAATGTATTTCAGGTTTCATGTATAAAGAATGATATAGGTCATCATATCTCAGTTCTATATACATTACCTCCCTTGGATGATGAAGGGCAAATTGTTCTCATTACGGGAAAAAATATTGAAAACAACAGAAAGAAGGTTAAGGAGCATAACAATAAAAGAATACTTCGTACAATGGAAGGATTTGCCTAGTGAGGAAGCCACTTGGGAAGATGAAAAAAAAAATTAGCATCGAAACTTGGCATTTCTTTAGGACAATAAATATTGGATGGGGAGGATTGTCATGTCCCCATACCAATGAGACTACTAGTTAGTAATGTTTCACCCACATACTAGTTCCCTAGGTTGGGGTGGAGGCATTAACTATTGAAATAAGGGAGCTATGATACCCAAGATAAACTTAGTTTACCATCTACACATTAAATTGGGTCATACAAATAATAAAAATGGAGAAAATAAAGTGTCATTTCTTCATGAATACATTTGGAGGTTCATGGAGACCTTGGGTGGGTAGATTCTCCCTTACACATGTCATGACTTAACCCCAAATTAGAAATTATGAGTAATGGAACATTCTTGGAAGGTGAATAGATGTCAAGTAACATGTCCTTAGCCCAAGGATTCGAATAGGTGAAGAGGAATAACCCCCATGGAAAATGAAGAGACTAGGAAGAAACTGTGTGCCACGTGGAGAGAGATTCCATGTGTTTTATGACAACAATGATGGAAGATTCTATGAAAAAATCATACCTGATTATAGAAAATATTGAAAACCTATGAAAATATGACATAAAAAGGATAAAAATATCCTCGAAGAGGGTGCTTTTGGGGTTTGGTAACAACAATTTGAATTTGGAGGAAAATGGAGGGATGAGGAGAAGAACAAGTGTCATGGAGGTTACTAAACATCAAGGATGAGTTGGAGGAATCCTATCGAATGGAATTAGAACTTGGAGGACCTTAGGAGAGCTATAAAAATATGTCATGAGGAAGGATAATGGATTTTTATCATTTTATCATTTTCCTTTGGCATTTTGGAAAGCACTAGCTTGTCCATTGCACGACGAGTGCTCACTCTCCCTACTAGTGAGCCAATTTCGAGGGAGTTGGATTCTCATCCAAATTGGATGTTGGAGAGGCCAAACTTACCTATCATTTGTAGATTAATGGATTTTTTTTATTTCACATAGGATGCTTCTACAGTTTGTGATCCATCTCACCTCCCATTCTCGCATTCCCTACTTCATTATTCCCATGTTTACATATGATGGTGCACTAGTGTGAATGACGCTTGCACCTTGTTGATTCTAGTTGATGACCAATCATGGGTGAATGATTTATGGCTCTGTAATATGTCTCCCATACTATTTGTAAGTCAAAATTAGTAGATATACTTATGAAAAAATGTCCACATTTCCAAGCTATGGTTTGACTACTTTCCATGTATTGGTTTTCCATTTCAATGTATTGGTTCATTACATATTCGGTATCCAAAAACATATTGTCACAGACCATGGAAGTCACTTCTAGAACAATATGGTGACTATATTGACTAATTTTCTTGGTTTCAAACAATATCACATGTATTCATTTTACCTGCAAGCGAATGGACAAGTAGAATCCATAAACAAGAATTTGAAAACCATTCTGAGGCGAGCCATTAATGGTAGTAAGCCGAATTGGTGCATCATGATTTATCCGATGCTTTGGAAATACCAAACCACGGTCAAGACCACTACAGTTTTTTCACTTTTCCAACTTGTTCATGGGGTGGAAGCAGTCACACCAATCGAATGCAAGATACCATCATTGAAACTCGCGATACAATTGCTACCTGAGAATTCTACTCTAGAAGAGTGTTTGTTGCATTTAGAACATCTAGATAAACAACACAAACATTCATTTACAGCAAACCAGGCACACAAACAATGGGTGAAAATCCAATATGAAAAATCTGTTAAAGCTAGGATATTCTCTAAAGGAGACCTTGTTTTGGTTTATGACCAATACAAGGAACCCTTAGGGGCAGAGAAATTCAATTCAATGTGGATAGGACCATACATAGTATCTAAGGTATTGAAGAAGGGAGCATATGAATTGATAGATTACGATGGGAATAAGCTATTGGATCCCAAAAACAGACTCTATCTGAAAAAATATTATGCTTAGGCTACATGATTTTTCTTGTATATATTTGTATAACTTTGTACATTATTATATTTTAGTTTTTATTATATAAATATGGTTGTGCTTTAGATGTCCATAGAGAGATTCGTAGGATTCCCTGATGGTGAAATTCATCACACTTTTAAACTTGCTCATCCGCTTGGGTCATCTATGCACCCACAAGACAACTACTTACCTTTGGAGGTGCCTTTTTAGGTTCTTCCACTAACAATTTGGCCGAGTACAGTGTTTTCATTGAGCTGGTAAGAGACGCTACTTCACATGGTATTTCATGTCTTGAGGTTAGAATCGATTCCCAGTTAGTTGGTTCTCATCTTAATGGTGATTATTAAGTGAGGTATCCTACTTTACTTCGTCAATTCTTACGAATTAGATTGTTTGAGAGACATTTTGATTACATGATATACAAAAAAATTCCAAGACATCAAAATATAGTAACTGACTCATATGGAAATTATATCCTCAATTATAATTTGTCATATACATTGTAAACAATACTCATATGTACAAATAGAAACACATGCAATTAAGTCATCATATGTGTGTGTGTGTGTGTGTATGTATGTATGTATGTATGTATGTATGTATGTATGTATGTGTAGGTAAATAATATCAAGTCTTGTTCCATATAACCATTCATATATACATCACAAAATACAAAAATTGGGATCACCATCCCTCATGATGCTAAAAACACTAAGGAGAATCGAGAGCCTCAACTTCCTCTTCTACCACCTTTCGGTAACATATGTTACACTGAAATCTCATCATGTTGATCTATGTGTTAACCCTATACCTCAATCCCTAAAGTTCTTGTGGCTGAATGGCATTAAATAGGAGGTTCTTTCCTTACCTTTTTTCCCTCTAAAAGGGCAGGCGCTTTTCCCCTTCATGATAGGTGTGCTAGTGTCACTCTTTTTCCTAAGAAAATGTATATCGATGCTCTTTCCCTTCATGAAAGGTGCATTGGCACTCTGTCTCCTATTGCTAAGTGCATCAGTGGTGTTTTGAGGAAGGTGGATGAGGTGGAGGACTTTCCCTACATTATAGGTGAGGTGGACTTCGATTCCTAACATGTTGGGAATATCCCTTATACCCATCCTCCTAATCCTCAACCTACTCTATCCCTTTAGCCTTATAAATTAAACCCCCTCTCCATTGTGAAGGGAGGAAGGACTATGGTACCCTTATGCTGGTGGAATTTCTAGGTGATCCCTGTCATCCTTTAGAAGGCTATTATATTGCTTTGGAGGCTTGGATTAGATTATTGGATGGAAGGTTGCAACATTAAGGCTCATTTGTGACATTCTTTCTTTATGTAATTCTATGTATCTCCTTGATTAAATTAATACAAATATCTTTCCATAAATGTTATTGTGTTGATAATGTTTAGAGCTTTCCTCCTTAACTGTTAGCTTAGATCAATTCATGTTTGGATACACATGTACTATTTTCTTGTTTCCACTTGCTCTATAGGGTTTTGCAGCTGAATATCTGAAGGCTCTGGAGTTTGGATCAACAAAGAGAGAAGAGGATTTTCATATCTCAAGTATGTGATCTATATGTTGGCTTTCATTTATATTTGATATAGGAAAGTAGGATGTATTGTGTATTTGATTTGTTATAGATCCACTTGGAATAGGGATATCTGGCTTGAGTCTGCTTGAGTATACTTATCCAACAACAACATAGGACTATCTTGGACACCTTTTGAAGCAGTCGTAACCATGCAGGGGGCACTACTATAATATGTTCATGCATGTATATGGGTATCCTATCCATCCTAAGAGTAGTAATTTCATGTGTAAGACGAGCCATTTTTACCTCAATGGTAATGAGCATAGAATCAACACCACCTCCCTCGAGCAGTCATACATAAGTACTTGAATTCCCATCCAACCGAATCGGTCTAATGTTTGCATCATACAATTTTTTACTCGTGCTCGTAAAAATACATTTCTGTATACACTTATTCACAAAATTTTCATAAAAATAAAATATATGAAAAACAAAATACTTACCCATCTCTCCCCATGCCTCTCTAGGAGGTAGCATGAGCTCTGGATCACCTCAGAAGTATAACCCGACATACAAAAATTGCTTGAAAGATGGAACTTGTCAAATCCACCATGAGTGGAAGTCATCATCATGTCCATCTCAAATATCTCCACCACCTTGTCTCACTAGGACATATCCCCATATAGTAAGCCTAGGATCAAGAGGATGTGGATGAGGAAGAGTCACCTTGGGTCTTAAGGCTGGAACACACTCGAATTACAAGGCCGTCAAGATGCTAGGATACCCGAAGTTCTTCTTCTTTCCAATCTTACAATCATTGAGTTGTTTTTTCATATTGATAACAAGGCATGAACTCCAATCAAAGATGGCATTCCTCAAACATTACACACCTAGGTGAATGTGGTCACAAGTGTCCAAATGAAAATATGCAACACCAACAACTCATGTAATAGTACTCACAATGACCCCTAGTTGAAAGCTTGTAATTTTCCCAATAGGAACTTGAGTACCTGAATTTTGCGATCCAAGCATGCAATAAGTGTTCATGTAGTCTTGAACACTCAGTGGATCACCACCACAACCGGAACTACTTAGGTTCATAGCCACCCCTCGATTTGATAAACCTATGATCAAATATATATCCTTGGTATTAATACCAATGTATCCTCATGAAGGTAAAATACACCCTGATCAGGGTCCCAGTACCTCACCAAGGTTTCCAACAATCTAGGTTGGGAACGTGTATTGGTCATATGGGATAAATTGATAAAACAACACCGCTAGAGGGGATTTAAGGTCAAAGGATCATGCATAGCTTCATGATCCATATCCGCATGTTCTCTCTCACACCATTCAAGCACCGTCTTTGTGAACAACAATGAATTTTGGGTCAATAACCATGTTTTACACTTAACCCGCAAAATATGTGTGTGTAGCATTTTTCACATCGCATATGATACATGGGTATTAACTTATCCACCCGTGTATTTTTATTCAATATGTGATTTCACAAGAGCCTACCTATGTATACCACGTTTTATCATTTTTAACTTGCTAAACATCAAAAATTGCAGGTGAAACTTGAAATAAATGGCATGAAAATAAAGAGAGGAGAGAGAATACTTAACTGCAACTTGCGAAATCAGATTTGGTCCACCAAATTGATCGTACCAAGCATTTGAATATCTAGGGATTTTTTTCACTATTCCAAGGTAAAAACCAAGTGAATTATTGTTTTATACCAAAATTACTATTTATGGTAAAAAAACTAAGTTTTTACCCACTTTATATAGTTTTTGGTTAATTTTAAATCCTATAACTAACGTTATTTTGAATTTTTGTTTAGATTTTTCAGGTTATGGATGAAAATTGAACATTATACCTTGGCATATAAGGTAGGATATCATCACATTGTATTTTTCCATCTATATCGTATCCCATTTGGAGCCGTAGGATTCATTTTTCTCCATGGACTATGATTTGTAGCCTCCTAATATCCTTCAATCGTTGTTGTTCTTCCATGGAATAGAGCCTACCTAACATGGGTTACCCTAGTTAGAATATTTATTTTCATTATGGCACCCGTGTTTCAGGATGCTAGGGCTCGGGAAACTTCTTAGTTTCTATTACATGTGAAAAGATAAGCCTCATACTCTTTCTTTTTGCTAACTATCCCTTATTGTAAGATCTTGTTATATGGAGTTATCTTTAAGACCTAGTCTGACTCCTTAAACATGACTAGATTATCGATTTTACTTGTTCTTTAAAACTCATTAAAAGAATTGAAAAGATCATCCACATTGGTATAAGCTTAATCCTTTTCTGGACCATGTGGATTACTTATGAAAATGGAATACACTCACTGTGGGTAGAAGAGTATTTCTAGGTATAGGTTTATCTCTTTTTCAAGTCTGGAAGACTAACTTTATGAAAAAAGAACATGTTTGAGCTTACATTTTCTTTTTTGCGCTCTAGTTGAAACCATGAAGAATATTCTGAGCGTTCTTTATGCCATTGTCGCGCTTGCTAAAATCTCATTCAAAGCATCAATTTTACTATGGGTTGCCCCATACTCGTAAATAAATGGAACAACTTGAGTTATCTTATCTTCCTTCACATTCATTAAACTAAGGTTGTATGCTTTCTCTTGAAGTATTGTTGGTATGGTGATAGTTTACCCCTTTTTTGTACCTTTCCAACTAACTATGAAAAAGGAATACCTTAGTTCTTTCAAGCTAAGACAATTCTCCTCTGGATTGTTTTATACTTTTTCAAAATTTGGAGACTAACTTTACAAAAAATTCCCCCCCAAAGTATTCTTTGGCATTTTTAGACTCTCAAATTGTTAAAACATCACCCAACATCCACTAATTCGGGCTCGTAAAATCCATGGATCAGTCATTTATCATGCATTATTCTATTTCATCTTCAAGATTGTTCAAATTGAAGAAGACCCTGAGGTTTCTTTCTTGGACTCGTTAAACCTTTACAAAAAAAGGAAGGAAATACTATAATTAAATTATAAGTTATTTGGAAGCAAGTACATAGATATCCTTGAACAAAGCACCGGGTTTAGGTCTACCGAAAGTTAAGTCTCGGTTTTGGGATTTCTATTTCTCAGCTTGTACTTTGTGTCAATACTCCTCCATTGATCACTTGTTCCAAGTATATGGGAAATATTCTAATGTATCCTACATTAAAGATATGTCCGATTGACTTTCTTGAGTCTAAAGTTTCCTTGGGTCACTTATGTGTCGTTCTCATTGTTCAAGGATCCTTCACCTCCATTTGTTTACCTTGATCCCTATCTTGACGATCTATGAGATTTAGCTATGCCATCTTACCTCATATGGCTTACCATTTTATTCATGTGACATGTTGAAGGATTAATTAATTCCTTCCTTTCACAAATGACTCTCTATCAGCACCATCTAATGATGAAGACCTAGAGTTTTTGGGGATAGTACCTGGGGATCCAATTACCATCTTGGTGATCTCCCTTGCATTGATTATCAGTATACCTATTTAACTGATACTTTAGCAGTTTTCTCCATGTTTTAATTTAATTACTTTATTCACATGGATAGGATTCATACTTTATTATATGTATTTCAAGGAAGACCTTGGGTTTTCATCCTATAAAACCTAATTTGTGCAAAATCGTGCCATACTCTGTGACACAATTCCATCTATTGAATATCTTTTATTATACGCATGTGGCTGTGATCCACTTTGTAAATCATGTGTAGCCATGTAGCCATGTAGCCCGTATTATATAATGTATATGTATCTTGTAAAGGAGCCAGTGTTCCATATTATTCAACATAGCATCCTCAGTGATGATATTGTAAAATGACCTCTATTTGTTTGTTTCAGGTACTTCTTTGCAGCCTAGAGTTTTCTTTGATATTCTGATTGTAATGTATTTTGTTCATCCTTACCCTCTAACCTCACACATTAGGGGCCATTTTTTATACCTTGGATTAGTACTTCTTCGTTCGAATGATGATACTCAATGCATCGTCACAAAAAATGACATGATAGATAGAAGGGCCTTAACACTATAAGAGGTTTTGACCTAAATAACAAGAGCTTTATTCTAGCATCAACATTTTTTTGGTTATGAGTTTGAGCTATATACGCAACTTTCCTATTGACAACCCATCTATCATATGTGAGTTGCATACATGCAACCCTCATATTTATCCCAAAATTTGCATACACGAGTTACCTTAAGGAAACTCGTGTACCATATGCAGGTTTATCTCTTTCCACATGAGTATTCTATTAAAAATTGTTAAAAAAAAACTAATAACAAGGAAGTTAGGGTCGATTTGGAAACTACCACAACTCCCTTAACCACCCTAACCTCATTAATCCTCCTCCCGATTGAAAATAAAAAGAGGGCAGGGGATAGAGGAGAGGGGGACATTTTGGAGACCTAAAACAGAAGTAAAGAAGCTGGAGAAGAAATAGAAGATCAAATCCAGATCCATGTCTATATCTATGTTATGCAAATCCAGAAATTTATTTCCTTCCATATATATGTTATGCACGGTTCAATTATTAATGAGAAATTATCTTGATTATAATTTTTTTTTTTATTTTCAATCTTTATATATGTTTATGTCTCATATTTTATGATAGTTGAAGGTGCTTTGAAAAAGGTATTTTCTTTGTTGTAGGTATTGTAGCAGTGGAGCTAAAGAGAATTTGGAAATAAGAACAAGAGAGGATCAACCTTCAAAATAAGGTATGCATCCTCTCTATCTTTAAACTTTTGCTTTAATATATACTTGCAGAACCTCATATGCCAGACTGTAGAACCCCTAGTATGTTGGTGGCCTAAACCCCAACCGGATAAATTCCCTAACAACAATCAACCTTGTGATTTATGTGGCCTTTACGGTCATTACTTTCACTATTTTCTAGACTTACTAGAGTACATATCCATACTCATTTATTTACATTGTCTTTCAATGGAATCCCAAGTCACCATTATGAATATGTTTACCCCCCCAATATTATTTGTCATCTCATGGGATAGGGGGATTATATCAACCTTGGGATAGGGGGATACTTACATTTAATTTATAGACACATTTTTATGCTTGGGTATCTTTTTCATTTGTATAGGTTCACATAGTAATGATATTCACTAGTTTCAGTAGCAATTGTCCCCTACAGGTATAAATCCATAACTAAAATATTGATGCTCTTCCTCCATGGAATATATTATGCATCAACCTCCATACACTATTTTTCACCTATAGGAAACCCCTTTGTTAGAGTAAATGGACCATCCCAACCACCATTGCGTTCTCCCTTACTCAATAGTAGATCCTTCCAAACATGGGTGTAATCATAGAGCCCTGTTGCTGCCAGCAACATATCCCATTTTAAACTATTAAAATGGGAGCCCCATTATCCTTTAATTTAATTTTGAATCCATGATCTTCTTATGGTAATTTTAAAGGTAAGTATTGTGTTTTGGACTTAATAAAATTTCCTCATAAACATTTTTTTTTTTGTTTTTGCGGATTTCAGAAGCGCCCTTTTCTTTTATAAGTGGTTTTTTTGTGTTCCTGCAACCTGTATTCTGCAATCCGCAAGGAGGATTGTAGAAATACTTTTATTGGAGGTTTTTTATAAATCCTTTTTCTACATGCCACAACACTCAAAGGTGGTTTGCAGGATTTTGAATTTTCTTTCAATAAAAGAGTTTGTCTTTCTGCAACCCACATTCCACTAAGGCAGACTACGGAAGGCAGAAATCCCTTTTTTTCAATAAAAATTTTATATTATTATCCCACATTATGCATTCCACTGAGGATTACAAACATGGAAAAGTCATCTTTCACATTTTTCTTTTCTTTTTTCGACCTCCCCTTTGCGGAATGTAGAATGCAGAATTTTAATATTTTTTTTCCTTTGGTTGATAATTTAGATCCTGCCTTCCACCTTTTGCCTTTGTGGAATAGGGAATGCAGAACTTTGATAATTTCCTTGATTAATAATTATGTTTCTGACTTTTTCTTTCCACCTTTGCATCAAAGGTGGATTACAAAAGGTGGAAACCATAAAATCCAAAGATTTCTAACTTTTTTACTCTTGCATTTTGGTTTCCTACCTTGATCTCAGTCATCCATTCATGCCAGATCTACGATCTAGATCTATTTTTCTATTGAGTTTTGGGTTATTTAATTTGTTCAAATTTATGAAAATTTTACCATTTCACTTTTGTTTTTTTACTATGCTTGAATATTTTTACTGCGGATTTTTCTCTCTTGATCTTACGAATTCTCTGGTCCTCAAAGCTCCCTACTGATAAGTTCTTGTCCTTCATGGCCATTTTTTCTATTATTTCCAAACTGTGATAGGTTTTTAACCATGGTTGCTAAATTTCAATAAGAAATTACTTCCATGATGTCCAGAAATACCAGGTCAAAAAATGCTCTATGGGACAAAAAGAGAAAAGACCCCAATGCCATTATATTCACTAATACTAGTGGGCGTGTCTCTGAAACCCTTCACTTGGACTAGTTGAGGATTTACTCCATTTTTTACAATGAAAATTTTTCCACAATTCCCTGTGACCATCCTGCATACGCAAAAATTCAGATTTCTTAGCTCCATTGCATTGTTGCTTGACCTCCTTTCATGCCCTACATGGAACCATTTAAGTAGGCATTGGATAATGAAAACCATAACAAACACTCTTTCGATGACCATGTTCATACCCCAGTGGCCTCTTTCCACCTGTATGGGTTTTCCAAGGAATATCCACTTGGACCTCCTCGACATCTTTTAAGCTCTAAATTTCTTAATGAGGGCATCTCCTGATTTAACTATGAGGAGGTGGTAAAATCCTGGATGGAAAAACCAATTGAGTACGTTCCCAAACCAACCAATTCTTACCCTGCATCCTAGTTTAGGGAACCCTTTTCATTGCTTGTGGCCATGTTCTGTTGGTTGTATGGTTTGTTAAATTGTTCAATGTTCAAATATGAATGGGTTCCTGCAGCCCATCATATACTGCTTACAAGTGAATCCGTTAATCAAGCACAGATTTGAGAAATATCAGAAGACCCCAGCCATAAGGAAGCCGACATTTTATATGTTCGGTTATGTAATGGATGTGTTTTGCGCAACTTTTACTTTTTCGAACTTGAGTTGGAACAGGAATAAAAATTCACCACATGTACACATTTATTGTTCAGATATGTGGGAGGACAACTTCGTTCCTCTATTTTATGAGATTTGTGACCTGTTTCTAGGGTCAATGTACCGTAAAATATTCAATGCAGATGCTCTATCATTTTCTGAGAGAGACAGAGCATTGATTTATTTGCATGGTGATTCGCATGTCGGAGAGTATTTCTCCTATATTCAAATTTGGGGAAGCAATACATTTCACCTTCTTCCTAGGATAGTTCTAGATCGAATCATGTTACAGGAAGTAGCCTATCAGACTGTGACCGATCGGGTTTTTCCCAAACCTGCACGGTCCAAAAGAAAAGCTTGGCCCAAATTTCCATTGAACTTGGGTTCTCTTGCTTTGCAAACATCCACCCATGTAGTTGTCCTGGGTAATTAAATTGCTAGCATGAACTTGGGGGAAGCACCCAATAGGATGCATGAATCTAAATCATATCTAGCCAACCTGTTTTTGTACGAACATGTTAACTTTCAGTATTCCCATCAAGATGAACCTAATAACTCAATCTACAGATCAGCTATTGAGTTCCAGGAGGAATCAAGCAATATTGTTGACCCAAATGTTAAATCTAATGTCTTCAAATACCAAAAGGACCTCAAGGATTATGTGCTTCACTAAAGAAAGGTAAAACTAGTAATCGAGGAGAACCTTCAGAGGCATAATATGGAAAATGAGGAAAATGATCAAGCAATAAGTTCTTCTTTTTCCCTTTCTATTCAATCAAACGACAAGGGTAAGGCTATTTTGGAAAGTCCTGTAAGAACTCATCCTTCTCAAATGATTGAGACCCTACATAAAGGGGCATATTTCAAGAAAAATATTGAAAATCTTATCTCACAACTACAGAAACAAACAGAAGAGGTTGAATCTCAGCCTAAGAAGCAGAAGAATCGGCTCGTTCTTGCACAGGTACATGTATAACAAGAACCATATGCTAATACACAACATATGCCTCAGGAATCACCCGGGGAAGAATTGTCGATGCCACCAGTCCAAATTGCTCCATAAGAACAAGTGCTTATGCAGATTCCTCCAATTTAGTAGATAGAACCTCCACCTCAAGATGATATTGAAATTCATAGTGACTTGGAAGAAGAAAGTGGCCCTTATTCTTTCCTTTCCAATATACTTATTTCCATGACATCTTCTATTCCCAGCACCCAGATGTATGAAAATGTTTTTGATTCATAATTTTCTCAATTTTCTTTTTCTGAATTAAATTTATCCCCAATTCTTGAGGCTACCACCAACACTCTTTCGGTAGTAATTGATGTACCTAGTTATACCTCTCCTCTTACTTCACCTATTCCTTCAACCCTCTTACCACCTCACTCTAACCCAACATCCCATCATTCTCATCTTCCCCAATTAAACATTCCTTCCATCTCTACAATTACTTCTCTCCAAATTCATACACCTATCCTCACTTCTTCCTCATCCATTGTACCTATTTTCCCTACCTATCCTATGATTATCACACCCATAAGTGTGGAAATTCTCATTTCCCAATCTCAACCTGATCCCTTGGTGACTCCTCAATAAGAAACCATCTCAACTTCAGAGGGAATAATATACTTTGGTGAGGATGGTGTATTATCCCTAGGAAAATATTTTTGGAGAAAAAGAAAATAGTGATGAAAAAGGGAACCAAGAGGACAAGAGAAGGAACAATCAAACATATTCCTGCTCTCAACCAAGTCATTTGGAAGTCATATTCCCATGATATCAAGCAAGGGGATTTAGACACAACAGCTTCCATGGGGTATTTTGTAGGAAACAATTTTGATTCAGTTTCATAGTTGAATAAGGATCTTTTGGAGAAAGAACAAGAGATGTAGAATACCAAACAGGACTCGGTAGCAGCTGAGGCACATCACAAACAAGAGGTCCATCTTCTTAAGCAAGAGCATGAATATAAGTTGAAGCAGTTGCAGAAGAAGAATGATTATCTTAAGCGACAACTTGAGAAATCAGATGTCCTAAGTCAACAACAAGAAGATAATATTTCCACCCTTGAGAAACAGCTCATGGACTCTCAGCTAGTTTCAACATCTTCCTCTTTCTCCAAATTGACAGAAGAAGAGTTTAAGAAACTATCCTGTAAGGTCCATGATGAATTCTATCAGAGGTTTCAACGAAATATAGGAGATATATAAGACATTTGAGGGTCAATATGATATCATGCATGATCATAATACTTGTAGGATAGTAGCAGCCAAGGCCTTTGACAATGCATTAGACTAGTAGAAGCACATCAAAGACAAACCACATGATTTTCCATTCATGGATAAAATTCAGACCAAGAAGACTGAAGTCATGATTGAGACCTAGGAAAGAATCTGCGATGTAGTAGAATTCATCATCAAAGATGGACAGGTGGCATGCAAACGAAGGTGGTTTGCTGCTGAAACTTTGCTCAGTTTTCTAGACATGCCATCTTTGGATCAAATTGATCAGGAACTTCCTCCTAAGCTGAAATTGGAATAAATCAAAATAAATTTTGCTACAACCAAGGAGAATATCTAGGATATCACCCATCTTACTATGCAAGAGATCACGATATGGATTGATATACCCCATGCTACAATGGTGAGAATATAGGTGTACCTCCGAGAGTGGAAGAAAGTCAAAAAGAGAGAGATTGCATCCCAAATATACAAAACAGAAGTGCATTTGGAACATCCCAAGTATCAAGATATAGACAATCTAGTGGACCTAGATTCCAAGTGGCGTTCCGCCCTTGGAAAACCTTGAAACTAAATTATCTTGTAATCCCACATCTTGGGAAATTTCCTTTTTTGTAAAATTTTTAATATTATTTAAAGGGAGGGTATTTTCCCAAGTAGGGGGGGAGACTAACGAGATTAATCCTAGGAGCTACAAAGGAGAACAAACTACCAAGTGCATAACAGCAAAGCTTGTGATTTTGTAGTTTGTAATATTTTGCAAGTGAATAAAATTACACTGTCATTTTATGTTATGTTCTATGGTCATCGATTAAATGTCTTTTATGAATTTTAGTATTTCTTCCATCTATTTGGCATACTGATTATTAGTTGTTTATCTACTGATTTGTTGGTTCACGTATTGATTTTTCCTCATGATATTGACACATTGAATGTGTATTGAATCAATGTTTTTATTTGATTCGTGTGCTATATTTCATAGCTAATGATTAGTCATTGATCTCTGATACTGATTTGTTAATTACTATTACCTCTTCGACATGTTGTACATCTATAACATTTGGATAAAACTTTACAATTTTAATTGTTTAATATTTATTTGAAGTTGAAGATATTGATCTTGATTTTCATTTTTGTACATTGAGTAATTAGTTTCTTCTTACCTTTTGTATCTTACAACTTCCCTATTCTAAAGATGGCATACACCCTGTTTAAGTTTTCTTGAACAGTTAGCCTAGGAATCAGTTACTGTAAATCCTTTATCACCTGTCCTAAGAGTAGATTTTTTTTATTTGAATACCTTTGAGCCATTGGAGGCCTCGTATCCATAGGATTTAGTCATCGCAAATAAATTGGGGATAGAATCGTCTCTGCATGGGATTGATTTGAAGCCTTTTTGGTTGGACTATTTCCTTTTGTTGACTTCCTTGTAAATTTTCCAGCAGCCTACAAGCCTGGGCCATCAACAAATGGCACTAGAAGGAGGGCCATTGTGAAACATGTCATGACAAAAAACTAATAAACCTCCTCATCCTAGATCACCTATAATTACTAGGAGAGACGTTCAAGATTCTAGGTCTGCAGCTCATCCTGTAGAAGTTCAGTCACCAATCCCTACCACCATGTTTAAGAAAGATCCACTATGAGACCCAAAACCCTTTTCACACCACCCAATGGTGAAATCCTCACTTTTGAACAGTGGAGAATAAACAATAATGATATTACCACAAGGTTCGAACCATGTGTTAGCACCGAAAATGAGCCCAAGGTTGAGGAAAGGCCCACCTTCGGCTAACAGCAGAACCACTTTAGTCAGCCTCCATCCCTGCACGGTCAGAGAGGGATCTCTCATTCTTCATCGGAGCATCTCCACATAAGGTTGTCAGTCTTGTGTGTCACTTGAGACTACTCCATGTAGGATTTTCAATCGTCATAATCAGGGGGCAAGGATCCTGAATGGGGCAAAGTTGTATGTCAAGGAAGGTGCATGGGGGGATTATCGAGGGGATGAAGGGCCATGGGAAAATGGAGTCAAAACCTGCATAAGAATCAGTTGTTGGTGGAAGAGTGATGTAAAATTGCAAGCAGAGGAAATATAGCTACTGATTTCCCAATCAGGAGATTTAAGCAGGTGTTTCAAAAGACAAGGAGGGACAGTCCATCATATGGAGCACCGGCAAGACGAATTCCATATGACTTTAGAAGAACCATCATTAAATGCTTGTAAAAACATCCGAAGCATAAGAAGTATGAATTCGGCACCACTATACCCTAAGTCACAAGCATGAAAGAAATAAAAAAAATGGAGTGGGAACAAGAAACACATTCACACGTAAAAGAAAGCACTTATTGGGAAAAACAATAACATAGGAATCTCGGCTCTGAATGACAATCCTTCACTGAAATTTATTCATACATAGGTGACAAGTTTTACAAATGGGAACCTCAGTCCGAGGATTGTTTCCCAATCCAATTTTCCAACCCCTTTCTCCCTCTATCGGGAGTCTCTTTATACAATCCTAATGCTGAGACTACAGAATCAAAAAATGTTACAATTCGCCATTTGGCGTCAACAGAGTAAAGAGTGGACTATCACCACATTTTTACAATCATAAACAAGAATCATGGAGATGTGGCATGTAGTAACTCAGGTTGACAACGCAGAGTCTCGCACCACCCTAATTCATGAAGACGACTCCCACGTGGTGTGTTGATGATTAATTACCCGCATAGACCACCTTAGACCAATTTTGGGTCTCCTTGTCCAGCTGGAGGCTACTGATCAGAGGCTGACAAGAAGGCCCAAATCCTCACCTCTACCATTCTCCCGACCTCATCCTTCGTCCGATAAGACTATTATAGGAGGAGGTCGAAAAAAGGGTGGCCAAACGCCAGGTGACGATAAGTGACTTAAGAAGCTTATCATCCTTGTACTATCCTCTTCCTCCCACAAGGAGGATCTTCCCGTGGGCCATGCAAGTGTATGTGCACCTGCCTCTCTCTTTACCTATGACTAAGAAGCCAAATGGAACCCCCAGGAATGGCATCGGAGGCTTTGGACCCACCTGGCCCCAACACAAGCTTTTTCTCCAATAGCTCTGCCACCACTGTGAGCTGGGACTTTAGAGGTCGGTACTACAGTCAAGAGTGCCGAAGGGATGTAGCTAGGATGTCCAAACCCATGCACCATATATCTAGATACTGGGAACTGTAGAAGCGGGTGAATCCCTCTTGGTATCTAACATCTGTGCCACGGTGGTTGAAAGTCTTCTGGCATTGACAACCAGAACATAGATTTTTAGGCCTTCTTACCAAGAGTACTCCCTCTCGAACTAATTTTTTGAACCACACTGTCATGGTCATCTTTGAAAAGCTTCAACACTGCTTAGGACTCAACCTCATATAAATCTTACCATCTACACAATTCTGTGTCTCAAAGATATATAGAAGGTGGTGTTATATATCGCGAGCAAGAATTGCTTCGGGAAGAGCTGCCTCTTTCAGGTGGGAGCGATGGTGGCATGTGTGGCACCAAAGTGGGGATTTTTCCCTCCTAATGTTCAATCATATTATACAACATGGTTAAGATTCTGAATCAATTTCGTGTGCCTGCTAAGCTAGTTCCAAGGGTTGCGGATTTGATCATCCCCTGCCCTTTCCGTCACCTTGATGGTGGTGTCGGGCTATTTTAGTCCATAGCGTCACTTGGTCTTGTGCAAATGTCGGGTTTGTCACCTTAGAAAACCAAACCTATATCTCTTCCATGGTTCTCCTCTGAAACGAACCACGTGCCACGCTTGCCTCCCGAGAAAATGCATCACTGGATGAGACTTCCACCTCAGGTGTATCTCGAATGGCATTGGAGGAATCATCCAATCTGTGATGAGGCAGATTACACATGTGAATGCCCCCCTCTGCTGTCATTTCCATGCAGGATGAGAGATCCACACATCGGAAATATTTCTTAGCCATCCGATCAAAGGAACCTTTCGCTTCTATCATCCACGTCTCGTTCATTTTGCCGCCAATATTTCCTTTCTAACCATTGCAGGAAGATCTGGTTTGCGACATGTTCTTCATCATCGATCAAGATCAGCTTCTCACACAGCCATCGATTGGAGTGGGCCCCACCATTTTCACAACAAAGAGCTCAACTATTCGTCTGTGCAGTTTTGTCCTGCGAAATGAAACTTAGCCACAGATCTATCTTAGATTTTATCACGGCCATTGATTCTTTTCTCCTCCATGCCTTTTCGTGATTTGGGATTGCGGTTTTATCCATGCAAGTATGGGTTGCGAAATCACTGCAAGCCGTAGATATACCACAGGCCTCATCTCAACCGTTGAACGCTTCCACTCTCTAACAAGTTTCGCGATCAGGGGAAAAATGCCTGGACCATGCATGTTTTCCCACGTGAAATGATCTGGAACTGTTGATCTACCACTGATTGATAACAGCCCTTGAATATTGAATGCACCCAATGTCACAATACACTTGCCATTTCCATCGTGTAAGGATGGTCACATGATATTCGAGGGGCTGGGACCCTTACCGAGATGCGACCAATCATTGCCTTCACCCAGACCCCTCATGTATTCGGCCACGGGGTCATAGAAATCATGGAAACCCCCAATGCATTCTGTCACCTGCTCATGAGAAATTTTTCTGGACCTTCTTACTTCTAGGGAGCTGTTAGGCTGATACTTGGAAGATTGCAGATGAGGACCCACATATTTTTTCTCTAACGAAATCTCCCTCTCTCGGCCCAAAATTCACGTGATGAAGGTGTGATGTGCTTTGAGAGGGGGGTCTTCAACTTATCCATTGGAACTGAGCAAGCATACTTCTTCCTGGTGAGGCGATTTTCTTAGAAGCAGAATATCAGAAAAAGCATTTATCTGAAAATGGCTACATCCACCTCCATTCTTGCACAAGTTTTTGGCCTGCACAAGTTTTTGGCCTGCACCACCTCCATTTCTTTCTACTTTTGCTTGGAGGTCTTTATCATATGCCTTATTAGCTCAAAATAGGCATAGCACAAGGTTAATCTATCACCTCCAATGCTCTCATCGTCCTTTCTAACTTCGACCTTCTGGCTTGGCATTGCACTTCGATTTTTTTCATCAGAAGGTGTCATTTCAATAGCTAGCTTGTCAATATTCTGCAGACACTCTTCTTCATACTCATCATACACAGGTGCACCAAGGTCCTTCTTGGAATCATCTTTAGTTAACTAGGAGCAGGGTGGGTCACCATCTTCAGAGAATAGTCCTGCAGGACTGTTTATTTTAGCCTCAAGCTGAACATCTTTCTGCATATCATGAGAGATTTTTGACAGGCCATAGGCTTCCTTCTTTTGCTTGTAGGGTCCAAACAATTTGTATGTGTCTATTATTTCACTGCCATCACCTTGATCTGACAGCTTCCTAAACCTCTTAAGGTTTTCTTCAACCTCCAAATAGTCAACGAACATTTGCTACAAGCTGGTTGATCTTCTCTCCAAAAGAAGCAAGGACAGGTCAAGAGGAAAGGCAGCTGCATAATAGACCTTAGCAGTGTTCTCAAAAGGTTGAACTTCCTTAGGCATGCTGTAGTAGAAGCTTGCAAATATTTTATTAAAACTACACATGGCCTCGCCTTCATGCCTCCTCAAATAATAAAACTCTGAGAGTATTTTCTCCAATGGCCAGCTCCTACCCCAAAACCTCAAGAATGTGCAACAAAGCTCTTCCCAGGTGTGGATGGACTTAGGATGAAAATGTTTGAACCATACTTTGGAATCCCCTTGCAAGGACAGAACGAATGTCCGCATGTATAAATCATCATGTTCTATCTCGAAAAGGTCAAAGAAATGCTCAAAATCCTGAATCTGTTTTTCTACAGTCAAGTCTTCAGATTCTCTGTCAAACCTGGGGAGGTACTTGTGATATTTCATGGGAAAATCATGGAGGATAGGAGGCAATAGAAATGGTCTATATTGGCTTGGAGAAATGGGGGACACAGGACTAGGTACGACAGCCAAACTATTGCTTGAGGCTTCATGAATTTCACAAGGGTGTTCTTTGATGTTGGGTACCCCTGGATAAAGATCTAGGCTAAAATCCAATGTGCAAGATGACGCAATGCTTTATGCTTGTAAAGAAGGATAAACAGGGACATATTCGTGGCTCACCTCAGGAGGAGCTGGGCCAGAGGAAGCTATTTTTCTGAATCTAAAAAGGGACAAGAGAAAAATTACAAGGTAGCATAAGGCATCCTGGAAGAAATGCAGACTTGAGTGCCTGGACCTTCCACTATGCATTTCTGAATTTTATGAGGGACTCATTTCCAGGCAGGGTCGACCAGCTTTTCTCAGTCATCATATTTTTTGTATTACATTACCAGCAAATTCGTCGGCATCTGAATCCTTCAAGAGTGGAGTCACCAGGTGAAAGATGCTAAACCTTCTTGTTTTCTAATCGATTGGTCACCATCAACCATCAGATCTATGTATTTTTTGTTCTTCCCAAAAAGGGTTTTCAAGTTCATCCCTGGCAATGGTGCTAGTTTGTCAGCACCGAAAATGAGCCCAAGGTTGAGGAAAGGCCCACCTTCAGGTAACACCATAACCACTTTAGCCACGCCTCTAGCCTTGCGCGGTCAAAGAGGGATCTCTCGTTCTTCATCGGAGCATCTCCACATAAGGTTGTCAGTCATGTGTCTCACTTGAGACTGCTCCGCATAGGATTTTCAATCGTCGTAATCAGGGGGCTAGGATCCTGAATGGGGAAAAGTATGTCAAGGAAGGTGCATGGGGAGATTATCAAGGGCATGAAGGGCCATGGGTAAATGGAGTTGAAACCTGCATAAGAATCAGCTTCTGGTGGAAGAGTGACCTAAAATTGCAAGCAGAGGCAAGATAGCTATTGATTTCCCAATCAGGAGATTTTAGCGGGCGTTTCAAAAGACAAGGAGGGATAGTCCATCATATGGAGCAACAGTAAGATGAATTCCATATGAATTTAAAAGAACCATCGTTAAATGCTTGTAATAGCAGCTGGAGCATAACAAGTATGAATTTCACACCACTATACCCTAAGTCGCAAGCATGAAAGCAATAAACAAAATGGAGTGGGAACAGGAAACACATTCACACATAAAAGAAAGCACTTATTGGGAAAAACAATAACACAAGAATCTCGGCTATGAATGACAATCCTTCACTGCAATTTATTCATAAACAGGTAACGAGTTTTACAAACGGGAACATCAGCCTGAGTATTGTTTCCCAATCCAATTTTCCAACCCCTTTCTCCCTCTATCGGGAGCATTTTTAGACAATCCTAATGCTGAGACTACAGAATCAAAGACTGTTACAAGTCTCCATCTGGTGTTAACAGAGCAAAGAGTGGACAATTTCCACGTTTTTATAATCATAAACAAGCATCATGGAGATGCGGCATGTAGTAACTTATGCTGACAGCGCAGAGTCTTGCACCACCCTGCTTCGTGAAGACGGCTCCCGTGGGACATGCTGACGATTAATTACCCACATAGGCTGCCGTAGACCCATTTTTGGGTCTCCTTGTCTAGCTAGAGGCTGTTGATCAAATGCTGACAAGAAGGCCCAAATCCTCACCTTGTCCATTCTCCTGACCTCATGCTTCATTTGGTAATACTGTTATAGGAGGAGGTCGGAAAAAGGGTGGCCAAACACCAGGTGGTGATAAGCGACTTAATAAGCTTATCATCCTTGTACTATCCTCTTCCTCCCATGAGGAGGATCTTCCCATGGGCCATGCATGTGGATTTGCACCTATATCTCTCTTTTCCCATGACTAAGCAGCCAAATGGAACCCCCAAGAATGGCGTCAGAGGCTTTGGACCCACCTGGTCCCAGCACGAGATTTTGCTCCAACAACTCTGCCACCACTACGAGCTGGGATTTCAGAGGTCGGGACTACAGTCAAGAGTGCTAGAGGGATGTTGTTAGGATGTCCAAACCCATGCACTGTATATCTATAGACTGGGTGGTGTAGAAGTAGGTGAATCCCTCTTAGTATCTAACATCTGTGCCCCGGTTGTTGAAAGTCTTCTGGCATGGACAACCAAAACACATATTTTTCAGGCCTTCTTACCAAGAGTACTCCTTGTCGAACTAATTTTTTGAACCACATTGTCATGGTCATTTGTGAAAAGCTTTGACACTGCTCAGGACTCAGCCTCATATAAATCTTACCATCTACACAATTATGTGTCTCAAAGATCTACAGAGGTTGGTGTTATATAGTGCCAATAGATTGGCTTCAGGAAGAGATGCCTCTTTGATGACGGCGATGGTTGCATGTGTGGGGCTAGAGCGGGGATTTTTCCCTCCTGGTGTTCAATCATATTATACAGCATGGTTAAGATTATAAATCAGTTTTGTGTGGCTGCCAAGCTGGTTCTAAGGGTTGTGGATTTGATCATCCCCTACCCTTTTCATCACCTTGATGGTGGTGTCAGGCTATTTTAGTCTGCAGCCTCCCTCGGTCTCGTGCAAATGTCAGGTCTGTCGCCTCAGCGAACCAAACCTCTATCTCTTCCACGGTTATCCTCTGAAATGAACCACGTGCCATGCTTTCCTCCCAGGAAAATGCACCATTGGATGAGACTTCCACCTCAGGTGTATCTCGAATGGCATCAGAGGAATCGGCCAATCTATGATGAGGCAGATTACATGTGTGAATGCCCCCTCTGCTGTCATTTCCATGTAGGATGAGAGATCCACACCTCGGAAATATTTCTTAGCCGTCCAATCAAAGGAACATTTCTCTTCTACCATCCATGTCTTGTTCATTCTACTGCCAATATTTCCTTTCTGACCATTGCAAGTAGCTCTGCTCCACAAAACATTCTTCACCGTCGATCAATATTGGCTTCTCATGCAGCCGTCGATTGGAGTGGGCCCCGCCATTTTCGCAACAGAGGGATCAACTATTCATTCGTGCAGTTTCATCCTACGAAATGAACATTAGTCACAGATATGTCTTAGCTTTTATCATGGCCGTTGATTCTTTTCTCCTCCATACCTTTTCATGATTTGGGATTGCAATTTTATCCGCGCAAGTATGGGTTGCGAAATCACTGCAAGCCATAGATCTACCCCAAGCCTCATCTCAACCGTCAAAGGATTCCACTCTCTAACAGGTTTCGCGATCTGAGGGAAAATGCCTGGACCACGCATGCTTACCCACACTAAACGATCTGGAACCATTGATCTGTCACTGATTGATCGCATCCCTTGAATACGGATCGCACCCAATGTTAGAATACACTTGGAATTTCCATCGTTGAAGGATGGTCACATGAGATTCAAGGGGATGGGACCCTTACAAAACCTCTATTAAGCCCTCGAATGAACTATTAAAATGGAGTGTTAACAACTGGCTCCATGAAGGATGCTATTGTCATAGCGAGGTAGAAAAGAACCCCCATAGACCAAGTACCAAAACCATTGGGCTACTTTTAGCTCTTCTTGGACACCTCCACTACGCTTCATGCTACTTCTCCAGCGAACTCATGCCACTCTTGCAAATCATGGTGGTGACTGTAAACCTGTGGTGGTAACTGAAAATGGAAACAAACTGAAAATAGTAATGAAGAAAATGCTCGATAACTACTGAGCTTATTTTTTTTTCTACCTACCCTACCTAACTCTGTACACCAGTCCAACTAAGCGAAGCCAATCAAGAAACTTGCTTAATATTCTTGTTCTTGCATGGTGCTCGATGGACAAAAATGAAACAAACAATGGGAGAAGGAAATTATATACAAACTCATCTTTAAGGCAGAGATGCGATCGATCATTGCCTTCACCCCGACCCCTCATGTATTCGGCCACGGGGTCATAGAAATCATGGAAACCCCCAACGCGTTCTATCACCTGCTCATGAGAAAGCTATCCGGAGCTTCCTGCTTCTAGGGAGCTGTCAGGCTGACACTTGGAAGATTGCAGATGAGGACCCAAAGAATTTATCTCTAACGAAATCTCCCTCTCTCGGATCAAAATTCCTGTGACGAAGGTGTGATTTTCTTTGAGAGGGGGGTATTCAAATTATCCATTGGAACCAAGAAAGCATACTTCTTCCTATTAAGGTGATTTTCTTGGAAGCAGAATATTAAAAATTTTTTTTATCTGAAAACGGTTGCATCCACCTCCATTCTTGCATAAGTTTCTGGCCTGCACCACCTCCGTTTCTTTCTACATTTGCTTGGAGATCTTGATCATATGCCTTATCATCTCAAAAGAGGCATAGCACAAGGGTAAGCTATCACCTCTAGTGCTCTCATTGTCCCTTCTCACTTTGACCTTCTGGCTTGGCATTGCACTTCGACTGTTTTCATCAGAAGGTGTCGTTTCAATAGCTAGCTCATCAATATTTTACAGGCACTCTTCTTCATACTCATCATACACAGGTGCACCAAGCTCCTTCTCAGAATCATCTTTAGTTAACCAGGAGCAAGGTGGGTCACCATCTTCAGAGAATAGTCCTCCAGGACTGTTTATTTTAGCCTTAGGCCGGCCATCTTTCTGCATAGCATGATAGATTTTTGACAGGCCATAGGCTTCCTCTTTTTACTTGTAGGGCCCAACCAATTTGTATGTTTTTGTTATTTCACCACCATCGCCTTGTTTTGATAGCTTCTCAGACCTCTTAAGGTTCTCTCCAACCTCCAAATAGTCAGCAAACATCTGCTACAAGGTGGCTGATCTTCTCTCCAAAAAAAGCAAGGACAGGTCAGGAGGAAAGGTGGCTGCATAATAGACCTTAGCAGCGTTATCAAGAGGTTGAACTTCCTTAGGCATGTTGTAGTAGAAGCTTGCGAATATTTTATTAAAATTTGACATGGCCTCTCCTCCATGCCTCCTCAAAGAATAAAAATCTTAGAGTATTTTCTCCAATGGCTGGCTCCTACCCCAAAACCTCAAGAATGTGCAAGAAAGCTCTTCCAAGGTGTGGATGGACTTAGGCTACAAATGTTTGAACCAGACATTGGCATCCCCTTGTAAGGACAGAATGAATTTTTGCATGTAGAAATCATCATGTTCTATCTTGAAAAGTTCAGATAAATGCTCAAAAGCATGAATATGTTTTTCAGCAGTCAAGTCTTCAAATTCTTCGTCGAACCTGGGGAGGCACTTGTGATATTTCATGGGAAAATCATGGAGGATAGGAGGCAATAGCAATGGTCTATATCGGCTTGGAGAAATGGAGGAGACATGGCTAGGTACGATAGCTGAACTATCGCTCGAGGCTTCATGAATTTCATAGGGGTGTTCTTTGATGTTGGGTGCCCCTGGATAAAGATCTAGGACGAAATCTGATGTGAAAGATGACCAATGATTTCTATTTGTAAAGAAGGATAAACAGGGAAATATTTGTGGCTCAGCTCAGGAGGAGTTGGTCTAGAGAAAGCTATTTTGATGAATCTAAAAGGGAACAAGAGCAAACTTACAAGGTAGGATAAGGCATCCTGGAAGAAATCCAGACTCTAGTGCCTAGACCTTCCGCTGCGCATTTCTAAATTTTTTGAGGGGCTCATTTCCAGGTAGGGTCGGCCAGCTTTTCTCAGTCATCATATTTTCTATATTACATTACCAGAAGAGTCACCGATGTCTAAATCCTTCAAGAGTGGAGTCACTAGGTGAAAGATGCTTGAACTTCTTGGTGTCTGACTGATTGCTCACCATCAACTGTCAAATCTAGGTCTTTGGAATTCTTCCTAAGGAGGGTCTTCAAGTTCATCCCCAGCAATGGCGCCAGTTTGTTAGCACCAAAAATGAGACCAAGGTTGAGGGAAGGCCCACCTATGAGTAACAATAGAACCACTTTAGCTGCGCCTCTAGCCCTACGCAGTTAGAGAGGGATCTCTCGTTCTTCGTCAAAGCATATCCACATAAGGTTGTAGGATCCTGAATGGGGCAAAGTATGTCAAGGAAGGTGCATGGGGGATTATCAAGGGGATGAAGGGCCATGGGTAAATGGAGTCGAAACCTACATAGGAAACAACTACCGGTGGAAGAGTGATGTAAAATTGCAAGAGGAGGCAAGATAGATATTGATTTCCCAATTAGGAGATTTAAGCAGGCGTTTCAGAAGATAAGGATGGATAGTCCATCATATGGAGCACCCGTAAGATGAATTCAGTATGACTTTAGAAGAACCATCGTTAAATACTTGTAACAGCGATTGGAGCATAACAAGTATGAATTCCGCACCACTATACCCTAAGTCGCAAGCATGAAAGAAATAAACAAAATGGAGTGGGAACAAGAAACACATTCACACGTAAAAGAATGCACTTATTGGGAAAAACAATAACATAGGAATCTCAACTGTGAATGAAAATCCTTCATTGCAATTTATTCATACACAGGTGACGAGTTTTACAAACAGGAACCTCAGCCCAAGGATTATTTCCCAATCAAATTTTCCAACCCATTTCTCCCTCTATCGGGAACATCTTTATACAATCCTAATGTTGAGACTACAGAATAAAAAACGGTTACAAGTTTCCATCCCACGTTAACAGAGAAAAGAGTGGACTATCGTCATGTTTTTACAATCATAAACAAGCATCCTGGAGATGCAGCGTGTAGTAACTCAGGCTGACAGCGTAGAGTCTCACACCACCCTGCTTCGTGAAGACATCTCCCATGCAGGTTGCTGACGATTAATTACTCATATAGGCTGCCCTAGACCCATTTTGGGTCTCCTTGCCTAGCTGGAGGCTGCTGACTAGAGGCTAACAAGAAGGCCCAAATACTCACCTCTACCATGCTCCTGAACTCATCCTTCATCCGGTAATACTGTTATAGGAGGAGGTCAGAAAAAGGGTGGCCAAATGCCAGGTGAGGATAAGCGAATTAAGAAGCTTATCATCCTTGTACTATCCTCTTCCTCCCAAAGGAGGATATTCCCATGGGACATGCAGAAGGATGTGCACCTGTCTCTCTCTTTTCCCATGACTAAGCAGCCAAATGGAACCCCAGGAATAGTGTCGAAGGATTTGGACCCACCTGGTCCCAGCACGAGCTTTTGCTCCAACAGCTCTACCACCACTGTGAGTTGGGACTTTGGAGGTCAGGACTGCAGTTGAGAGTGCTAAAGGGACGTTGCTAGGATGTCCAAACCCATGCACTGTATATCTAGATACTGGGTGATGCAGAAGCGGGTGAATCCCTCTTGGTATCAAACATTTGTGCCCCGGTGGTTGAAAGACTTCTGGCATGGACAACTAGAACATAGATTTTTGGGCCTTCTTACCAAGAGTACTCCCTGTCGAACTAATTTTTCAAACCACACTGTCATGGTCATCTGTTGAAAGCTTCGACACTACTTAAGACTCAACCTCATATAAATATTACCATCTGAACAATTCGGTGTCTCAAATATCTATAGAAGGTGGTGTTATATAGCGCGAGCAGGAATGGCTTTGGGAAGAGCTGCCTCTTTGAGGTGGCAGCGATGGTGGCATGTGTGGCACTAGAGTGGGGCTTTTTCCCTCCTGATGTTCAATCATATTATACGGCATGTTTAATATTTTGAATCAGTTTCGTGTGTCTGCCAAGCTGGTTCTAAGGGTTGTGGATTTGATCATCCCTTGCCCTTTCTATCACCTTGATGGTGGTGTCGGGTTGTTTTTGTCTGCAGTGTCCCTCAATCTCGTGCAAATGCTGGGTCTGTCACCTCAGCGAACCAAAACTCTATCTCTTCCATGGTTCTCCTCTGAAACAAACCACGTCCCATGCTTGCCTCCCGGGAAAATGCACCACTAGATGAGACTTCCACCTCAAGCTTATCTCGAATGGCGTCGAAGGAATCAGCCAGCCTACGATGAGGTAGATTACACATGTGAACACCCCCTCCATTGTCATTTCCACACAGGATGAGAGATCCACACCTCAGAAATATTTCTTATCCGTTCAATTAAAGGAACCTTTTGCTTCTTCCATCCACATCTTGTTCATTCTACCGCCAATCTTTCCTCTCTAACCATTGTAGGATTATCTGGTCCACGACACATTCTTTTTCGTCGATCAATATTGGCTTCTCATGCAGTCGTTGATTTGAGTGGGCCCCACCATTTTTGCAACAGAGAGCTCATCTATTCCTCCCTGCAATTTTGTCTTGTGAAATGAACCTTAGCTACAAATTTGTCTTAGCTTTTATCACGACCATTGATTCTTTTCTCTTCTACACCTTTTCGCAATTTAGGATTATGGTTTTATCCACGCAAGTATGGGTTG
This sequence comes from Pseudotsuga menziesii, assembly GCA_001517045.1. Lineage (NCBI taxonomy): Eukaryota > Viridiplantae > Streptophyta > Pinopsida > Pinales > Pinaceae > Pseudotsuga > Pseudotsuga menziesii. The sequence continues at coordinate 89,635 of LPNX010425649.1, forward strand.
CAAAATCACTACAAGCGTAGATCTACCCCAAGCCTCATCTCAACCGTCGAAGGCTTCTGCTCTCTAACAAGTTTCACGATCCGGGGGAAAACACCTGGACCATGCATTTTTGCCCACACGAAACGATCTAGAACCGTTGATCTGTTGTTTATTGGTCATAGCCCTTGAATATGGATCATGCCCAATGTCACAATACACTTGCCATTTCCATCGTTAAAGGATGGTCACATGAGATTCAAGGGGCTGGGACCCTTACCGAACCTCTGTCAAGCCCTCAAATCAACTATTAAAATAGAGTGTTAACACCATGAACTGAGGCAGTTCGTAGTCTCAAAAATGTTTTTTCTTCTTGTCTTATGACTCTTACCTCACCTGTTATTACTCAATAGGGAGAAACTTCTGAAGCCCAAGCAAGTCCATTGTTGAAAACTACAGACCAATCATCCAGAAGATCCAAACCTTAACAACCAGTCTGGTGGGGTACCACCACCCACACCACTTCATTCATTTCCATATTCATCAAAAGAATCCTCAGATAGTGAAATTTCCTCACAATATTCAAATCCACTAGAGAGACCAATGGCTGACAACCTCAACAAACCTTGGCTTGATCTGGATGCGGTCCTTATCCCTGAACAATTACATAAATTTCCTAAAAACCCTGAGAAGTTGCTTTCGAATTTTAACCCAGATGATAGGATACCTAATAAATATCATGTTAAGAACTACATGCAATCCATTAGATTGAGGAATGTGATATGTGAGGATGTGGTGTGTAGATTTTTTTCTTACTCTTTTGAGGGACAAGCTTCCACTTGCTACTTTTATTTGGAAGTTGCTTCTATTAATTCTTGGAAACAATTTGAGGCACTATTCCTCCAAAATTTTAGAGATGGTAGTACCCCAAAGGACCTTGTCATAGAATTATCTTCTCTCAGGATAAAACCAAAAGAAGGAGTCAAATATTTTAATCAAAGGTTCTCCTATCTAAATAACAGGATCCTTGTCACGGTTCTTCCCATCAAAGAAATTTTGGTAGCCTATTACATTAAGGGTTTACTTACAATGATTTCCATGTAGGTTAAGTGTGCTCATAAGACTAATTTGCAAGAAGTCTTTGTGGAGGCTGTCATTGTAGAGAAAGATATGTTCAGTCTCAAAGATAATCCTAATCAAGAGCCAGACCATCCTTCTACATCCAGGAGAAGTCAAGAGAGTGTTTCTAAACCCACAACTCTAAATAAAGACCCTTATGAAATGGATAACATGAAAAAATTGTTGTCACAAATATTTATAATGACATGGTAGATCTTAAAAGAGCTAGTATTGATAATGAAGTGAACAATAAAGGTCAGGAAAGACCACTACTTAAAAGACCTTACCAGCCTCCATAAAATCAACCTCCTCCAAACCCAGGAGAGACACACACCTTTGATGAGATCTATTCTATATTTAAGGCCTTAACTTCCACACCACAAACTATGCTTGATGATACTAAACAAGAAGCTACAGAGATAGTGCCTCCCACTAAATAACAAGACCCACATATGAATATTGTTAATTGTTTTTCAGAGCTACCAATGGCAGAAGAGGAGTAAGACACTGAAGTTGTATTTAATCTGCAACATTCCTACAACACCAGAAGTAAAGTCTTGATAGCATAGGACAGCCCACCATTGACATCTACTTTGAATGCAAGTAAAGAACTACCACAAAAATAAAATGTAATCCTCGAATTCGAGTATAATTTGGTAGATGGTCCAAATAGGAATAAAGAAAACATTCCTCTTTTTAAACTTCTCAAAATACCATACATTAGAGAAAGTTTACCCAAGAATATGGTGTTGAATAAATCTAGAGAAGATCAGAATCATAACTTGTAAGTTTGCACAAATCCCGATGCTCAAAGGTCCGGTACGTCCCACCTTTTTTGCTAACTTTTGATATTTTTAACAAAAACGTCCACAATTGCATGCTCAATTTAGGGGAATCATCAAATGTTATTCCTATGTCTATGTGTAAAAAGTTAAATTCAACTTGCGAGTCATGTCCTACTCAAATAGTTCAGTTAGACAAATCTAGAGTAGACGTCCCAGGGGAGCTCAAGAACGTCCTTTTAACATATTATGTGGACCCTATAATACATCAGACATTGGATATTGTAGTAGCTGATGCTCCTGAGATATATGGTATGTGGTTGAGCAGAGACTAGTCTGAGAAGCTAAAATGATACTTTTCTACTGACTGGTCCCATTTCTTGCTGCCATATAATAGAAGGACCAATCAGATCAAGATCAATAGGGAGCCTTTAATTAAACAGACAGTCATGGATATAAATGATCCAAGTGAACCCACGATCTTTGTGAATACAACCATTGAACACTACACCCTTGACTCTTACTTTGGTGATTTTCCTGCTAACCCTTCCTCTAATCAGAATATTGATAGACTGTTAGAAATCGACAATTGTAAGGTTATTCCATTTTCTGGAGAAATTGTACATAATGTATTTAATTTCAATACCAATTTTAGACTAGATTTGTCATCTTGGACACTTTAATTTCATAGATTTAAATATAAAGATGGCATCGGTGTAGGTTGTGTACTCATGGATCCTAAGGGAGCCAAATGGATGATCACTTGTAGACTAGAATTTGAGTGTACCAAAAACATTGTTGAATACGAAGCTCTGGTACAGGGAATCAAGAAGGAAATAGACTTGGGAGCACAAATCATTCAATGTTATGGTGACTCTGAAATTATAGTCAAACAGATGAGAAATCAGATCCATAGTTTATATCCACATCTTTTGAATTATTGGAATTTATTAGGGTACATGACAAGTGCATTTACAGCCTTTAACATTAGATCTCTCCTAAGGTCACAAAATTTCGATGCGGACCTTTTAGAAAACACTGCATCTAGTCTCATTCCACTCGAAGGCCTTCTCCTGATACCTTTTCTATCAAACTCATGTATAGGTCTTCCATACCCGATAATGTAACTACTTGGAAAATATTTGATGATGATTTTCAGATATTAGACTTCCTCATGGATCATGACACTTTTAAATACTTTGCTATAGATGAAGTCAAACATTAAAAGTCTCTGTCTGATAATAATTTTCCTTCCAACTTGATTCCTAAATCAATATTTAATTTAGAGAAATTCTATGATCTCCAAGACAAGTTCAAAGGAGATCCAAATTCCAAAACTGATAGTTCTACTCTAAATTATAAGAATGTTAATCTTGGTAATGAGGAAAAACCTCATCTCATTAATATAGGGCTTAATTGTTCTCCTAAAGAGGAGAGGGATTTAGTGAAATTATCCAAGAATACAAGGATGTTTTCGCATGGACTTATGATGATCTCAAAACCTTGGATTCTTCTATTATGCAACATAACATACCCATAAATACCAATGCAAGACCCTATCAAAAAATGTTGAGGAATATCCATCCTAGTCTTGATCCATCCATCATGAAAGAGCTTGAGAAACTCTTGAAATCCATAATCATATTCCCTATCAAACACACATAGCGTATTTCCAACCTGTTAACACTAAAAAGTGTTCACCTAGCTCTACATGGTATAAACCATACACATACATCATATTCCTACCATATTTCCCTTACTTTTGACATTCACAATTGTATTTCCACCAAAAATGGTCCAAAACATCATTATTTACTATGGTTTACCCTCACTCTCTCCTAAAAAGGGTCAAAAACCCCTAAAAAGGGTTCAAACCCCCTAAAAAAGAGAAAGGGTTAGAAAACCACAGGAAAATACCATGGGTCACCACCTTGGGTTAAAAAACCCTAGGACCATACTATAAATACATTGTGAAGGGCTCTCCCAAAATGCCTTTTTTCTCATTTTCATGTGTGGGTACGTTGTGACATTTTTGCTCTCAGATATTCACATACTCCCCTGCCACCATTCTTGTTTCCATACCATTCACATGGTGTATGTTGAGGCATCCTCCGTACCCATCTTGGATCCATTCCCTGTTTCACAACTATCCATGGAGACAACTCGAGAACCAACCAGTGGAGCTTCGCAATCACTTCCCAGTACGGCTACGGCAGCCCACTTTACAGGAGAAAGGTGTGTTTACTGTTTTTGTTTATTGCATTAGTTTAGCTGATTTATATGTCAAAAATGATAAAAATATGTTATTTACGTTATTAGTTTAGTTTGCTTTTATATTTTCCATTATACTCTTCCTTATGATCACAATGATCTAAGGTTGGTTCTTCTGCGCGTAGCTGGGGAGAAATCCCCACTATAGTTTTGGCGACTCCACTCGGTCAATCCATTCGGATCTCATTTTTTGCATGTTTCCATTGGTTTGTTCTAATTTTCTACCATCAACCATCACATATTAGGCCCCCTCACGGCCGATCCAAACCCTTGTTGCATTAGTGGCTGCTCCCCTGGCCCTAGCTAGCTCTCCTTTTTGCATTCTTCCCTATTTGGGTCGAGTCACTCTTATCTGGCTGAAATTCACTCCTTTATTCTTGATAAGCGCAGCTTAGGTCATGCTTTTATCCCAAATAAGAGTGACCTGGTGTAAAAACCCATATCGCTCATGTCTCGGCTTCTGAAGTGACCCAAGTCACTACTGTGACTCGGTTATGAGTGAACCAGTCACGCTTAACCCCCTATTTTGCGTGACTTGACGATTTTCTGTCTAGATTGAAACTGTCCCTTTGTTCTATGTGACCCAGATCATGCATATTCTTCTGATAGGTGCGACCGATAGTTTTTCTGTCTTTTTCTGTGCTTCAGATTACTGTATTAGATCCCTTGTCTATCCCAAACCCTGTCTCGACCTATTTTCTTTTCCAGATATGATATTTTCACAGACCCTTGGTATGTTTGAGATCTCCCCTACTTGGTTTATGATTTTCCATATTTGAGCTCTGTAGTTGAAACCCCATGCTTGTTTCTTGCGTTTGATTAAAAGTTCCTTTACTACTCATTTGTTTCAAGCATAATTTCATTATTGGCAGAAATATTTTTATTTTGCAGCTTTTTGTTCATTACTATTATTTATTGCATTATATTTGCATCCAACAATGAGATTGGAACATCTTCATCGTGGATTTTTTTGTTTGACATATAGTGGCACACACTTCACACCAATAAGTGAAACAATCGGTTCATGACCCCGATAAAAGCCTTAAAATTAACTTAAATACAACCGACAATTGTAACCTTGCTTGAGGATAAAACAATATTGTATTTAAGTTAGGACTTTGGCGATAGGCATCCAAACAACAACCCTCTGTCATTCACATTATGAGACATAGTTGTTGTCCAGTAGGGAACCAAAACCCTCTTGTACTTGTTGACACATTCAGAGACAGTCTATCAGAAGCCCCCCTGCTCATCAGGACTAAGCTGCAATGAAGGGGTTCTGAAAGTCAAGGTGGAATAAAACACTCCATCTTGTACCAAAGGGTAAACCTTCATAGTCCTCCTTGTGCATGCCAGCATATACCAGGTGTCGAGGGCCAAAGGGATGAAGTGTCAGTAAACCGAACGGACGTGTCATGAATGAGGTATACTAGTGGCCAATATTCTAGGTATATTTTACCCAGAGCTCCTTCTCGATGGTGGTATTCTCTTAGCATGTATGGTTATTCCATTTCATATTGTCTGACTGGGTTTCATCACCCTGCTGAGGATACAATTTGAGAGGGGCTTCTAGCTTTAGTTAGGAATGTGCATGCACTCATACCCCATAGGTTAGTGAGTCATTTTCATTTGATAGGTAGTGCTTCTTGTTGGATTTTTGGCCACCCTTGTCGTAGACTCACCTTTATGTGACCCGCTATCATAGTTTGGTTTTAGAATTTTTGTTGGCCTATGAGCCACCATTTTATACGCTCTCCTTCTACACACTTGGTTTTAGTTGGGTTTTTGATACTGTGATTGATTCTATCTAGTTTCCAGTCATTACATATCACTCCATATAGTCATCATATCTCCACCACACTACTTGTATAGGATTAGGGGGCATACGCCCCAATTCAGATATCTTAACCGACATCATCAAAGCCATCTTTGGCATCACTCACCACCTTCAAATCCACACACAACCTATAAATCTAATTCAGATTCCTATCAGCCCGAACTGACCTTGTTCACTACTCCATCTAGCCCCATGGTTGGTGCGCATCCCACCCCCTTCCAAGGGGGGTTTTCTAGTACTGGGATCATGTCCAGTCAGCCTACCATCACAGGTATCCCTTCATTTGGGCCCATAGGCCCTAGTCCTAGTGGGCCCTTCATCACTGCACACATTGTTGTTGGTTCACTACCCATTGGTGGTGGTTCCATCCTAGCCATCATTGTCACTACCATTATTCCTTATATACTTGGGTGCAGTGGCCCTTCTGCGTCAGTTCTGACTATTCCTGCTATACCATTGAATTTTCCTACAGTTGGAAGTCATCACGTAGCTAGGGATAAATCCCCACTACACAACCCGGTCCCTATCCGCAAAAAGAGTGGAGAAATCAGACTATGCGTATACTTTTGAAATTTGAATAGAGCATACAAAAATGATAACTACCCTGCTCCATCGTTGGAACAAATATTGCAAAGATTTTCGGGAGCAGAAATGTTTTCTATGCTTGATGGATTTTCAAGTTACAATCAGGTTCTGGTCACAACCTCCAACCAACTTAAGACTTCCTTTAGACCACCCTTGGGAACTTTTTCCTATAGGAGGATGCCTTTTGGGCTAATCAATGTCGGTGCAACTTTACAGAGAGATATAGACACAAATTTCAGAGGTTTGATGCATAACCTTCTCATTGTTTACTTAGATGATGTAACTATTTTTTCTAAAAAAGAGCATGATCATTTTTTGGCTTTAAGCAAAGTTTTTGAAAGATGTAGGAAGTATGGCATTTCTTTGAATCCTAAGAAAACAATTTTTGCAGTCACAGAAGGAAAAATTCTAGGATTTATTGTTTTAAAGGATGGAATAATAATTGACCTAGAGAGATCTGAAGCAGTTGCAAAAATTGGGCTCCCTAGATCAAAGAAATCCATGCAATCATTTCTGGGAAAGATTAATTTTGTTGGGATGTTTGTTCCCAATTTTGCACAAATTATTAGACCACTTTAGGACATGATCAAGAAATATGTTGCATTTAAATGGTCTGACATCCAAAAGGATGTGTTTTCTAACATTAAGAAGGATATCATGGATTCTCCTACATTGATGCCTCCCGATTTTAAAATATATTTCATTTTATATATTTTTGATACTGATGTTTCTTATGCTACAATGCTCACTCAAAAAAATGCATAGGACATAGAGATCCTGATTTCTTTCATGAGTTATACATTCAAAGGGGTCGATTTAAATTATACATAGGTGGGCATGCAAGCTTATTCCATTTATAAATGTGTGCAACATTTCAGGCTTTATTTGTTGAAGCAAAAGACAAAGGTGGTTGTCTCATACACAGCCACAAGAAATGTTTTGATCCAAAAGGAGTTAGGAGAAAAAAGAGAACACTGGATGACTACACTCTAGGAGTACCATGTGGAGATTAAACCTACCAATATGGAAAAAGGGCATGGTTTATGTTTACTAGCATCCCAATCAAATAAACCAAAGCAATAACAACAATGAATTCAAGAGGAAGATATGTATGATGAAACTATCGATGTTATTTATTCTCCTTCATCAGAATGGTATGCCGATATTAAATTTTATCTTACTTATGGGTATGCCCCTCCAACCCTTGACTTAAAAAAGTGTAGTACATTGAGATTTAAAGAAACACCTTATCAATTCATTGATAATGTGTTGTTTCTCAAACATTATGATGGTGTCTTTCTCGGATTCCTTGAAAAACCAAAGGTTGACAAACTTTTGGTTGACATGCATGTAGTAGCTACGAGTGGACACTTATCAGTAGAAACTACATCCCATAAAGTGTTAAGAGTAGGATATTATTGGGTCAAATTATTCAAATATTCCCATAAACTTGTCAGAAAATGTGAGCCTTTCCAAAGATGTGCTGGAAAAGTGAAGAAGCCATCCTTTCCCCTTCAACTTGTCAATGTCTAGTGTCTATTTCAACAATGGGGATTGGAATTTTTTGGTCCCATTACTCCTCCTTCTACTTTGAAGCATAAGTACATTTTGACTGTAACATATTATTTTACTGAGTGGATAGAATCAATCCCCCTTAAGGTCGCTAATACCAGCTCAGTTATATCCTTCTTGGAGAGTAACATTATTACCAAGTTTGGGGTGCCTGAATCTTTGGTTTTTGACAATGCCTCTTTCTTTAATTTGATTTGTTATCACCCTGTAATTTCCCTATGGTTGTGGTAGGAAGCCATAGGGGTAACCATTTCAAACCAATCTTTAGACTGTAGTATAGCCCTACAGTCAAAGAGGGATCTCTCTCGTCACAAAATCATTCACATATACAGTTGGATTTAAACAAGCACTTAGAAGGCTATATTCTAATGGGGAACAAGGTATGTGTAGATTTAAAGATGGTAGAACAGAAATACAAGAAAAACCATTGGGAAATCGAGTCATAGCCTGTAAATATTCAAGGAGATTACAACAATAATGAAGGGTGATTTTCCTACGAAATATGAGGCAACATGGCTATTATGTTCAGTAAAATTGTGTTGAAGTGATGATAGATGAAAATGAGGAGAGATCCCAATGAAAAACTAGAGGCATCTATGAAAGGATGAATATCTGGGAACACCTTTAGTAGAAATATAAAAGGGTAGCAATAACAGAAACAGAGCATGTATCTGTGGATGAATTCTATCACATTCATTACCAACACATAAAAAAATATGATTTCTAATGGAAGGAGTGTTAAAATAAATGAATTCCTTGCATACAACATAGAAATGTATTGGTAGAAAAAATAGACATGAAAATGAAATATAGGAAACATGTAATGAACATGAAACAACTTGATGAATCTCAGAAAACTCAGAGCATGCTTTTCATTAAAGATTCCAATAAAATAACAGAGCTACAAAACCCAAGTGTTGAGGCTTATGAATGAAAGTTCCAACCCTTTCTTCCTATTCCGAGGGTATATTTATAGTGTGAGCAAGCTCCTGAGACCAACCTTCAAATAGAGCCAAAATCTGTTACAAAAGTGGGGATCAAACCCAAACGATGATAAAATCCTAACAACCTCTGACCTGGTGGATTCTCCATGATCACAAAACAAAATAGGAAAGAATGTTGGGGCACACATGATGGACAAAATAGGAAATTGAACACCTAGAAACCACTCTTGTTGGATGAAAATGATGGATCAGCACATCCTTTGACGTTCTATAATAGAATTTCTCCTTACATGCATATTTAACCAGCGAAATCGTCATGGACCATTGATATTTTAATCAAAACAAGGATACCGAGACATGTGTCTGAACTTGCCTGCTCTATAAAATTTTGTTGAGTTCTGGAGATTTAAATCAACAACACTTTGAACTAGTGGAATTTCCTTCGACCGTGGATCTATATCAATGTTGATCTGAATTGTCAAAACCTGCAAACCCTTCAGATGATTCCGCATATTTAAAAATTTCATTTCATTGTTCTTGTTGCATTAGAAGAATTGTTCTCCATCATTGATATTACCTCACTATCAATCACAGTCGTTGAAACTTGCATGCCTTTAACCGATTTCACAAATCTGGAAAGCTACTTATCTCATTCACATGTTTGCCTTTTTTCCACACCGTCGATATTTCCCATAAACTTTCCCAGTTGTTGATCTGAGATCAAGCTGCAGGCTAGCGAAAAGCAGAAATTGGGATCTCAGTAATTTTTGTCCAAATTTTTATGTTTCTGACTTCTTCCTTTCTCTTCCTTTCTGCACTTTTGATTTGGGTGGAAGCGATCTGAACCGTAGATTTGGTAAATCGCAGAAGCTAGAAATCGGGGTTTGAACTTTCTATGAGGTTCAATTTTGATCTTTTTTCTCCCGGATTTCTGCTTCCAGCTTTTCGCCCCAACACTTTTTTGGAAAGCATAAAATAGAAATTTTTCTTTCATGAAAGGAGAAACTGACTTTTCTGCTTCCACCTTTCCTCCCCCACACTTTCTCGGAAAGCGGAAAGCGAAACTTTAACTTTTCACGACCAAATTATTTGCATTTTTGTTTTTTGATTTTCGCCCTTTCTTTTCTGTCTTCTGCACCATTGATCTAGGCAGAAAATATCTGAGCCATCATCCCAGATTGTGAAAGGAGGAAATCAGCATTTGAACTTTTTATAACCAAATTTTACTTCTCACAATTTTCGATCTCCACTCTCTGCCCCTCTACTCTTTTCTGGGTCATTGATCTGGGTAGAAGCTCTCTGATCCATCTAATCCTAGATCATGGAAGGAAAAAACTAGGATTCCACTTTTCATAACCAAACTTTTACCTCTTCTTCACTTTCACTCCTGATTTTTCCTTGGCGGAAACAATTTTTGGCCCTTTGATATTATATGTGATGCATCCGGTTCGTCCATTCTGGTCCTCTTTTAATCTTGATCAATTTTTTCTTACTTGGGCACCTTTCCAAGGTCATACTGAAGTATTTTTTACTATTTTGACATTCAAGATCAGGAATAATCATCCCAAGCAACTTCAAACTATTTCCTCCATATCTTTGGGTCATAATATATGAAATGTTTTTACCCTACCCATCATTTTTTACTATTCTAGACCTTTGCAGGGAAATTAGTGTAGATGCCTTATGTATAAAACTTCAAAATTTAGCATAGGTACTAATAGTGCCTCTAACTTATGGATTTTATCCTCCCTGTGAGGTAGAAAAGAACCACGTAGACCACATTCCTACAACTTCAAATTCTCCTGAAGAGGAAATCTAAATGACAACCCCTACTAGAGACCTTAATGCCTTCACCTCGGTAGTTAAGTCTAACACAGGGGCCTATCGACACATACAATGTTAAAATAAAATTGTATATACAATGACAATGTAGTTGAACTTACTTTTTACAAAAAATAATGTTTGAGGAGCCTCCCATTTACAGGAGCTCCAATTACTAGACCACCCTCCATCTCATCCAAAGCATAGACATTCTTTCCTCTGAAGGCTGCAATTTTATATGGGTCCTTCCATAGGTTATCAAAATTACCATGCTTCCCTTTTTCCTCATGTGGTGCATCCAAAATAAAAACTACATCTCCCAACTAGAAATCATTGAGCTAAGTCTTTCTGTCAAAGATTTCTTTCATTTTTTCCTAAAACTTATGGGTTTTGTCAAATAATTGCTCCCTCTGCTGCTGGAGTTCAATCAATTGATACATCCTCCTATGGGTTGGTTTTGTCTTTATTTCCTCTTGCTGTAGCAATTTAATCACTGGAAAGCTTAAGGAACTAGGAAAAATCACTTCAGAGACATACACCAGCTGGAAAGGTGAGGTGCCAATGAACTTCTTCATGATGATTTTTTCATCCCACAAAGTATGGATTATCTTTGTGTGCCAAGCTTTCTTGTTATCCTGCAATAGATTCTTGATGATTCTCATGAGGATCTTATTTGAATATTCTGCCAGCCCATTTCACTTAGGGTAATAGGTTGTGGAATTTACCAACTGTATGTGATATTTGGAACAAAAATCAACCATTTTATTTGACTTGAAAGAAGGATAATTATCAGTGATTATATCCTTGGGGACCCCAAATATTGATAGGATATGCTCCTCCAAAGACTGCATGATCACTGTTTCAGTAGCTTGTCTTGTGGGGATGGCCTCGATCCATTTAGTGAAGTAGTTAGTAGCAGTAAGGATCCACCTGTGTTGTCCTGATGAATGTGTATTTATTTCTTCGATGAAATATAGCCCCCATTGCTGGAAAGGGGCTTCAACTTGTATGGTTTTCAAAGGAAATGGTAATAGCTTCCTTCTCCCTTCAAAGATTTGACATTTGTGGTAGGAAGTAAATTTCTTATCAGTATTAGAGAAGATGGTGGGCCAATAGAACCATTACCTCATAATTTTTTTTACAATGGCTTTCCAATAGTGATGGCCTCCACATTCTCCTGCATGGAATTCCTCAATGATTCTTTTTTCCTCCTCATCTACACAGTTTAGCAGCACTCCTCTTGGCTCCTTCCAATACAATTTCCCTCTAATATGGAAAACATGGATGCCTTATACTTGCGAAATATTGCCCTTGTTCTGTACATACCCTGTGGGGCCTGTAGATATTGTAAGACAAAAATTATATCAGTGTACCATGGGGATGATAGAAAATTATCACCCACTAGAGGACCTGGCTGTCCTTGAGGATTCTGCTCTTCTGCTAACAATTTAGCAATCATGTGCAGGATGAGAGCATCACAGTTGGATTGATCCATAAGATTGGATATCCCCTAGCCTTTGATCAATTTTGTGGGCTTGATTTCTAGGGCATACTCTAGGAGTACTGCTATCCACTTTCCCCTTCATCCATTAGGATTCGATTGAGTCAAAATGTCCTTTACAGTATTGGTGGGAACATGAGCAATAATGTGAGAATGGAGGATGCACACTCATAAATCCTTTAAGACTTGCTCTGGAGAATAATCATACTTATCTACTAAATTGTACTTCAAGGGTTCATATCTAAGGGTCTTATTGTAAAAAATAAATGGGTTGTTCATGACCCTCATGATTCTTTTGTAGCAATACCTATGCCACTGTGAGCTCTGAGGAAAATGATAATATGAGGAAGTCTTTAGAAAAATTAGGGCTTGTAAGTGCAGGTGCTTCTGATATGGCCTTATTTATGTCTTCAAAGGATTTCTTAGCTTCAGGATTCCACTTGATTTATTTATCCTTCCCCAACATGTCTGTGATATACTTCACTATTTCGACAAAGCCAACAATAAATCTTCTCAGAATTTTTACCTTTCCCAGAAAGGACTGAACCTCTACCATATTTCAAGGGAGCTCAATTTTGTTGATAGCCTCAACCCTTTTTGGATCTATCCTGATTCCTTCTTGAGACATTATATGCCCCAGCAGATTCCCTTCATTCATAGAAAAGAATGACTTTTTTTCGGATTTAGGGAGATGCCAAAATTTCTGCATTTTCTGAATGTTCTCAAGAGGTGTGCAACATGTTCTTCATCAGATTTGGAAAAGATGGAGATATTGTCCAGATAGATGACCATAATTTTATCTTTTTCATCACTGAAATCTATGTCCATGGCTCAATGGAAGGTCACCCCTACACTCATAATCCCAAATGGCATTTTAGCATACATGAAAGTGCCCCAGGGTGTGGTGAAGGTTGTCTTCTCTTGAACCTCTAGGTGCACCACAATCTGATTATAGCTCAAGAAGCCATCCACAGTGGATATCCTCTATGAACCCACTACTCTATACAATATATGTTCCATTTTTGGAAGTGGCTAATGGTCCTTCAAAGAAACTATGTTCAAGTTCCTGAATTTGATGCATATTCTTATTTCCCCGTTTTTTTTCCTAATAGTGACCAAATTTTCCACCGAGCGTGACAATCTGAGGGCCACAATGATTTTGGCCTCAAATAACTTCTTGATTTCCTTTTATATCTGGGGAATCATTTTGGGATTCATCCTTCTCAGCTTCTTTTTGAAAGGCACCTCATCCTTCTTGAGTGGTATGGTATGCTGGATTATGCTTGCATCATAATCCTTCAAGTCACTATAGCTCCAAGAAAACACATATGGATATTCTTTCATCAGCAAGATGTATTTTTGCTTGGATTCTAATTAGAGGGTCCTTGATATCTTGATGATCTTGGGATGCTATTTTGTCCCAATGTTAACATCTTCTACATCTTCACAACTTGGGACCAGCTGGGGTTCCTTGGAAACATCGTTAGAATCAAAAATATTTTCTAAAGGAACTAAACCTCTGGAGATAGAGTTTCCTTTAAGCTGGAGGTTTTCCTTTCCATAGATATTGTTCACATATTCCTGCTGTCCATCAGCCTCCTGTAACTCTGGCTCCCAATATTCCTTAGTTTCGTCGCTATCAACATCTTCAACAGGAGTAACACCCTCATCTCAAGGCATTTATTTGGGAGCAGTAATCTGGCTTTGCAAGGCTTCTTGAGTGGGAGAAACCTCCTCTAGAAGATCATTTTATTCATTAATAGTCAATCCATCAACCTCCTTAGTGAGAGTGAGGAACTTCTAGATCTGCTTGTCATCTTCAAAGACTTGTCAACTTTTTACATTACCAGGGACAGAGGGCCTGTGCCTGACCTCAATTTCATATTTCTCGTCGAGGTTTATGGGAACCTTGAAACCAGTAGAAGAAGTGGCCAGAGATTCATCTATATAGTTTTGTAACATGGGGATTAGATTAAACTTGCATTCTTCAAATCCTCCTATCAGGTCTTGGGTAGCATTCCTGTAACTTCTCATTCTAGGGTGCCTGGCCTAATATTCACCTGTAATTTGTTTAATCACCAGTTTGAAATATGCATGTATTATTAACCTCATGACTTGAAAACCCTTCATGATCTGAATGGAAAACACCATAGCCTCATAGTCTGCTTCATTATTTGTACAATCAAAAGAAAGTCTGTAAAAGTAGTTTAAAGTTCTCCCTCCTGGGGGTCTTATCCAAAATCTAGCTCCTGCCCCTTCCCTGCATGTTGCACCATTAAAAATTACCTCCCATACTACATCTAGGTACTCCTAAGTGGGTACAAAGGCATCATTCTGTGAACCACAACTGTATGTGTCTCCTTCTATAAAGAAAACCGCAGATCCCATCTCGGTGTCTAATGCATAGATGGGGTGGTTATTTCACCTTTCAGCACTGGTCACCATGTATGCTAACTTTTTCTCCCCAAAGATACATCTTTGTACTCCAAAGACAAGGATGGTGACATAGGACATATCCATTTGAAGGGAACCTTTAAGTTTGGCTGCCCAAGATCTTGATAACAACATCCCAAACTTCAGAGGAATGTCAGCTACAACTACATCCATGACCATGTTTGTTGATCCTAGATTTGTTACCATTTTTGGCAGATAAATTACTCATTTAACCATATATTTTATTATCTTTTGTATACTTTATGTCACGCAGATCATTATTCAACCTCAAGTATGATTGTTTTTAAGGTTTATATAAATTATTTTATTATTATCATTTTTTATGGTTTAATCAATTAAAAATAACATTATTAAAAGGCATTTGATGTATTAATTGGTTTGTATAATTGTTTGTAGGTTTTATAATATTTTTGGGCTAAGTTAATAAGAAAAAAAAATTCATCCTGCTTTTTGCACAACATGTCCAGCTCGTCATTCAGCCCATTGCATGAAACTTGCCGGTGGTTTTCCAGATGTTGAAATATGTTGCTATAGACTCCAGTCATGAACCACGCCAGCAGATAGACACATTGTATGCCCTAGATCAACACCCAGTGTATCCAACTCATGTCCTAGCCTTCCATTCAACACTCCACCCATATCACACATCAGATCACATGCTACAAAGAATTAACGTCAAGAATCAAAACATTGGAACAGCTGCAAACAATCTGGTTATCCATGCATCTGGTGATGGAGCTGTGTTCTAGATACTCACCAGCTTGCGTTCTCCTTTACTCGCCACCACATCAACCACCCATGTGTTGGACTGATTGCATTCAACCCATGATCTAGAATATTTACCACTATGCTCTCCTATGTTCGCCATCATTCACCTAATACACTCAAAAAGGAACTCGTGCACCACCTCTGTAGATCTTTCACACTGAAGAGAAGCATGTGTGCCACCTTTGAAGACATTCACACTAAAGAAGGAAGATGCATATGCGTTGGCCTATGATCAGTTAAAAACCATTATATTCGACTAAATTTAGAGAGTAGTTGACCACAAAAGGGTTGAATTTCTCATCCCTGTAAATCATTATATAAAGCAGCCTCTGTGAGAGAGCTCAGTTAGCTAGAAAATCAGCCAGTTAGCAGAGTTAGGAGAAGAGTTCTTGCTGTAATTTACTCTTGAACTTTGTATTTTGGTTCCACCATCTGAATAAAGAGCTTTATGCATTATTGTTGAAGATTGAGTTTGAGTAGAAGTTAGCCAGGAATCACCCCTGATTGCTAAGAGGGCCCCTCATCAACTAGAGGTTCATTTTCTTTGTTTAGCTTAGTTTCTTTTCTATTTTAGCTAATCTAGTTTAATTTCTAGTTTGCTTCCATTAGATTAAACTAAATGCTACTTTGTTTGTTTTTTTTAATACATTAACTTAGTTTTATTTCGAAATTTAATTAGTTAGATGCGCGCATAGCTTGCTTTCAGTTATTTTCTTTTAGTCATTTTGGTTTCCAGTTATTTTCATTTACAACATTACTTTTAGTCTTTGTTTTCAAGAATATAGAATAAGTTGTTTTCATGAATTTAGAATAGATTCAATTCTATTATTTCTTTTCTTGTTTTGAATTTATGCAAGTTAATTCTCAATTTATTTATTAGTTTAATATGCAAATGATTCCTTTTGTTCATGAATTAGTTTAAGGTTAATTTGTTGTTAAATATGTTTATTTACGGTTCCGATGCATTCGAATTACAGCTGCATGGCTTCAGCTAAAGATTAGTTCATTTAGGTTAGTTTTTACCCTTTTAACTGTGCATCCTATCATTCAAACAACCTGTTTAGTCTATTATTCAGCCACCCTTTTTTAGACCCACAGTTTAGTATGTCATTCAGCCCTTAGTTCTATTTTTAGTGTTTTTATGTGTTTTAAGATTGTTTTTAGTTTTTTTTTGTGAATGTCTGAATTATGTTTTGACTGTCATATTTAGAGGCTAGTTTTTTTTAACATTAAAATTAAAGTTTAGTTTTTTTAAATCATTTATTTAAGTTTTATCATTTTCCTTACTTCTTTTACGTTGATTGAAGTTTAAGTTATTCTTAAGTTTTGTTTCTGATTTTGTCTTATTGTTGTATGGTTTTGTGTTTATTCCTTTTGAATTGATTTATTTGTTTGTATGCAAGATTTAGTGTGATATGTGTTTTCCTTAATATGTTTTGTAGGTTGTATTTTTATGTTTCTTTATTATTGAAAGAACTTTTAGGGTAGAACCTAAAGATATTCTTTTTATTAAGTTTTCTACTTACTTCTTCCATTTAAGTTTTCTTTATTAAGTTTTATACTTGCTTCTTTTTAAGTTTTCTTTATTTTGTTTTGTTTATTAAGTTTTCTAATTGCTCATAATTTAAGTCTTCCTTGCACTGTAGTTCTCCATTTGAATAAGTAAGTTGTTGATTATATCTTTTTCAATCCAAGGTTGTAAGATAGATTATTAATTGTTTAGTTAACCTTTTATCTCAGTTTTTTCATTTTTAGGAGTTTGACTCAATTTTCATTTGGAAATATCTTTCGATCTTTTGTTTGTTAAAATATTTACACGAAACCCTCTACCTTCGCATATATTTTGTATCAACTCTAACCTTACCAACCCTGGTTTATAATTAAAGAATAGGTGGATTAATTTAGACATAATAAAACACCCAACACTTTTGGTGCCATTGTCGGGGAGTTGTTCTGTAAGGTAGAATAGAATTCTTTATGAAGTTTATTAATAGGTTGGTAGTGGGGGAGCGGTAAGATGAGAGGTAAGAACCTGTGCATATGTTATAACGTGTGCCTCCAAATCCAACAACAGTAGTAGCATAGGTTTTCTTTAGTTTAAAATTTTTTCATGAGTATAATTAGATATCCTTAGGGTGGATTTGTTAAGACCGGAAAAGTTATTGAAATCCCTACTAAATACAGTAGAGGACATAATTCCCCAACTACTAACTCACCATAAAGGTATCTAAAGACGCCTATAGGAAGTAGTTCTACTCTGAAACCTAAAGAAATTCCCTTAGAGGATCCTACTAGAGAAGCCATATAAGGAGAATGAACCTTGGAAGAAGTTCCTAAGGACCTGCTTCCTGGGGAAGTTCAGGAAGATCAGCCATTAGAAACCCCTAGCCCTACACTAGCTTTAAATCCAATTAAAACAACTTTTTCACTAGTAGGAGATTCGAATTTCATTGACTTTGTTGATCCTTCCCAAGTAAAATCTCTCTTTGGAACCTTAGTAGATCCAGTTATTTCACAAATTGAAACTTCTATAGTATAACCTACTATACCTCTAGGATTTAATAAAAACACGTTTGATCAAAGGAAGCTCTCTCCCGAAAAAGAACGTTCGGGCGCCCCATTATCACCTCGAAAGAATCCTCCTAGGTATATTTACATTAATAATACAGCTTATATGGAGACATGAGGAGAAAACAAAGATCATGATGAAGTTAGAAATCAAGAAGGAGAAAGGGAAAATCAAACCAAGGCTACCTTTGGGTTCGCTATCTTAGATACAATGCAGGATGTAACCATGAAAAACATCCCTCCTTCATCCTTACCTACTTTCTATGGAAAAGGTAATGAGGACCCGGACACATTCATGTTTGAGTTCAATATCCTTTGTAGGAGTTACAATTATCTACAAGATTCTCACAAACTAAAACTTGTTCCCGCTACACTCAAGGATTTTTCCTTGAGATAGTTCATGGGATTAGGAGAATCCACTATCAGGACTTGGGATGATATGAAAACCTCATTTTTTTGAAAATATCAAGAATACTGCAAACCTAAGGACTCTCGACATGATATATTCAAGATACAAAGACTTGAAGATGAAAGCCTAGAGCATTATCTCGAGATCTTCATTTATACATTACATAAGTCTGAATATAATGACCTTCGAGAAGATGCAGTACACACAACTTTCCTTAAGGGAATCTCCGAGGACTTGTTAGAAAGTCTTAATCTCATGGCAGCTGATGATATTTCCCATAAAAATTTTGCACATATCGGTGAGATGTTTAAAAACTATTCTAGGAGTAGGGGGGAAGTTACAAAAAAAATTCGAGATCCTTTAAGTAGAAATATAAGAGGAAATGTTCCTAGTTTAGGAGGTATTACAAGAGTAGCGGTAGGAAACCTATTGGATAATTTTAAGACCAATATCTTAGGAGAAATGGGTTCCCAACTAGATGCTTTACAAGACAAGAAAAGGGAGGATGAAGAATGAGCAGCAATGAGTATTTTTTGTCCAAGATGTAGAACTAAACATCCCCAAAGGGAATGTCCATTAAACAACATCTATGTATGTCAGATCTGTACAGAAGAGCATCCAATAGATAATTTCCCATCCTTTCCTAGATTGGAAGCCATCTATAAAAGTGGGGATGTAGTTGAAACATCTAGGAGGCCTCCTTGGAAACCTAGAGATCAACCAGCATATCCAAAATTTCCACCACAACCTCCACTCTATTATCCTCCATATCAACCACCTCAACAATGGAACAATTATAGCTGGAAAAATTGGCCACCTCAGTATCCTCCTCCTCAATTTCCACAAGAGAAATATTTGTCACAAGGATGGAGAGGACAACCATATCCTCATTCACAACCTGTTCCTACACCTAATAATATTTATCCTCATAATCAAACAAATTTCCAACAAATGCCACCTGGATTTGTACCTCCAGTTCCTTTTATCGCACAACAACCTCATCACTTTCAGAATGAAAATCCTCCTCGACCAACATTATTACCTGTACAACTGATACCTAACCCTAATAATAAACCAACTCAAACTCTTAACAGCATTGAGTTGCAAACTCTTCCGTCATACCTTATCTCAACTATACATGTACATGAAAGTCAATTACGATGGAGAAGAGTTCTAAATAATAAACCCAAGTCATCGGCCATCATTCAGGAACCAAATGACGAGGAAGAAGATTGAAGTGAACCCGTGAATAATGCTATTTTTGGGAATGTGAACATCCCAAATGTTTCAATACACACCCATCCTCGACAAGAAACTATTCAAGAGAAAATAATTCCTCCATTTTCGGAGAGACTCGTAATAGAAAAACCTGTAGTTCATCTGGAGTGTAACGTTTTGAATGAATTAAAAAACATTTGTATTAAAATCCCTCTATTACAAGATATTAAAGATATACCCATCTATAGTAATGTAATAAAATAGCTATGTATTAAACGTTTAGGAAGGAAGAAAAAGGATGCTCTTACAATTCATGTTATAGGAGAAATGTTTGAATGTATGATAGGTCAGTCCCAGATTGTAAAATATACAAATCCAGGAGCCCTAGTAGTGACTGTAATTATAAACAACAACACCATAGAGAATACATTAATCGATTTAGGATCTGATATTAACATGATGACCACCGTGGTTTTATAATTTTTACATTTAGGACAATTTCTTCGACCTACCCCTTCCATCCTAGAACTAGCAGACCGCACTACGGTAAAACCCACTGGAGTCCTGGATGACATTGTTGTATTAGTAGCTTCATGGGAATACCCTATCGACTTTATGGTCATAGAATCAAAGGATCCTTCTAAAGGACATCCTATTATCTTGGGAAGGCTATGGTTAGCTACTACAAATGCTTTTAGAGGGTGTAGGGATGGAGAGATGACTATTTCCAATGGGTTGTCCACACAAAGACTTATTTTATATCCCCCAGCATAACCAATAACTAAAAATTCATGGTGGTTAAATTTTTCTTTTGGGGATGAATACTTTTATGATCTATCGCTTCCTAGTGATTTTTCTTTAGCACTTCAGGAGAAGACCACTGAGAATGTATTAAACTAGTTTGGTTCTTCGACAACCTGTACAGATTTCCCGTAGTCCTTTTCCCAACTCGATCAGATTTTTGGAGATGAGTTTCAAGAGAATATGGCTCTCCTAATGTTTATAGACACACCTTATATCTTCACAATTGAATATCATATAGGACCATATACCATACCTTACGAGGTTGGCCCTGAAAAATTCTTACATATAAACGCAGGATTAAGTGAAAACCTACAAGAAGAGCTGCTTAAAGTTCTTAAGAAACAAGCTGGAGCATTTGCATGGGAATACACTAATATGAAGCGTATAAATCCCGATACCTGTATTCACCATATTTATATGGATCCAAGCATGTCACCTGTAAGGCAGCCACACAGGAGGGTGAATCCTGCTCTAAAGGATATAGTAAAAGAAGAAATGCAAAAACTCCTCACTATTGGCTTCATCTATATTATTTTCGACAATAAATGGGTATCTCCTTTAGTATTAGTTCCAAAGAAAGTTACAGGGAAATGGCATATTTGTGTTCATTTTATAGAGTTAAACAAATCTACACTTAAAGAATACTTTCCTTTACCTTTTATCGATCAAGTATTAGATACTCTGTCAGGTAAATAGTATTTTTCCTTTCTTGACAAGTATAGTGGTTACAACCAAATTTTAATAGCACTGGAAGATCAAGACAAAACCACTTTTACATGCCCTTGGGGAACATATGCTTATTGATTTTTTCCATTTGTCTTATGTAATGCACCTACCACTTTCTTGTGAGCAATCTTAGGAATCTTTTCTGATCTTATACATGACTGTGTGGAGGTGTACATGGATGACTTTATGGCCTATGGTAATACTTTTCAAGAATCCCTTGACAATCTCAAGAAGGTCTTGATCTGATGTCAAGAAACGAATTTATCGCTTAGTCACAAAAAATGTAAAATGTTACTAACGGAAGGTATAGTTTTGGGACACCATGTTTCTTCCCAAGGAATTAAGGTATACCCTGCAAAGATCGAAGTAATTGTTGGCCTTCCCTCTCCCAAAACTTAGAAAGAGGTAAGAATCTTCCTTGGTTATGCAGGCTATTACCACCGCTTTATTGAAAATTTTACTAAAATAGCTGCACCAATGTTTAAGTTACTTACAAAGGACTCAAAATTTCAGTGGATAGAATCTTGTCAAAATGATTTTGAAATCCTAAAAGCTAAACTATTGGTGGCACCAATACTTAGGGGTTCTGATTGGTCCCTTCCTTTTCACATATCTACCGATGCCTCTGATACGGCCATAGGAGGAGTCCTCATCCAAAAAGAAGGACCAGCACCTTATGCCATCTATTTTATTAGAAAAAATCTGACCCCTGGCGAATTAAATTATACTGTTACTGAAAAATAATTTTTGGCAGTAGTTTATTCTATTAATAAATTTCGTCATTATATCACAGGTTATGAATTTTTTGTGCATACCGATCACTCTGACATTATATTTCTAATGAATAAACCAATCACCAATGGTAGAGTGACACGATGGCTTCTTTTATTGCAATAATTTAACATTACCATCATTGATAGACCTGGTAAAGAAAATATCGTAGCAGATTTCCTTTCCTGTATTCAACATGAAGACGGTACTAAACCAGTTGACAATAATTTTCCTGATGAACATCTATTTGTTGTATCTGTTCAAACCCCTTGGTTTGCGGATATTTCCAATTATGTAGCAACTGGGAAAATACCAAACCATTTTGTCTTCACATGAGAAGCATCGTATTATAGTTCAGAGTTCTAATTATTCTTGGGTTGATAACGATCTCTTTCACACTGGTCCTGATCTTATTATTCAACGATGTGTGAGAGAGTATGAAATGACAGACATCCTCCATGCATGCCATGATGGACCATGCGGAGGACATTTTTCTAATAAGAGGATAGCATACAAAGTATTACATTCTAGTTATTATTGGCCAAGCATTTTTAAGGATGTTGCCAAATATGTTAAAAGATGCGCTAGTTTCCAAAGAATGGGTAGACCTACGTCACTCGATCAAATTCCTTTACAACCCTAAGTTATGATTGAACCTTTTGAGAAATGGGCTCTTGATTTTGTAGGACAAATTTCTCCCATGTCTTGTAAAAATAAATATATCTTAGTTTGTACGGACTATGTCACCAAGTGGGTAGAAGCTAAAGCTTTATTTAGAGCCACAAAGAAATCGGTGGTAGAATTTATATATGAAGAAATATTCACTCGGTTTGGTGTACCTAGATAAATTGTCACAGACCAGGGTACCTAGTTTAATTCAAAATTAATGAAAGAACTTACTACGAAATATGGCATCCAACATTGCAAATCTTCACCTTACCACCCTTAGGCTAATGATCCAGTAGAATCAACTAATAAAGTATTAGAATCCATTTTAACTAATACCATTCACTTACATCATAAGGATTGGGCAGATAGACTCCCAGAGGTTTTATGAGCCTATAGGATAACATGGAGAAATACTACCGGACATACCCCTATGAGTTAGTATATGGAAAACAAGTCCTTTTACCTATTGAATTTCAAGTTAAAACTTTTAGTATGGAAGCACAATTAGGCATGAATTTGGATGAAGCATAGAAACAACGAATATTACAGATTAATGAGATAGATGAAATTAGACAAGATGCACTTCAAAGAACAATGTTAATGCAGAATCAATGAAAAACATGGTATGATAAATTTATTAAGCAAAAGTAGTTTAATACTGGATATTTGGCACTACAATTCGATTCATGGTTTAAAATTTTTAAAGGGAAATTAACTACCCATTGGATGGGTCCATACGAAGTAGTTATAGCTTTTGACAATGGATCAATAAAAATTAAAACAATTGATGGCTCAACAATTTCCTTTGTAGTAAATGGACATAGACTTAGGCTATATCATCAACTGACATCTAAACAGGATTTCATACAAAATGTTTTGCAGCAAAATGAAATGGAATTAGTTGAAGGGGAAGTTATTCCTCCTCCTCCTAATCCTTGAAAAATATTTTGGGTTATTATCACTTGTATATATGTAAATATGTGCTTGTTGCTTTGAATAAATAAGAGTCGTTTCTAATAGGTTGTTTACACATGACCCTTTTTATTTTATGTCTTTATGAATAAATTGAATCATCTAACAAGTGGTTTTGTATTTTGATTATAAATATATTATCTATATGAGCAACTAATAGAATATTACTTGGACAAGGAAAGTATGCTAAGTACTCATCGGGTATTTTAATATTTTTAGGGTACTTTCAAAATTTGCAGCTTATACAGATAAATTTTACATATCAATCCTTTATATATCATACTTAACCAATTCTGTTACAATTCATATAGTTTTTGGTATTTTGATTTAGACATGTATATTTCTGATTTATTCTTTTAAACAGTTGCTTGATAAGACCCATTTTCATTATCATATTTTTCACATCTTTATTTTTCACCTATGGATTACTAGTTCATCCTATACTTGTTATCATAACTTGTCCCTTGAGTATTTTGGTGATAACTCGAAAGTAAGTGGAATTTTTATCTGTGGGGAACATTAATTTACTTTATAAAGAAGAAGGAATGTTAGGTTAAAGAACAACTTTTAGTTATTCTCTTTTGACATGTTTTATGAGTCTAGCCATTATGAAATTACCTATAACTTTAGTTTGAAAAAATTTGAATTATGTGTTTAGCATGGCTTAACATGCTCTAGTACCAATGAGCTTCCATATCTTTAATATCAAGGAAAACCCGTCGGGGTACTGAACAGGCTTGCTGGCAGCGGGGAAATATCTAATAAATGAGATCTGGTTAATACACCACTATACACATAGTTCTTCAAATAGTGATAATATATGAAAAAAAAAATTATGTCATGGCCAACTGTTTATAATGTCATTTGAGAATGGTTCTAAGTTGACTTTACCCCGGCCTCCTAATTCCGCATTTATCTAAGATGTCATTATCTTAGAAATGGGACCCATAGCTATAAATATCACACACTCTGGGGGACACTTAAAATACTTGACGGTGATAGGATATCTTTACAATGAGGCATGGATGGCTAGTTTTTTCCTATGATTTTCTTTTAATTATATTATTCTCATTTACATGGTCTTTTCTAAGCACTGTTTTATTTTTCATGAATATACATTTCTGAACCATTTCCATTTAGTTATTTTTTTTTTACTAATTAATAGCATTCTATCATTCTCTCTATTTTTTTGGAAAAATCACTTCTTCTCTCTGTATGGCTTGAGGACATGCCATCTCTTTGGTTTGGGGGAAGATGGATTTGATTTGAAAAATTAGATTATTTTTATTTTTGATAAATCTATTTATCTCNTAGTGGAATTTAGTTATAGCTTGAAGCATATTTTACAATATGGTCTTATCGTATGAAGAATCGAATGAACGCAAATGAAATATCAAATAGCGATATCAGAAAAATGGTGATATTATAGTACTTATGATTAAATTTGCTAACCAAATTTTGTTTTGGGGCAAAAAAATTTTACTTCCATTTCACTGTTAATAATTCTATTCTCTTACCAAGTCATGCATGAAAATGATTAATCTTTTTGTTATTTAAAATGTGATTTATGTTTATGTTTTTATGTTATATATTCAACCTGCCCAAAGTTTACATTGGACATGGTTGAATTAATTTTAAACTTTATAAATGATATAATTATTTTGAACCTGAGAACTGTTGAAAATCCAATAAAGTAATTTTTAATTTGCATACAATGTGTGACAAGAAAGATATGTTATTTTTAAGTTACAAGTTAACGGAGTGAAGTTTAAAATACCTTCTTTATCTGCCAAGTTGAAGGAAGCTACTAGTTCGCCTTCTTCCTAAATGGTTTTTCTTTCTATTTGCTCAGTGGAACCTAGCATTTCTCCGATTTGGGGAAATGTTGATCCTAGATTTGTTACCATTTTTGGCATATAAATTACTCATTTAACCATATATTTTATTATCTTTTGTATACTTTATGACACGCAAATCATTATTCAATCTCAGGTATGAGTGTTTTTAAGGTTTATATAAATTATCTTATTATTATCATTTTTTATGGTTTAATCAATTAAAAATAGCATCATTAAAATGCATTTGATGTATTAATTGGTTTGTATAATTGTTTACAGGATTTATAATCTTTTTGGGCTAAGTTAATAAGAAAAATGCATTCCGCCTACTTTTCGCACAACATGTTCAGCTCGTCATTCATCATGTTGCATGAAACTCATTGGTGGTTTTCCAGATGTCGAAATATGTTGCTGTATACTCCAGTCCTAAAGCATGCTAGTAGATAGACACTCTGTTCACCCTAGATCAATGCCTAGTGTGTCTAGCTCACATCGCAGCCTTTCATTCAGCACTCCATCCAGATCGCCCATTAGATCGTGTGCTGCTGAGAATTAACACCGAGCATCAAAATGCTGGAAGAGCTGAAAACAATATGGTTATCCATGCATCTAGTGATGGACCTGTGTTCTAGATACTTGCCATCCTGCGTTTGCCTTTACTCACCGCCACATCAACCATCCATGCACTGGACTGATTGCATTCAACCCACGATCTAGAAGATTCAACACTACACTCTCCTCTATCGCCATCATTCAACTCTTGCACTCAGAAAGGAACTCATGCGCCACCTCTGCAGATTGTTCACGCTGAAGAGAAGCCTGTGCGCCACCTTTGAAGACTGTTCGTGTTGAAGAAGGAAGATGCTTATGCACTGGCCTATGATCAGTTAGACACCATTATAGTCGACTAAATTTAGAGATCAGTCGACCACTAAAGGGTCGACTTGATCATCCCTGTAAATCATTATATAATGCAGCCTCTATGAGAGAGATCAGTTAGCTAGAAAATCAGTCAGTTAGTAGAGTTAGGAGAAGAGTTCTTGTTGTAATTTACTCTTGAACTTTGTATTTCTATTACACCATCTGAATAAAGAGTTGTATGCATTGTTGTTGAAGATTGTGCTTGAGTAGAAGTTAGCCAGGCATCACCCCTGATTGCTGAGAGGCTCCCTCATCAACCAGAGGTTCATTTCCTTTGTTTAGCTTAGTTTCTTTTCTATTTTAGCTAGTCTAGTTTAATTTCTAGTTTGCTTCCATGAGATTATAGTAAATGCTATTCTATTTGTTTTCTGTAATACATTAACTTAGTTTTATTTCAAAAGTGAATTAGTTAGATGTGCACATAGCTTGCTTTCAGTCACTTTGGTTTCCAGTTATTTTCATTTCTAGCATTACTTTCAGTCTTTGTTTTCAAGAATATAGGATAAGTTGTTTTCATGAATTTAGAATAGATTCAATTCTGTTATTTATTTTCTTGTTTTGAATTTATGCAAGTTAATTATCAGTATATTTATTAGTTTAATATGCAAATGATTCATTTTGTTCATGAATTAGTTTGAGGTTAATTTGTTGTTAAATAGGTTTATTTACTGTTCTGATGCATTAGAATTACATCTGCATGGCTTCAGCTGAAGATTAGTTCATTTAGGTTAGTTTTTTTCCTTTTAACTATGCAGCATGTCATTCGGACAACTTGTTGAGTGTGTTATTCAACCACCCTTTTCAGACCCACAGTTCAGTCTGGCATTCAGCCCTTATTTCTGTTTTTTGTGTTTTTTATGTGTTTTAGGATTGTTTTTAGTTTTGTTTTGTGAATGTCTGAATTATGTTTTGAATGTCATATTTAGAGGCTAGTTTTGTTTAACATTAAAATTAAAGTTTAGTTGTTTTAAATTATTTATTTAAGTTTTATCATTTTGCTTACTTCTTTTACTTTGAGTGAAGTTTAAGTTATTTTTAAGTTTTGTTTCTGATTTTGTCTTATTGTTGTATGGTTTTGTGTTTATTCCTTTCGAATTGATTTATTTGTTTGTATGCAAGATTTAGTGTGATATGTGTTTTCCTTGATATGTTTCTATGTTTTCTTTTTATGTTTTGTTATTATCGAAAGAACTTGTAGGGTAGAACCTAAAGATATTCCTTTTATTAAGTTTTCTACTTGCTTCTTTCATTTAAGTTTTCTTTATTAAGTTTTATCCTTGCTTCTTTTTAATTTTTCTTTATTTTTTTTGTTTATTAAGTTTTCTAGTTGCTTATAAGTTAAGTCTTCCTTGCACTGTAGTTTTCCATTTGAATAAGTAAGTTGTTGATTATATCTTTTTCAATCCAAGGTTGTAAGATAGATTATTAATTTTTTAGTTAATCTTTTATCTCATTTTTTGCATTTTTAGGAGTTTGACTCAGTTTTTCATTTTGAAATATATTTCGATATTTTTTCTGTTAAAATATTTACACAACACCCTCTACCTTTGCATATATTTTGTATCAACTCTAAGCTTACCAACCCTTGTTTATACTTAAAGAATAGGTGGATTAATTTATACATAATAAAACACCCCGACGATGTTCTTGGAAGGGATTTGGGTTAAAGAGACGACAAGACATTTGATCATTCCTAGATGCATAAATTTGTTGGAATCAAAATAGAAAAGGTCTTTGTATATCCTGGTCACTTCCAATCCCAGTTCCTCCATGACTATCCTAGGCATAAGATTGTGGGAAGCTCCTGAGTCATACATGGCATTGTGTAAGATGGCGTTGTGAATGTTCAGACAGACATAGAAGGGGGGAGTCTCTTCATCAGCAGACTCTTCTACAAGGGGTCGAAATAGGAAACTGGGACTATCATCTTGGATATTCAGGGAATCTAACATGGAAGGAATTTCTCCAAGAGGCTTTTGAAATCGTCTGTCTCCCTAGCAGGCATATCTCCCCTTTCAAGAAAAGCATTATCGTGTTCTTTTTTGGTCAAAACTGTAGGGAATGAGTCGGTGTCCAACTAATGGATCTCATCTTTAGCTTGAATTCCCCCCTTCTGATCCACATAGTTTTCCTGAAATTGAGGTCTAACATGTGGATCAGGAGGGATTCTCTGGTCTCTCTTCCTATTCTGGGAAATTTGAGGCCTTGTAGAATTTTGATTTATGTGTTGTTTCTCTTGATTTTCCCTGGGAGGTGGTATACCATACACAAAGAGTCTCTCCATCATTCTTTCCATGGTTCTCAGCATCATGTATATTCTGGCCTCTTATGAGATATAGGTAGAGGGATGTTCAGGTTCTTTATCTTTTCTTCTCTCCCCTCTTTCTCCTTCCTCTCTTCTCCATTCTCCCCCATCTCTTCTCCATTCTCCCTCATCTCTTCTTCATTCGTCTTCTTCCATTCTCCATTCTCCTTCGTCCCTTTTCTTCTTTCTTGTAGTAGCCAGGTTTACCTCCACCTTTATGGCATCTTTCATCATGGCTACCAAGGAAGTTGATCTCCTTTCACTTATCCATAAGGTAAACTCACTATCAAAATATTCATCATATTGGAGTTGGGAAGAACCAATGGGAGGTTTGAACTGGGCAAGGATGGAATTGTGTACTTTCATAAACATGTCAGAAAACTCTTAGATAGTCTCACTCTCCCTACTCCTCATGGTATGACATTGAGAGATATATTGTTTAGGGTTTTGTTTGTATACCCACTTATCCTTGAAAGCATCTTCAAAGGCTTTATAGCTCATGATAGAGTCGTTTGTGAGGTTTTTGTACCATTTTCTTTCTTCTCCCGCCAGGATTCGGGCCAATAATCTGACCTTGACATCATCACGATCCACCTCTTCCAGGTCCATCCAATCTAAAAACCTATCCAGGTGTTCTTCAGTTGAATATCCCGTTTCCCCATTGAATTGCTTGAGCCTCTGGGAATATCCTAGAGGGAGGTCATGAAGAGCAACAGGAAGATGAAGAGGAGGAAATTTATTTTCTATCCTTGGAGGTATAATAAGGTTTATGGGAAGGATTAAGACTGGTGTAACAAAAATTGGTAAGTTGTGAGGAATGTAGGGAGCTATGAAACTAGAAGATGAATGTTGCTTCTGCTTGGGAGTAGTGGGAGACAAATATGAGGCAGATGATTGCCTTATGATAGTGGAATTTAACAGGGTTGAATTAATGATAAGCATAGGGCACTTTGGGTTAGGAAGTTGTTGAAAATCCTCTCCTAGAGGTTTTGAAGTCAAGGGTGACCAAAAAATGCAGGAAAAATCAAACACAGAGGTATCAGAAACCAAGTCATAGAGGTTGGACTTAGATTTAGTTATAGGGAAGGTTAGTCCAAGCTCCTCATTACAATGTTCAGATATATCACTAACAAAAATAACACCTTCAGCAGGGAAGAAAAGATTTTTTACTAACCTCTACATCCTATTGGCCCTCCGGATCAAACTTTCTAGATCAAAGATTTCTTGAAACGACTTGGCAGCAATGTTGCTCCTCATATTAGTTATTCCGGTTTCTAGTATTCCTCAGTGGATTCACCTTCAAAATTTGTGTGAATTCACCAGAGAATGTACAACCAATTTGTGTCTATGACCGACTGCTCAACCAGGTCGCAGAGCTAAAAAATGTCGTTTCCCAAGGAGATAATTACTTCCCCAAAAAGAGAGCCAAGTGTTTGGGTACACAGGGTACTCCAAAAAGACCGAACACCAAGAGTAGCCACTCACACAAATAGATCACAGCATCACAAAAAAAAATGAAAAACAAAAACAAAACAAAAAAAATTCCACACTATGGGGTTAGATATTGGTTAGCTTACCCAGAAAGTGTATGTTTTTAATTTTTCTCATTGTTTCTGATTCACCATGATTACACAAGGTGCACATAAAAGAGCATACGTAGCCAAGAAGATAAGAAAAAAAATTCCCTTTCTGTTTCTGATTCGTCACGATCACGCAAGGTGCACGGGAAAGATCATACGCAGCCAGGGAAGGCAACAGTCCGAGACTAAAAAAATAAAGATCTAATAATAAAACTGATAAAATATGAGAGATTTAAAAAATAAATAAAACAAATCTGTCGCTGTAACATTATACCTTCATATTTTCTGAAATGAGTGTTTTTGGATCAAACGGAAATAGTTTTCGATGAAACAAAAACCATTTCCCAATGGAAACGGTGCTCCAGACACAACAGAATATCTTCCATGGGACAAAAATGCATAGAAAATATAGAACAAGAAACCCTTTCAAATTTTTGGCAACATCAATTCCAGATCTTGATCACAAATGGAAGTGGCTCTTCATAAACGCTCTGATACCATGTTCAAGTATAGAGGGTACTCCCAAAAGACCGAACACCAAGAGCAACCACTCACACAAACAGATCACAGATCAATACATCAATGTTTGTCACGTGGTTAAAACCCTCGATAGGGAAACATTCTGTGGCCCCATCCAAATAGCTACTTGGAGCAATTTATTATGCAAAATAAAGAAAGTTACATGAGCTTCTCATAATAGATCAACTAGCCAAGGACCCTCCATGCTCTTTAAATAGAGATCACAGACCAATCAGCTATTAAGCCATAAATCAATGGTAGGTATGATCTAAGAGAAGTTGAACCATTGGATCACTTTATGTCTACAACATATCGTGACCATCGTATTATAATATTTACAAATGCATACTAAAGAAACACACTTTATCTAACGG
This sequence comes from Pseudotsuga menziesii, assembly GCA_001517045.1. Lineage (NCBI taxonomy): Eukaryota > Viridiplantae > Streptophyta > Pinopsida > Pinales > Pinaceae > Pseudotsuga > Pseudotsuga menziesii. Next base: position 120,939 of record LPNX010425649.1, read on the forward strand.
ATATATTACACAAGTTGATCTTAACTAACTCTTAAGTGTCTAAATATCCTAACATCCCACCTTAAGAACAACTTGGGATAGGATTGAAGGATTTACAAAAGTGACATTATTAGGAGAAGGAAGGAGGCATTAGAGCCTATCCCCCCTTAAGGACACATTCCTGAACTCCTAACATAGATCAAAGTTTAGAAAACTATGCTTCTATAAGAGACTTGGTGAAGATGTATGCAACTTGATCATGTGTAGGGCAATAGAGCATTTCAAGAACACGATCATGAACACAATTTCTGATGAAGTGCATGTGTAGCTCAATGTGTTTGTTGTGTTGATTTAGAACTAGATCTTTGGCAATCATGATGGCACTTTGATTATCGCACCAAAGTGGAGGAGGTTGCTGTTGCTCAAATCCAAACTATGAAAGGATCTGTTGAAGCCATAAAGCTTCCTAACTGGCATTAACTGCGGATCGATATTCTACTTCTGCTGAAGAAAGAGAAAGAGCTTGTTGTTTCTTACAAGCCCAAGTGACAGTTCCAGATCCCACACTAAAAACATAACCTGCAGTAGACTTTCGATCATCAAGATCGTCGGCCCAATCTGAATCAGTGAAACCAACCAATGATGGTGTCCCCTTTGTACTGTGATGAATCCCAAACTGAATTGTACCTTCAATGTATCGAAGTATTCTTTTTACTACTTTTAAGTGACTTTCATGAGGTGTTTTCATATAACAGGAAACATGACCAACGGCAAAGGAAAGGTCAATACGGGAATGATTCAAGTATAAGAGACTACTAACAAGCTAATGATACAAGGTGGCATCTACTTCAGGAGAAGTACAAGTGGCAGAAATTTTGACTCTAGACTAGAAGAGAGAAGGGGTTGGTTTACAATTTTCCATGTGAAAGTGATGAAGAAGGCCACAAGCATACTTAGACTGGGAAAGAAAGATTCCTTCTTTGGTTTTCAATACTTGGAGACCAAGAAAATAATGCAAATGGCCTAAGTCTGACATTTCAAAATTTTGCTTAAGACTGGATTTCACATGGGTTAAAAGTTTAGGGTCACTACCAGTAAGGATAAGATCATCAACATAAAGAACAAGTATGCTTATTAATTCTTGCACATGATCTAGGAACAAATAATCAATCTCATCAAGAAATAATCAATAAATAACTCAAAAATGGTGTTATTTTCTTGACTCAATGAGAAATTTGAATACCTATGGAGGCAATTCAAAATCAATGAGTGAGTCTGGCTTAACTGGTTGTCAGCCATAGGTTCACACTCAGTTAACCACTTGACCAAAACCCTAATTGACTCACCAAACCCTAACTGAAGTCGAAGTGCAATAAATGACTGAATCTCAACTGAAGGAGATCAAACACATGTCATAGCAAGCCAACCATCAAGTGCTAGTGCTCCATGACTTCAGTGAACCCCGATGAGGTTAACTGAAGTTGAACTGGTCATCAGAAGTTGGTGGAGGCACCCCTGTTGACTCCAGATCATTAAATAATATTAAATAATCATTAAATAATATATTTAATGAGAGGAGGTGCCTTAACTGACTCGTTGAACTAATTGTAACCACCAGTTAGCAATTAGGTGCATTAATATCACTCAGATCACCCTCGGAGTGCTCCAGTTAGCCTCCTTGACTGTAGGATAAGGCTATGTTAGCATCCTTGGATGTAGGTAGGAATGGGTGTGACTGGATGATGGCAATTAATACTCCACTGATGTCAATTAATGTCAATTATACTTAGGATAGTGGTTTAACTAGGCCAATTTAACCAAAAAGAGTGTGTATGGTGGTAAATGTCTCCAACACCCCCCCTTAAGCTATACTCAGGAAGAGTTAGAAAACATAGATACATAAAAATTCTAGGGCCACGACAAATAAGGCCATAGGTCACCCTGTACAATGCTGAAACTGAAACAATGCTAAAAACAAACTAAGTGAGGAAAAGAGGGAAAACGCAGTGGGAAAACCCCCCCCTCAACCTGAACACTGAAAGTAGTCTGAATCACCCTAATGAACTCACCCCCAAAAATGAACAGAGGTAAGTGAACTTATTTTCTAAAAATCTCTTGGTGAATATGTCTACAATCTGCTCATCATTCGGGTAGTATTGCAGAATGATGGTCCTGTCATGCACTATCTCCCTAATGTAGTGCATGTGAATATCTACATGCTTGGTCCTCTACCTAGTAAATGGATCTGTGGATATCTTAATAGCACTCTGGTTGTCACAAAATAGGACATTGGACAAAGTACTACTAAGATCAAACTCTGAAAGAATTACTTGCAACCAAACTGCTTGGATGCAAGCATTCACCGCTCCTCGATACTCGGCCTCTGTTGAAGATAGTGCTATGGCAGCCTGATTTTTTCTTTACCAGAAAATAGGGCCACCACCAAACATGATTACATATCTAAAATTTGAATTCTAATCAATAGAATCACCCACCCAATCGGAATCTGTGTATCCAACCAGCTCTAGCTCGGAGTCTGCAACATAGTGAATGTCGTAGGTCTCGGTTCCCTGAATGTACTAGAGGATCCTCTTTCCTGCCTTCCAATGAATATCATGAGGCTATTTCATGTATCTTGATACAACATTCATGGCATAACAAATATCAGTCCTAGAATGTGTCAAGTACAACAAGCTACCAATCCGTTGTCGATAGATAGTGCAGTCCATGGGAGGTGTGTGTTTTCCTTCTTCAAGGTCGATGCCTGAAAGGAAATGGAATGGTGTAGGCCTGCCTACATTCAGCCATGTTAAACTTGACTAACAGGTCTGAAGTGTATTTGTACTCAGTGACCATAATCCCATCAGAATTTTTCTCAATTTCAAGACCCAAAAATTGTTTTAGAAGGCCCAAATCACTCATTTCAAAGGCATTGTGGAGGGCAGTTTTGATGGTTGAAATGGAGGCAACTGTGTTACCTGTGATTAGTAAGTCATAAAGATATAAAATAATGATAATTATATGACCATAATTCTGCTGTAAATACAAATTTGGATCTTATCTACATCTCTGAAAGTTTTGAGAGAGAAGAAAGGCATCCATCTTGGAATACCACTCTCTTAGGGCCTGTTTTAACCCGTATAGTGACTTCTTTAGCTTGAAAAAAAAATATGGATCAGTGATGTATCCCTTAGGCTGCTTCATGTATATCTCCTCATGAATATCTCCATGCAGAAAGGCTGACTTAACATCCATGTGATGCACCTCCCAGTGCTTGGATGCTGAAATAGCCAAAACAAGGCAGATCGAGTCCATTTTTGCAACCGGTGCAAAGGTCTCATGGTAGTCTACTCCTTGGACCTGAGAGAAACCTTTTTCTACCAGGATTGAATTATATTTTCAGGTGCTTACATCAGCAGCAACCATTTTCTGAAACACCCACTTGCATTGAACCAATTTCCTTCCCGAAGGAAGAGAAACTAGCTCCCAAGTAGTGTTTTTCTGAAGAGAATGCATCTCTTCATCCATGGAAACTTTCCATCTCGGATCATTCCGAGCATGGTAGTAGGATTTTGGATCTAAAATAATCATCAAATAGCAAGTTTCATACAGAAAATTATCAGAACAAGAGATCACAATACCTGCTCTTTGGAAATCAGACCGGGTTCTCCTTGGATCATCCGGATTTCCAATGTTGTCTCCTGCGGAGGAGAGTGTCTGTTGGGCCCATGTAGGAAGATGATTTTTCACTTAAGGTTCTGATTCATAATCTGATGATTTCTACACATTGATATCAGAAATCATAGGATCCAAATCATGGTAATCACCCCCAATTTCATCATCCAAATATTCAGTAGAATAGGAAGGAAATTCAGAAGTTTTCTCCTTCACTAGTTCCACCTCCTGAAGAGGCTCATCGAACTTGACACTTCTCTCGATGATTATCTATTTGGTATTGATATATAGTAGCTTTAATCCTTTATATTAATCAATATACCCAATAAATATACATTCTATTCTTTGTCGTTGCAAAGCCCTTCTTTTATCAAGCGGAATCTGAGCCCATGCAGTGGACCCAAACACCCGTAGGTTCGACACATCCGGCTTGTGTCCGAAGTATGCTTTGAAAGGAGTATTTCCTTTCATATATGAGTGTGGCACCCTGTTCTAAATGTATGTTGTATCATTCATGGCTTCATCCCACAAATTTTCAAAAATCTTCTTTGACTCCAACATACAGGTGGTCATCTCCTTGAGAGACTGATTCTTCCTTTCCGCTACTCTGTTCTGCTGGGGAGTGTAGGGAATTGAATGCTGGACCTGAATACCACTTTGGGAGAATATGTACAAAAAATCATTACTTACATAATCCCCTCCATTATCATATCTCAAGATCTTGATATTAAGCCCAGAGGCATTTTCGATCAAGGCCTTCAATTCAGAAAATTTTCACATACTTCTAATTTCTTTTTGAGAAAGAAAACCCATGTATACCTTGAAAAATAATCAATAAAAGTAAGGAGGTACCTTGATCCATTCATGGATGTGACAGGAATCGGACCGCTGATATCATAATGTATCAGCCCCAATATGCTTGTAGCTTTGTTTTCCTTCCCCTGATCGAACTTGTGCTTAGGGTGTTTTCCAATCACACAGCCCTTGCAGACTCCCATGGTTGCCTTGATGACCGAGAGGCCTCCAACCATGGATTTTTTCTGTAATTGCTGCAAATATTTGAAATTAATATGGCCAAACCTCTCATGCCACAGCCTACTAACCTCATTTGCATGAGTTAGCAGAGTGGTGGACTTTGCATCCGCAACAAAGTGAGAGAACTCATAGGATTTTGCATGATGGTTTGCAAGGCCTTTAGAAATGAGTTTCCCAGATTCAATTTCTATTATCTCAACATCATTTAGGCTGAAATAAACCCTCTTAGGCATTCATGTATGTGTCATCTGATAGAAACTAAGGACATTTGCTGCTAGAGATGGTACATACAAAACATTAGAGAAAAAACCATTTTCTAGATCTACAGTACCTTGTCCTTCAGAAATGATGGTGGAGTCATCTCCCATGTGGATGGGGATGGATTTTCCGGTCTCCAAGGATGAAAAGGATTGTTTTTCAGCCATCATGTGATTTGAAGCTCTAGATTCAATCAGTAGTGCTTTGGACTTTGAATTGCCTGCCATGAGGGCATGACCTTTCTCATGTTGTGGTTCCCAATCTAGGTGATCTCTCCTCTGAAAGCTCTTCGAAATATTGATGTGATTCCTCTCAAGGAGAGAGGTTGCTTCATCAATATTTTTCTTTATGTAGGCATGTTCAGGGTGAAAAACCTTCCCACAGTAAGAACACTTGATTTTTTCTTTCCCATTGTGCCCTTTTCCTTTGTTCTTCCTTGAACCGGAAGATTCATCATGCTGCTGGTTTTCAGCTCTAGGCTTGGGAGCATCAAATTTAGTTTTCTGATTTTTCTACTCCTTTTCTTTACCCTTCAAATATTTGGGCCCAAAGATATGGAGGGCTTGATCATGGGAATATCAGATGATCCCTATCTAGACAAGCTTCTCATGTTCATTAGTTAGAGACTCAATGAAGGCATTGAGTGTAGGCATCTTCCATCCGGGGGTTGTGAGATTCCCCGCACGGAATGTAGAAACAAAAACTGAATAATCAGCCTCAAGTTTGGAGAGAATGGTGAGGATGAACTGATCATCCTCCTTCTCCACATTGCATTGCTTCAAGAGTAAAACAGTATGCTTGAACTTTGTAAAGAAATCATTCAGAGTCTCGAAATTGGAAGGTTGGGGAGACATGAGTTCATTTTCAAGCTGGTAAACTCTTAAGTCATCATGCTTTCCATATAGAGATTCCAATTTGTCCCATATTTCTTTCGGTGTCTTCAAATCCATAAGATGGAAGAGAAGGTCTCAGGAAATAGAGAGGAACAAGAAACGAAAGGCTTCATCCTTCTTGTTAAAAAATCTTGCTTTTTCTATGGCAGATCCAAGCTCAACTTCAGTGTCCATGGTGACTCTAAAAATTCCTTTGGAGCACAAATGAATCTCCATATAACTTTTCCATGAGTGGAAATTGTATGGAGTCAAGAGATCTACTGAGGAGGCCATCTGGATGTGTTGTAGTGAATGCTTCACCTGTAGAAACCTAAAAATCAAAATAGAAAGGGAAAAATAAGGTCAGACAGCCTGCACATTCTAGGCTTTCATCACACCTAGTATAGTCAATCAAGCAAGCTTAATCAACAAGTTCTTTACTTGGGATATTAAGTCTTAAGCCTTGGCTTCTGGTGCAGTGCTGGAATTTTGAGCTATTGCTCACTTTTCATGGAGAAATCTGTCAAAAAGCTTGTTTTTGAGATATAGATATTCCTCCCACCATATGCTCTGATACCATATTAATTCTTTCACATGATCTAGGAACAAATAATCAATCTAATCAAGAAATAATCAACAAATAACTCAGAAATGGTGTTAATCGAAACTGGAATTGGTTTCCTCTCTCTATATTTAATAAACAATGAATGGTTACAATAACAATGTCAAACAATAGCTTGACTCAATGAGAAATTCGAATACCTAAGGAGGCAATTCAAAATCAATGAGTGAGTCTATCTTAACTGACTATCAACCATACGTTCACACTCAGTTAACCACTTAACCAAAACCCTAATTGACTCACCAAACCCTAACTGAAGTCGGAGTGCAATAAATGACTGAATCTCAACTGAAGGAGATCAAATACATGTCATAGCAAGCCAACCATCAAGTGCTAGGGCTCCATGACTTCAATGAACCCTGATGAGGTTAACTGAAGCTGAACTGATCATCAGAAGTTGGTGGAGGTGCCCCTGTTGACTCCAGATAATTAAATAATATATTTAATGAGAGGAGGTGCCTTAACTAATTGGTTGAACTGATTGTAACCACCAGTTAGCAATTAGATGCATTAATGTCACTCAAATCACCCATGGAGTGCTCCAGTTATCCTCCTTGACTGTAGGAGAAGGCTATGTTAGCCCCCTTGACTGTAGGTAGGCGTGGGTGTGACTGGATGATGGCAAGTAATGCTCCACTAATGTTAATTAATGTCAATTATACTTAGGATAGTGGTTTAACTATGCCAATTTGACCAAAAAGAGTGTATATGGTGCTAAATGTCTCCAACAATGATGAGATGGTTTTCTAATTTCTTGGTATAGACATTGGGGTTAGAATGGCATCTAGAAAAACCAGTGTCAAGGAGAAAGCTATCCATTTTGACATACCAAGCTCTAGGAGCTTGCTTAAGGCCATATAAGGATTTCTTAAGGTGACAGACAAGGCTATATTTATTCTGAACATATCCAGGAGGTTGTTCCATGTAAATTTACTCTTGTAAATCACCATGTAAGAAGGCCTACTTGACATCCATTTGATGGAATTCCTAATTATGTAAAGCTGAAAGGGATAGAACAAGGCTGATGGAGTTCATTTTTGCAACAGGGGAAAAGGTATCATTGTAGTCAATCCCTTCGACTTGGTAAAAACCTTTCACAACTAACCTTGTCTTAAGTCTTTCAACACTTCCATCTTATGCATACTTAGTTCTGTAGATCCATTTACATTTGACAAGTTTTCTTCCTTTTGGACGAGGAACAAGATCCCAAGTATCGTTCACCATTAAGGAACAATATTCTTCATCCATAGTTGTATCACAATATGGATTTCCTGAAGCTTCTCCAAAAGTTTTTGGATCATGATTCTTGGAAACTTGAGCCAAAAGAGAAGAGGCTCGCTACAACTGAGAACGTGTTTGACGTTGATCTCTAGGATCATCGACAAGATCACCAGCTACTTTACATGTTGAATGGGCCCATCGAGGAAGCATTGGTGCTGGTGCAACTACAGGAACATGAGCAGGTAGAGGTGGATTTTCATCCTCACTATCATCATCAGAAACTAGAGTTGGAAACCTGTCAAGGAAGTTGGAAGAATAAGAAGAATGCACAATCGTTGAATCAGGATCATAGGCCAAAGATGGCACACCCGCCAATTTAGGCTCGCAGGCCAAGAGATTTTCATTAAATTTAACATCTCTTCTAATGATTATATCATGAGAATGTGGCTGAAGAATTCTATAACCTTTTACATCTTCAGAATATCCAACAAATATGCACTCTTCACTTTTAGGTTGCAATTCTTTCCATTTTTCATCTGGAATGTGAGCCCATGCTTCACAACCAAACACACAGAAGTGACTTACATCTGGTTTAATTTTACTCCATGCTTCTTCCGTTGTTATACCTTGTAAAAATTTAGTGGGTGTGCGATTAACTATGTAATTTGCATAATTTATGGCCTCAACCCAATATTGAATACTTAGTCCCTTATATTGGATCATACAATTAGCCATTTCTTTTAAAGTGCGGTTCTTCCGTTCAGCTACACCATTTTGTTGTGGTGTATATGGAATAGTGTGTTGTTGTTGGATTCCTTATTCAGAGCAAAAAGTAGTGAAATTTTTGTTAACATATTTTCCTCCATTGTCAGATCTTAACTTAATAATTTGATGACCAAATTGTTTTATAACAAGGGCCTTGTAGGCCAAGAACATGTTAAATACTTCACTCTTAAGTTTTAGGAAGTAAACCCAAGTGCGTCTGTAGTAGTCATCAATGAAAGTTAAGAAATATTTGAAACGAAAAAAGGAAGCAGATGGAAGAGGACCACACAAGTCACTATACACAAGCTCCAAGGGAACCGAGGCGTCCCAAGAGGCACGTTTGTCAAAACTGTCTCGATGATGTTTTCCAAGTACACAACTAGAACAAACACCATCCTTGCAAGATACGATTGGAAGACCAGTCACCATATTGTCTTTACATAGTTGTTGCAATGAGCGATAATTTAAGTGACCAAATGTTATACCTAAATCCTATCACCATCATGTGATAAGACCCTTAACTTCCATGCTTGCCCTTAATCCCAACACTTAGAGTGGAAACTTTCTCTGTTTGTCAATTCTACTTGAAAAAACCTAGCACCGCACTTGCCCTGTGGCTAATGAGTGGTACCTTGCTCAACACTACTTGTATCCTGTTATAGAGAAGCGGTGCCACCGCATATGTTCTTTGGTATAAAAGTGGTTCTCATCTAAACTACTCTGCCATAAGAGAAGAAAAGCGGTACCCTGGGTAAAATGGGAAAAAGAGAAGTTTCTTGAGGATTCTAGAAATTGAGCCTCATTTCCTCCCTTATCCCTATTATTATGGGTTAGTTTGAGCTCGATATCCCCCATGGTAGGATCTTGGAGCCACCTCACCCACCATTCTCTCAAATATCTCTATCCATTAGGCCTTATAAATACAAGCTCATATCCATAGTTGAGGGGGACAATTATAGAGGTATTGCTATGCTTTTGGATTGACTACCTAGTCCAAGTCATTGGAGAGCATAGAGAGCAAATTTGGAGCTTATGGTGATGAAGTGTTTGTCTTGTGGAGGGGCTTGTTGACACTAAGGCAACGATTGTAAGCTTCTCCATACATTCTCAATGCAAAGCTGATTTTTGTCCCACATTATTGTTGTTTTGATTTCACATGTACATGTTGTTAGATTCCTTAGTCACTAACATGGATAAGTAGATGATTTTCTAGTATCTTTTATGTGCTTGCATGTTTGATCTATTTGCAAGTACACAGGTTCACAATCGAAGTAGTATTCCAGGTGTCTATAGTATTCAGGGAAGGCATTCATCCTTTGTTGTTCACTAATTTGTTCTAGATCTGAACCATTCAAATGAGAGGAATAGCTTTTGTCCACAGAAGGTTCAATATTCCTGATAACAAATCTGGTGACTCCGCTAGGGAATAGTGCAAATATCAGTTGATCTGATCTTCCTCGATTCTTGAACTCTTGTCCAAATCCAGGCTCCATCTCCAACTCCCTTCAGTCAGATTTTCCATCTGACTTAGTGAATTTTGGTTTGAAACTTTCAGATTTGTTCATATCTTAACTATTTCAACTTTATATTCTCTTTTTTACTATCAATCCATCAATTTTTTCCTTGATCTGATCAATTTCTAACATGATCTTTCGTTCTCCTTGTGTTTTGGATCTATTCAGGGAATCGCACATGTGTTGTTGGCAACAATTGGTGCCACCGCCTGAACTCTTTTAGCCAAAAGTGGTTCCACCACCTGAGTCCCATTATCTAGAAGTGGTGCTTGTCCAAAACCGCTCTGTCAAGACCTCTATAGCACGGCACCAGGTAGGCCTTGTTCCAGAACTATTTTTCCATCATTTTTTGCAAAAATTTAAGTTTGTTTGCTTTCATTCCTGCACCATTAGGCTTGTGTGTTAGAATATGAATGCTCATGGTTGAAAATTCTGTGTTAAAAGATTGGTTTGATTGAAGAATTCAAAATCTAGACTAGGCTTGTTGATTATTCATTTCCTTTCGTGCTTGTTGGTTGTGATTGTGAAAGGAATTTTTTTTGAAAGTGTAGGTTTTAGTGAGTTCTCTTTTCATTTATTTTATAAACACTGGAAAAAAAAACCATTTGATTAGCATCTTGATTTCATTTTTGTTTCCATAGAAGACTTATTTTTGCTTGTTAAAAAGAAAAATTTTGGACTGAGATTAGGTCCTTATCATTATTGAGCATAAGGCATTGGATCTCTTATTAGCCTCACAATCTTTCAGGTTCTTTGTGTTCTTTTGTCTCTCTTACATCAGTACTATCTCACCAAAGGAAAAAAATAGTGTAGTTTTAAGTTAGATCTATCTATGTTTTAAGAAAAAGCAAAAAATATAGTGCATATGCATGTAGAGTTCTTCTTGTTTTTCTTTTAGGAAAAGAGACTCTTCCCCTTTTGATTGCTTTCAGAAAAGGAAAATGAGGTTGGAATGTGTTTCTTGTATTTGATTTTGATTTGTTCAAAATAGTCATTTGGGAATTTTTGTTTCTAAAATGAATAAAAAAATACTCTCTTTCCCTCCCGTAGGTAGGCATACCACGAACAGTAAAGTGAAATATGTGCATCTACATACTGCATGGTTTTACTTTTTCTGTCAAAATTCCATGCATTCACCTAACCATCCACTTCAAAATTAATGGTAATTATAGATTAAAATTTACATAGCAATTTGAGTGATAGGCTAGAGACGTGTTCGGGCATCATTAAGCATAGGAGTTGTCGTTACTCATTCGCATTTACATCCTAGGACTCATGCGGTTCTTCCACATACCATCGGTATATCGAACAGCCTTTCACATAACCTTGAGGTATATAGAAAGGTACTTCATGTCCTTGATTCTATATAGGAAGGCCTCTTGTGAACGGCTATGCATTAGACAGCACTACTACCGATTTGAGCTCCCACGTACCTTGTGTATATCGAGAGACCCCACTAGGATACCTTATCTATCTGAGAAAATCCCTTTGGCTGTCTTGCTTGGATCCATACACTAAAAATAGCATTCAGGGAGATTACTACGCATGTACCCTTGACGTATATCACCAATGCCACCTTCTTGACAATCCTGGTGAGAGACCTAACTATCTGAAGTCCTCCTGTCATTTAAGTTTGTTTGTTTGGCCTATAGCTTGAGTAGGGAAATTTTTGGTGTATTTTCTAGTTTTGATACCCTAGGTTATATAGGATCTATACAAACTGGCTGAGCTAAGATAGTCCAGAAGAGTACGGGGCTTGCCACCTGATTTTTTTCTTGTTTCAAGAGAAAATCCTATGGAAACTATCATCCAAGGAGCTACTACCAACTCCCAACTGGGAGAGAATGTGGTTGCAAAAAGCGAAGGGCCATATCCTTCACACTCACCTCCCTTGGTCCTACAACCTTCTTGGTGTAATACTTCATTCCATTCTCCCACAAAAGGTCATGTTGATGATACTACCCATCCATATTATGGTCCCAATGCTCCATTTCCTGACATTTCTATAGGACAAGCCATTGCCTCATTTGGCACCCGTTTAAAATTTTCTGAAGAAGTTTCACCAAATGAAGAAGAACACAGACAATACCAGGAAGCTATTCTCCATGCACAAGAAATTGAAAAGAAAATAGATGACATATTGGGCACACCACCATCACGTTCTACAAATGTTCCTGTGGGATATCATTCACTTTCTGATTCTATGAGACCCATTGAACCGATTCTAGATCGCACAGTGACTCCACATAATCTAGGAAAACTTCCAAACCCACCGCCTCCCGTATTATGTATGTTCCCAATCCTCCCGGGTCTTCTTCACCTGGGACTCAACACTCAATTCTCGTTTCATCATTACCTTCTAGCGTCGGGAATTGGAATTGTACATTATCTATCACTACAATTATCTATCACTGGAATTGTCTACGACCTACATTATCTATCACTGGAATTGTACCTAGTCATGGATAGACCTCTAGTATAGAGAAAAATATATTTTATGTCCCTCTTACCCACACAAATGTGGTTAATCCCCCATCCAGTCCAGGTTAGCCCTTGGGGGCACAACCTGTAACCAATCAAACCTCTTGGGGGTATGGTTATACAGCAAATCAAGTAGTTGTAGGAAACATTAATTATCCATCCAACCCTACAAGAATTCCTTATGCTAGAATTCCATATCCTAGTAATACTTTCATGCCATGGGGGCAACCTAATCGGTCCTACATGCCAGCTATGGAGGGGATACCGATACATACTACCGGGGGTGTCAGAGGACCACCTTATGGAGGTCCTCCCACTGGGGGGCCTAATGGTCCTAGAGGGCTTGGTGGCTTTCCTCCTTATGGTCCTAATGGTCCTAGTAGTCCTAGGGGGGCTGGTGGCTTCCCTCCTAATGGTCCCAAAGGGTCTGGTGGCCCTCCTCCTAGTGATTTTGAAGGCTCCAATGGTTTACCTCCCAGGGGTCCTGAAAGGTCTGGTGGTCCTCCTCCTAGTGTTCCAAGTGGTCCTAGTGGTCCCAATGGTCCTGGTGGTCCCAAAGGCCCCAGTGGTTCTCCTCTAGGAGGCCCCGATGGTCCTGATGGTTCTGATCCTAGAAATCAACCCCCTGTGGGTGGATCTTTTAGTATTTATTCATCACAACAACCTGTCTATCAGTCTACTTATGGTCCTACTGGTACTTATATGCCATATTAATATTACCAATATGTGCAACCTAATCATTAGTTACCTTTCCTAGCAACCTTGGACTTGCCTGATTTGTCCAAGTTGATTAATGATCCCATTCGACATAACCCCTCATGGCCTCCCATTCTAGTAAAGTTACCATCGGACATTCCAAAGTTCGATTGGAAGCAGGGAGATGATCTAAAAAAGCATGTCATAACATTCCATTTGTGGTGTTCTTCAAACTCCCTTATAGATTATCCAGTTCGCTTAAGACTCTTTCAGTGAACTTTGACTAGTACAACCGCGAAATGGTACATTGAAATCCCACAACATTCATTTGTGGATTTTGGCTCATTGGCAACTGTCTTTCTTACACACTTTCAGCTTCCTATCCCTTATGAAATGGGTACTGATCTCTTAACTTCTCTGTGATAGAACACCTCCACCCACATATCCGATCATAACCATGAGTGGAGAAGGTGGAGAAGACTTATTAAGACTCCTATCTCAGATCAGTTATTAGCTTATTGGTTTACTAAATCTTTGTTGCTTCTGATTACCTGAGATGTGGCTATGGGTGGTTTCATTACTAAAGAGCAATCCATTAGTCGATCCCAATATATGGACTTGGTCTATTCCCAGTCTGGAACTTTGTATGACATGATCCCTCAAGCTCCTCGCCCAAGCATCGATCCTGCAAAGCCACCAACAGAAGTCCCCGTTGATGGGATTGTTGGTTCAATATAGTCCCCATTAGTAGCAATACCTACCAAGCAACCCTAGACTGCCACCCCTACTCCTTCAACTCCCAAGGCTTCCACCGAGGTCAATTCTATTCAGAGTATTCAAATGCTCGGTAACAATAAAAAGAAAGGTAAAGCTAAAAAAAAAAACCTGGAAACCAACAGGAGAATTTGAAACCAACCACCAACGATAATGATAAAGGAAAAAGAAAATAAAAGTATCAATTTATGCTATACAGAGGTGATCATTTCACAAAAAAGTTTCCTCGTCAGGATGAAATCACCCAATTTTTGAAAACTAATCCCGCGCCCGTAGTTCTCATGGATCCTTTTCCCTTTTAACAACAACTGATAGACCACATGTCTAGTCAGGGAAACTCTAGTTCTTCAGATTAAATCCACATGATGTCCTTGGATACTATTAGTTTGCAAACTCTAATTCAGATTTATGACAAACCCACAGACAAGAAAGATGACAATTCTTCTTCAGGAAAACCTCCCTCTACTGGTTCTCCTGTATCCTCGTCTACTATCCCCCTAACCATCGAGAAGCCTACTCTCGACATGGTTTTGCATCCACCCAAGCGTAATCTTAGGAAGGCTATTTTTAACCCTAATGCTCGAGATGCTCAATTTTATAATGTAGTTGAAGATCTCGCTCAGGCACCATGTGCAATGTCTACCTTGGAAGTACTCCAAAGTTGTCCTACACAACGCAAAAACTTGTTAATTGCATTAGGAGCTTTAGACCTAGACAATACTAATTTGATTCATTTCAATGTCAATAACTATAAGTCTAGACTACCTCCCAAACTCGCTTTCCAAATCATCATGAAATTAGTCGAAAAGAAGGTCTTTAGAACTATCTTAGACGAAGGAGCTTCAACTTCAGTTTTGTCCATGTCTTGTTGGAAAGCTATTGGCTCTCCCCAGCTTGTAACATCACCTACGACTCTGAAATCCTTTAATGGATGAGGTTCCCAGCCCCATGGTATCATATCATCCCTTTCAGTTGAGCTTCGGGGGGGAACTATTTCTATTCAAGTATAAGTAGTAGACGCCTCGTTAGATTACAACCTCCTTCTAGGAAGAAATTAGTTTTACGCCATGACTGTTGTCGCTTTGATGGTATTTCGAACTATTCAATTTCCACATCTAGGGAGAATTGTCACCATTGATCAGCTCAATTTCTATACACCGGATGTTACTACCTATATGGATAATAACATCCCTATGTTAGGTGAGTCCCCTCCTCCTTACCAGTCGATTGGGGTAGGCATGTTGAAGGATTCATCCCTTATGGGGATTTTTCCATCCACTCCTCCTAACACAGACACAACAATAGTAAATATGATTGCATCATTTGATTATGATCCAAAGGGAAAACAAATTATTGAGTCCACCTCGTTGAGTCCACATGAAGAAATGTACAACATCATTCAAACCCTTTCTAATGACCACGCTGATGAACTTCATCTGGTGGCTTCGGGCCCTTACCACCTGCCCTTCTAGTTAGAACCCTCTCTTCCTATTTTGGATTATCTCTCTGAGACTTTTTCTTTCGATGATTCCATTATGGAGATCATGAATATGAATGAGCATATCTGGGAGGATCACCATCATAGATCCTCGTTCCTCCCCAACACTAGTTTGGTTAACCATGATTTTGCATCCCTGTTTTCCACTAATATTGTCAACACACCTCAAAATCCTATATTGTTGCAAGACACAAATTCTGAAGGAAACTTATGCAACATTACTCAAACAATTCCAATTGACATATTAGCCAATCCTGGTACTATTAACCATGTTCATCTTGGGAAGAACTACTCAGCAGAATAATTTGAAGCATACAGGGCACTTTTCAAAGAATTCTGAGATATTTTTTCCTGGTCTTATGCAGAAATGTTAGGGATAGACCCATCCATTGTGGTCCATGAAATAAAAACCTATCCCTCTGCTAAACCTGTCAAGAAAAAACTAAGGCAAGTCCATCCACCGAAGGCCGCAGCTATTAAAGTTGAAATATAGAAACTTCTCAAAGTTGGGTTTATTTATCCTGTACCCCTGATGGAATGGGTATCAAATGTCATCCCTGTCAATAAAAAGTAGGGCACCATTAGAGTCTGTATCGATTTTATAGATTTGAATAGATCTTTTCCCAAAGACAACTTTCCTACTCCACATATCGACCAAATTATTGACAACTATGGGGAAGTGTCATCTTCTCATTTATGGATGGCTTTTCCAATTATAATTAGATTGATATTTTACCCACCGATTAGCACAAGATGACATTCATTTTCCCATAGGGAACCTTTGCATCTAGGAAGTTACCATTTGGCTTAAAAAATGTTGGAGCCACTTTCCAACGTGCTATGTCCTATGTGTTTCACGATATAAAACATAATGTTGAACCGTACCTTGATGATCTCCCTGCTCATTCACAGCAATGGGAGGACCACCCTAGTCATCTTGAGACATTTTCCTGAGATACCGTCATTATAATATATGGCTTAATTCACATAAATGTCTTTGATGCATTGAGACGGGATTCTTGTTAGGTTTTGTGGTTTCTAAGGATGGCATCCGGATAGACCCATTGAAAAATGCCGCTATTTTAGCTCTACCAGTCCCAACCAACCTTCTAGAACTCCAAAGTTTGCAAGGGAAGGACAAATTTCTCCATCGTTTCATGTGCAATTTTGTAGAGAAAATGCCTGTGAGGAAAAAGCCAAGTGCTATCTTCTGGAAGTCTTGGTGTTCGAGTGACAACCTACAGCCAATAGGAATCCATTGAAACCGGGGTCCAAACATCATTCCCACCAGTTTCATACATAAAATCTAACACAATTGATCCTCCATGCTCTTCCTCATGACTAAGAGGCGAACCACCACCATTCGGGACATTAAACCGACACCATCAAAACCTCTCTCAATGATCTCACACACCATCAAAAGGCCACACAACTTCTGATTCAGATTTAGACCCGTATTAGTTTGAACCAAACCTCCATACTACACCATCAAGCCCCATGGCTAGTGCAAACCCAAATCCATTTTCTGGAATAGCCATAGCAAGTGGACCCATGTCCACACCACAACTTTTCACCAACAACCCTACAGGTGGCCCAAGCATAGTCATGCAAACTATCATCAGTCAATTTCCACCACCCATAGTGACCAGCTAAGGTGGCCCATCTGCAACACATGAGGGTAGTGAACCCTCCACCTACACTGCCCCTCTTGCCACACAGGGGGGAAATGTACCTTCCACTTACATTGCCCCTACTGTCATACATGGGGGCAATGTCCTTGCCACCCATACTGTCCCCCCCATAACACTTGGGGGCATTGGCCCATCCACAATGGTGCCACCGCAAGTACCCCCAGCTGGGAAGATGCATTATGCACCTGCAAACCCCACCACCATCGCTATCCCATCTCACATCAACCTGGGGTCCAATCTTCCTTTCATGGCTCATCTTAACCTGCCTGATTTGGCTCGGTTAACAAATGACCCCATCCACCACCAAGCGTTCTGGCCACCCATGCCAACCAAGCTTCCATTAGACATTCCCAAGTTTGAAGGCAAGGTAGGGGAATGTCCCCAAAATCATATCATGACATTCCATCTATGGTGCTCGTAAAACAGCATCGTATACGATTCCATTAGACTGAGGCTATTCCAACACACCCTTATAGGTGCTGCGGCCAAATGGTAAATTGAGCTACCACAATCCAAGTACCCAAATTTCAACTCCTTATCTTTCATGTTTCTATAGTATTTCCAACTCCCCGTTAGATATGATGAAGGGGTGGAGATCCTGCTATCCTGTCGTCAAAGCACTTTGACACATATAACCAACCACATCCATGAATGGCAGCGACGTCGTAGCTTGTGTAAAATCCAACTTGACGATAGGATCTTCTTGGATTGGTTCCTCAAGACCTTACTCCCGCCCATAGAAAAGGATGTCAAATCTAAACATCCCCAATCTGAAGAAGAGGCCATACTAAAAGCCCAACAGTTTGACCTGATCTACGCTCAGTCTAGATACCTGCACACTGTCATTCTAGACGCTCCCCACCTGGGTACCTCCTACCGGGATGCACCGGGGGCATCCCATGCTGTAGATGGCATCATAGGCTCGGTCTCCCAATAGCCACAGCACCGTTTGACACCACCTGTAGCTCCACCACAACCAAACAATACTGCTAGTGTTGCTTAACAGAACCAAACTCTGAACTATGCTAGAATGATGTCCCATTCTGGAGCAACAACTTCCTACACACAGCCTGCACCACCACAGTAGGCTCAGGCCATGGCTTGGCCAACACAACAGTATGTGGGGCAAATGCCCACATTTGTGGCACCACCACCCCCACAAATCTACTATGCACCACCAATGCAACCAATTCAAGCCTCCACCTCTGCTACACCCACTCCATTGGGACAAGTGTTTGCACAAAAAAACCATCCCAACCATCCTGCCCCCAACAATCAACAAGGGCAAGCTAGAAATAATCAGGCCCAGAACCAATCCAACAACCAACTATAGGGAGGTGGTCAACAACCAAATCCTTCCAACAATGTCGCGGAAAACCGACCAACCCAAAACCCCCCATGACAAAATGCACCAAGATGCAATACCCCATTGCACAAAAACCAACCATGCACACTCTGTGAAGTCTATGGGCACTACACATTCTAGTGTTCCCTCATGGGTCGAGCTAAACAGGTAATTCAGAACGAGGCCCAAGAGGCCGCCAATGCTACGAACCAAGCCCAACCCAACCCAGCACCAGAAGGACCTCCTCCTATGGTGCTTCAAAACTCGCTACCAGTCCAATGGTTGGTGGAAACCACCCCCCCTCACCAATCCAATCCCAATGCTCCGGGGGCACCTCCCACAGCCGAAATAGGTGTTCACCACCTGCTAGCCATGACGACTGAAGAGGTTACCCTACAAACTAGATGCAACTAGTATGGAACCACCACTGAACCTGCTGACATGTCAGTAGCATCCACGTCCAAATCAGTCATTGTACCCCTTCAGTTACCCCCGTTCGTGCACCCCCCCATACGTAGAATTTCCAATAATGCCACTGCTAGAGCTGTTGTCAGCTACAACATCATGGATGATTTGGCCGAAACATCGACTGCCATGTCCGCTCTTGAGGTACTTAAAACATGTCCAACGTAGCGGAAAGCTTTACTAGCCTCCCTTAGGACAGTAGATCCCTCCGACTCCAATTTGATCACATTCGACATGGAGAACGGAGAACCGTGCATGCCATTGAACATCTCCTTTCAAATCCTAGTGTCCATCTGGAATTTGGTCATGCACTGATGCATAGTGGATGAGGGGGCATCCACATGCGTTATGTCTACCCCAGTCTCGCAGAAATTGGGATCCCCAATTTTGCAACCATCCTCCACAACTCTATAAGCTTATGATGGACATCCCACTAAAGCCTAAGGAATCCTCCCCATGTCCCCATCACATTATCTAGGAAGACAGTGCTGATCGACATAGAGGTCGCCAACTCTCAACTGGACTATAACCTTCTCCTTGGAAGAAGTTATATGTATGCCATGAGAGCAGTCGCATCAACTATATTCCACCTCATGATGTTCCCCCACGAAGGGAAGATTGTGATGGTTAATCAACTCACTTATCATGATCCACAAGGGTTAATGGCACCCACCAATGTTATCCCCACCATCACCACCATTGAGCCACAAGGTATGACCACACATGCCAATGTCATCCCTGCAACCAACACCATGGTTGAAAACACACCAACCTCTCCATTGTTGAATTTGGGCCTTGGGTTGTTTGTCGATACCACCATTACATCTCCTTTCCCATTAGTGTCATCACCACCAACACAAAATGAAACTGCAAACTTGTGCATGGTCTCATCAAGCACGGATGCACCCAAACAAAAACCGCAACCGTAGCCCCAACCACAACCACAACATCATCTGCAGTCACAACACCAACAGCAGCCACAACATCACCTGCAGTAGCAGCATTACGCACAGTTGCAACCACAACCGCATCCCCACATGCAATTAGTAGGGATTTATCTGGGCTCACCTCCAGTCCATACGATTCCCTTTTTCTTTCCCCCACCTGGTGTCATGAGCAAGCTGGTAATGGCCACCTTAAGCCTACCCAACTTTAAATCAGGAATTTCGGTGTGGTATCTTGATCCACCAGCTCAACCACCAATGCCCTAGGTTGTCTTAACCTCGGTGCAACCCATTGCGGTCGAGTCTCACCCTCCACCCGGCCCACAAAAGCCAATCACCACACCCGCACCCACATCGCCCCACCCGAAAAGGGCTAGGGGAAAGAATGCCAAAACTACCGCAGAACCTCGACCGATCCTGCCTTGCATTTTCTGCGAGAAACAGTGCTGTCCAACTCAGAATTGCCCTGAGATCCCCATGATTTGTGCATGTTTGGACGCCATGGATACAAACGAAAACCTCCCCGTCATTGAGCTTCCAAGCGCGCTCGTAGTAAGAAACAAGGCATTGAGAACAAACCATGCTTGTGCCCTCTACGGCTTGTATGGACATTACTCTCACCATTTCCAAGACTTGCCCAAATTTTGAATGGCTATAGCTAACCTCCGTCAACATTCCCTTGATTCTGAAATCATCTTGATCGAAGAAGTTCACCCCCCACCTCCTTCTTCAGACACCATGTCCATCTACATGATGTCCAGTTCCATCAACCCACTCATCTCCTCCTCCCATGATGGTCTATCGGACATGTCTCTTCGTTGCTTCTGCAATTATGAGGAGATACTTGAAGCTCTGACCACCCCAGAATACCCATGGGACGACATGCACCATCGCTCATTCTTCCTCCCTGAAGAACTTGTGTCGCAGTCTGACCAGTTTTCTGTGGAGACCAAAGATTTCATCCATGGTAAGGTTGACTGGTTCAAGAACCCTGTCCAGCACCAGATGCCTTCTAAGAAGGTAACATGGCCAACATTTCACCCACCATCAAAATAGACATCTCAACCAATTCTAATATTGTTGAAGAAATCATGCTGGGGGCATCTTGCTCCCCAGAAGAGGTTGCTGCCTACAAAGCTCTCTTCCAAGAATTTTGTGACATCTTCGCCTATTAGTACACTAAAATGCCTAGCTTAGATCCATCCATCATGGAACACCACATTGACACATGGACCAATGTGGCACCCATACGCCAAAAGAAACAAACCATTCACCCTTACAAAGTGGCCGCTGTGAAAGCCAAGATAGAGAAGCTGCGCACTGTCGGCTTCATCAACCCCATTGCATACACCACTTGGGTTTCTAATCCTATTCCCATGAATAAAAAATAGGGTACATAGACTTTGGCCACCTCAATGGGGCGTGTCCCAAAGACAACTTCCCCACACCCTTCATCGATCAGATTATCGATGCATGTGCCAGACATGAAGCTTTCTCCTTCATGGATGGATTTTTTGTATATAACGTAATCCAAATCCAGAAAGAAGACTATTATAAGAAGGCATTTACAACCCCACGGGGCACATTCACGTATTGAGTCATGCCCTTTGGCCTAAAAAACGTTGGAGCCACCTTCCAGCGTGCCATGACATATTGTTTCCACAACCTAATTCACATCATCTTGGTCTACCTGGATGATCTTACCGCTCGATCACCAAAACAAGCACAGTATATAGACAACTTGCGACAAATATTTTTACCTTGTCGCAAGTACAAAATTTTCCTGAATCCCCTCAAGTGCATTTTTTGTGTCCTAGTAGGCCATCTACTCGGATTCATCATGTCCCATAAAGGGATAAATGTAGATCCCCTCAAAGTTCAGGCTATCCTTGATCTTCCCTCTCCAAAAAATCAGCACCAACTACAAATCCTCCAAGGCAAGGCCAAATTTCTTCACCACTTTATGCCAGAGAATGCAACAAAATCTTACGGATTCATTCGCCTGCTCCACACAAAAATCCCCTTTGTTTGGGATCAGCAAGCAAAAGAATTGTTTGATGCACTCAAACAAGCCCTGGCCTCTGCACCATTACTCTCAGCACCAGAATTCACTCAAGACTTCATCCTCTATGTGTCAGCCTCGAGAAACGCCATCGCTAGAGTCTTGGTCCAAGAAGACGATGCTCACCATGAGCATGGGATTTACTACATTAGTTAGAAGCTAACAGGACCCCCACTACGATATTCACCCGAGGAAAACTTGACCCTCACCATTGTCTCCTCGGCTCAAAATTTGTGCCACTACATCATTGTAAACCATACTCATGTAGTGGTTGATTCAAACCTAATGCGGTACCTCTTAAGCCATCGCCTTCTACAAGGTCGAGTGGCTAAGTGGGTAGTCGTCCTCCATAAATTCGACCTAGAGTTTGTGTCCCCAAAAAGCACAAAGGCACTCACGTTGGCCACACTCATGACCGATCTGCCCCCATTAACCACGTCATCACCCCCCAAGGATGATCTCCCTAATGATTTTCTATTCATCATATCCACAGATGACCCCTGGTATGGAGACATCCTTCTTTACTTACGCACACAAAAGTTCACAGCACACTTAAATCGTGAGGATAGGCGATGCATCCAACATCAAGCCATTCGCCACTTGCTGATTGGAGATGTTCTGTATCGTTGAGGCATTGATACCATCCTACATCATTGCCTCACTCGTGACGACGCCGAGACCATCCTCAACGATTGCCATAGTGGAGCCTGTGGTGGCCACCTCTTAGGCCTAGCAATCACCTAGAAGATTCTATGTGCCAGCTACTTCTATCCCTCCATATTTTCTGATTGCATCGAGGAAGTCAAGCATTGCTGCAACTATCATCTCTTTGCCCCAAAGGCAAGAACCCCCCCTGCACCGTTACACCCCGTAGTCACAGTCAGGCCCTTCTGCAAATGGGAAATTGACTTCATGACAATCAAATTCATCTCGGCTAATGGTCATAAATACATCATTATGGTAGTCTATTACTTCACCAAGTGGGTCGAGGCCATGCCCACATTTGATTGCAAAGATGAAACCCCAATGCACTTCTTCTTTAACCATGTTATTACATGATTTGGTGTCCCTAAAAATTAGTCTCAGACCATGGGGCACACTTCCAAGACAATGTATGGGCTAAATTATCAACCATGTTGAAACTTGAACACCATTTCTCATCTTCCTACTACCACCAAGGCAATGGCCAAGTGGAAGCAGTCAACAAAATCATCAAAACAATGCTCCAAAGGATGGTAGGAAATCATAAAACCAACTGGCATTACATGCTATTCTCTGCCCTATGGGCTTATCGCACATCCACAAAAACCACAACTGGTTTCACTCCTTTCCTCCTAGTACATGGCATTGAATCAGTACTCCCTATAGAGTGCCAAATCCCATCCCTCCGCCTGGCAGTAGAACTCCCCCCTAATAATTTTCCTTTAGAATAATGGCTCCTCCAACTCGAGTGTTGGTTACTATGGGCAGACCTGGGTTTACTTATAATGTACCAACAACACCCCTAACTCACTGTCCCTTTCGGCAACAGACCGTAGAGTGGCCTGAAGTCTTACCCGAAGTGATCTTAGATGGGTTGGCTAAAGACTCAAGTGTCCTTAACCAGGTTCTGTAGCATCGTCATGTCTCACGGCTCTTCTTAACCAGCAAGATCTTCCTGTGGGTCACAGTTCTCCCTTCCTCGCAGACTCTGACATGGGGAGGACTCCTATCACATCACAGCAACTAGGATGATGCGCAAACTCTCCCTTCTATGGTTCTCACTATCTACGATATCTCGCACCGCAGCTCCTCTGTCGGTGCGATATCGCCTTCTGTCAATGCGATATCTCCTATAGTACGGCCCAAAGCAACTCTCAAGGTCCAAAGGGTTTCTCACTGGGAGGAATAACTCGGCTAACCTCCAACAGGGTGTTAAACAACCTTACATGAACTTCACGGTTCAACACACTCACATCGCTATACTTAACTTACTGAATAAGTATACTGGAAGCACTTAACAAAGTGACTATTACTATGTGAAACAAGCACTGATGGACTCATAGGTAGACACTTGTTACATTTAAACTTGCCTTTAACTTTCTATGATGCTGTAACTGAATGAGAACATATAGACATTTACTAACTGATATACGGCATTCATGTAATAGATAACAGATAGCAACTAAGTAAAGCACAATCACATGAAATAATCATATAACACACTGATTTTACGTGGTTCACTTCCAGGGTAGAAGCTACGTCCACGGGAACTGGTTTATATATTATAAATTGGGAGAGTAAACACAGTTTCGCTGCAACCTCATATGCAACTGAGATCTTCTGGGTAACTCCGTGCACACCACCAGGAGCCCTTCTCTCTTAGATCTCTTCTCTTCTTATATTGCTTCTCTTACAATATACTCTTCCTCTCTCTCTCTCTCTCAATCCTTGTGGATTGTTACATACATACTCTAGGAGTCAGCTACTGGTTACAGTAAGATACTACAGACTGAATAACAGAACCAGAGCTCGGCTCTTCTATAATACAAAGATCTATGAGCTAACAGATCATCAACTATCTGAATAGATAATGAGCTAACTTACTAACTAGCTAACCTTTTACAATACACAATACATCCCTTTATAGGCGACCTGAAGGTCTCACCATTATAACACTGTGGGCCTCTCCCAACAGTAACCCAAAAACCCTAACTATGACAGTCGGTCTATCTGTACTCGAACTGTCGCTTTCCATCACACCACAGCTTCCTGCAGTCTTCCACACTTCCCGGCGCTGACCGTGGGTACTGGCATCGCTTCCTTTTATGTCCTTCATCTTCAATACCTTGGCCTCGTTTCTCCTTTTCCTTTATGAGGGTAGCTGAGCCCTCCTGTCTTCGCCACTACCTTAAGTGCAGTGGTTGAGCTTTCTCCTCTCGGTCGCTCAGGTACTGTTACCTTTGACTTACTTGTTCCAAAATAGCAGCTTTCCTGTAGCTACGGGACCCTACTCCAACAGTCCCCTAACACTTACTTGTGGCTCGCCCCTGAGCCACTAACAGCTGGTTTCTGTTGCTATAGATTCTCCTTGGCTTCCTGCGAAGTCCTTGTAAATCTCTGTCGAAGTCCCACGACTTCTTTCTCCATAGCTTCGACACACTCTTGTGCCATTTCAAGAATAGCTTGACTGATGCTTGAATCATCTGTAACTTAGTTCGTAGGTCCCTCATATCTTTCCTTCCCTTATTGTCATGCTCTCGCTCTCGTCGCTTGCAAGACCTGCCATCCATTTGTTCATCACAAGGATTCAAATCCCTGGTATCACGAGAACTCCTCTCTAGCTGGATTTAGAACTCCTATCCCAAAGAAGATATAAATCTGTATCTTCCAGCCTTCTCAAACATTTTATTCAGTCTGGAGCCTTCTTATGCGAAAGGTATACAAACTAGGAATTTTATTCTGAGAACAAGCCTTTGTCTGCTTCTTGAAGTTCTGCTTGTTTGGTTTGTTTTCCCTTTCACTTTTCTTCTCAGCAACTCGCTCCAGGTATTCATGCTGCTTGTGTTCTACATATTTTCATTCTTGACCTTTGGAACCTCTTGTTCTTCTCTTAGCTGATTAGATAGGTCATCTTCCTTCTGTCGTTGCCTTCTTTTTCTCATTTTTACTTTCTTCCTAGCTGGAGATTTCTTCTCATCATTCTTCTGCTCTGCTTTCTTATCTTCAGTGATCGTCTCGTCTTTATGCTTTTCTGTAGCTAAGACTTTGATGACATCTTCTACATCCTGCGCTTGACTCCTCATCCTTAGTGGCTGTCTAACCTATGATGTACCTAATTTCACAACCTTGGGCAGCGTCGTCATAGCAGAATGGAGGCCACCACTCTGGAATCGTCTCACAATGTCTTCTAAAGGTTCCTCCTCGGACAGAACCCACTCGGTGCAATACTCTGGATGGGCAATGGCTGCGAAATTGGGGAAAACTAGCACTCTGTAACTGGGGTATCTCTGCACAAGGAAAAGTCTGCAACTTGCTCTATAGCTCTCTAAAATTTCCAAAGTAACCCTTCCGTATGGATGATCTTTATATTTATAACAAAGGTGATACTCTGTGACTCAACAGTCCTGTAGACTAGACCCGTCGGTAGTATTAATTGCATGGACAAGACAACACCTGCCGTTTCGATCCTCATTAATTGCTGAAATCCGATCAAATTTCCCTCGAAACGTGTGTGCAGGTACCAGTCTCGTCGGAGATTTGACCAAATATAGAAAAATCATTATACTGTTGCCAAATATAGGGCAACGAATACCTGTCGTATCCGGATTAACTGCTTATCAGAGGGTCAAGTGACTAGCCCTCTATTCTTTTTCAACACTGGCTACATGGCATGAGGAAACATCACCTTGCTGCAATGCCTCACTGCATCACCTGCGCAAATAACTTACTCAATTTTTTTTTTCCCCGCAAGCATCCTATGACTTGCACAAAATGAACCATCCTTATGCGATTCCTTGTACTTAGAATATCTGCCGGTGTAGACTAAGTCCCGGTGTGATGCCTCCTTTCAACTACACTAGGCATCTACACTTTCATACACTGTCTGAGTTAGGCCTAAGAGGTGGGGTGGCTATCACTATAGAGCTTGAGCCTGCTGCCATTAATCAACGTGTGAAGAAGATCCCCATTCAGTTTGTTGAACTGAACAACACCTGCTTCTGTAACTTGCTGGATATGATATGGCCCCAACCAATGCATCTTGAACTTTCCTGGAAACTTAATAAACTTACTGTCATAAAGGAGCACTAGGTCTCCTGTCTGAAAAGTCTTACTCTTAATGTGCCTATCATGCCAAGCTTTTTCTCGTGCCTTCTACACTTTCTGATGGAACCCTACGATGAATCTGTCTTCCTCTAAGGCAAGCAGCTGCGCTAGTCTTTCATTCATCATGTCTGTATCATCCATCCCGGTGATTTGAGCAATTATTAAACTGGGAATAATATATTCCATAGGCATAACAGCCTCTTATCCATACACCAAGCTGAAAGGTGTGTGCCCTGTAAGTTTCTTGCATGTAGTCCTATAAGCCCATAATACAGTGTTAACCTTGAGGTCCCAATCATTTCTTTGGCTGTTACAGATCTTAGTAAGAGCATTTTCTAGAATCTTGTTAAAGGCCTCCACCATACCATTAGCTTGTGGGTGGTAGGGAGTGCTCTTATGGTGCTGTATCTGGAATTCCTCTGTCAAGGCTTCAATAGTGTGATTCAAAAAATGTGTGCCTTGATCGCTCATCAAAATTACTGGACATCCAAATCTACTGATGATGCTTTCAAAAATGAACCGTGCAGTTGTAGCAGCATCACAATTCCTTACTACTTTTTCCTCTGCCCATCTGCTGAGGTATTCTATTGCTATGATGATGTATCTCGCACCAGTTCGTTTTCCTGGTGGGTTGATAGGACCCACAAAGTCTATAGCCCATTTTTCAAATACTCGCAGCGTAATCTATGGTCGCAGCGGCATTTCATCTCTTCGTGAAGGTTTTCCTACCCTCTGGTAGATATCGTAGCATCTGCAAAACTCCTTAGTATCTTTTTGTAAAGTAGGCCACCATAATCCTGCAGCTAAAATTTTCTGAGCAGTCAGCTTTCCTATGAAATGACCTCCTGCGGCACCTAAGTGTTCTTCTCTGATAATGGCCTCTTTCTCATGTGGCATAATGCATTTGCGCAGGACTTCATCTGGACCTAACTTGTATAAGTGCCCTGCGATCAATGTGAAGTCTGTTGTTTTAACAACTAGCTGTTTCTTTTGATGCTTAGTAAACTCAACAGGTGCCCATTCTGTGGTGAGAAAGTGAATGATATCAGCATAGTACTCATCTATGATCTGAATAGAAAACAATTGCGCATTTGGAAAATTGTCCTCTAGGTTACTTGGTTCTTCTCCTGAGTCTATCCGTGACAGATAATCAGGTCTGGCATTTAATCTTCCTGGTTTTACCATGATTTCAAAATCATACTCCTGAAACAGGAGTAACCATCTACAGATTCTTCCCCCTAACACTGGCTTATTGACCAAGTACTGTAAAGTGGAATGGTCAGTAAACATCTTGAATGAGGCACCCAACAGGTAGTGCCTAAACTTCTGTAGAGCATACACCATAGCTAAACCTTCTCTCTCTCTGTAGTGGTGTAGTTCTTTTTTGCAATGGATAGCTTTCTACTTGAGTATGTGATAGGGTGATCGATACCCCCTTCTCTTCGCTAGGTTAAGACGATCCCCAGTGCGATGCCAAATGCATCCACATGTACATGAAATGGCTTGGTCCAGTCTGGAAATACTAAGATGGGTGTTGTAACCATCTTCTCTTTAAGAGTGTCTAGACTTTTCTGGCATTCCTCATTCCATAGGAATTTGGCGTCTTTCTTTAACAGCTTTTCCATCGGTGCTGTGATCTTTGCATAACCCTTGATGAACTTTCTATAGTACCCGGTATGACCAAGTCCTGTCCTTAATTGCTTGACTGAGTTGGGTGCTGGAATATTTACAATGATGGCAATCTTTGCAGGATCTACCATCAAGCCTTGTCTGCAAACAATGTGACCCAACAAAATACCAAATGGCGCACAAAATATACATTTTTTCAAGTTCAGAGAAATTTGGTACTGCCTACAATTCTCTAACATCAGTCTTAAATCTCCTAGGTGCTTGTCGATTAATCCAAATATAGTCCAGTCATCAAAATAAACCTCTAGGAATTTATGGATGTATTCTTTAAATACAACAACTACTACTCTTGAAAAGATAGCTAGTGCATTTTTAATACCAAAGGGCATTACCGTAAACTAGAATGAGCCCCATTCTATCGCAAAAGTGGTTTTATATCGATCTTCTGGATGGATTCTAATCTGGTGATAGCCTGAAAATCCATCAGTGAAGGAGTAGACCTCCTGTCCTCCCACATTGTCTAAAACTTCATCAGTAAATGATGTCGGGAACGGGTCATGAAGTGATGCATCATTGAGTTTACGCAAATCGACACAAATTCTAATTTCTCCTTTGGTTTTCTTTTCTTGCACGACCATCGGACTAACCCATTCGCTTTCTTCTACGGGTTCAATGATGCCTACTGCTAGCATCTTATTGATCTCATCCTTAAATTTTTCTTTATACCATGGATTTAATCTGTATGGCTGCTATTTGATTGGCCTAGCATCCTCTTTCAATGGTATCCTCATTACTCCCAGATCTACTACTATTCCCTTCATTTCTGTGAACTTAGTGGGGAATAAGTCCTTATAGTCATGTAACAGATCTGCAATGTGTGCTACCATTTCATCATCCCAATAGTCTCCAATAGAAGCAAGCTTTGGTTCTGTGTCTTTGACAATATTGATCTTTTTAATCTTGATGGGGTCTATGATAGCTGGAATCTATAGCTTTGGTCCATCAACATCGCGAGTCCCTTCTGACTCCGGAATGTTGATGCTGCGAGGATCCTCATCCTCATCCTCTAGTTCTGCTGCGAATTTATAACACTCGAGTGCATCTTCTAACTGGATGGCCCACTCGGGTTGAGTATGTATTGATAGGGTATAGTCCTCAAATATCTTAGTCTTTATGATGTCTAGAGCTTGATCGATACTTGGATACTCAGATTCAAAAGCGAAAGTGAGTTCAAAGTTGTCTATCATAAGTGGCCATGTAATGGTTCCTCTGCGCAACTCGGTCTCAGTGTATCAGTTCTTTGGAATTTGGTCTAAAGTATGAATGAATAGGTGAACCCATTCATCCTCCGAAATGTCAAACCAATTCTGTTCACACATTTCAATATGTGACCTGGGTTCACTTTCTCCTGTGTAACTCTGCTGTAGATAATCCTTGTTATTAGAAAACCTGATTGCCATCAATCTCTTGAAGTCATCCCATGATGTGATATGTTCTCTATGTGCCTGCCACCATCTTGCAGGTGTGGCTCTTACTGCAAGTTCAATGACTGACATCCTTTGCTCCTGAGGGATTTCCCGTTCAAACTGCTTTAAAAAATCATTGACGTCTACTAAGCCATCAAACGATGGAGTATCCTTAATTTCTGCACCAATCCATCGCAATGACTTAGTCATAAACGCACATCTGCGAGCTGAGACTTTGTAAAGTCTGTTCTACCAGTTCTCTAGGCCAACATCTGAGTCTGATGCGCATGAGTTGTCACATTACCAACTAATTTTCTCTTCTGCAGTTGGATTGATGTAGTCGCTCTGATTGGCCATCATCTGATAGAGGCTCTCCATATTACGTGCCTCATCCTCTGCTCAGATAGGTTCAATATATCTGGGACCCTGAAAAGGATCCAATGGTGCGATGACCTGAATCTGATTGTCCTCAAAGGTCATATGTCTCTTCTTTAAATCGATAGCATCCATGTTACCAATTTCCCAATCAATACCTAGTAGCGCTGGGTACGGTCTACTATCGCCAATGATTTCTATAACTCCAAAGTCCACAAAGCTGTGAACTCCGTCAATGTCAACTGGCACCTGCGGTAATCGACCCAGTGGTGATACCTGCTGCTGATTGGCTAGTCTCAGATGGATAGGTGATCTGGCTAACTTAGGGCTACCCATCTGTTCCCATGTCTGCTTAGTCAAAACATTTACCTATGATCCTAAATCTAGGATTACCTCATCCATTTCAAATTCTCCAACTTGTGTTGTGAATTGCATCTCTCTTCCTGTTCTTGTATATCCCATAATATTATGAACAGCACACTGTGCACTGCTCATAGAAGAAGATGGCTGACACTGATCTATGATGCACTAAAGCTCTCCGATAGCTTTCTCATTTCTCATGAGTTTTAAGCAACTCCGCAGGAAGGATTGTACACTTCATGTCGACTCATCCTCATCGCACCTTCCCGATGTGGTAGCCTGCGATATCTGAATAGGGATAATGCCACATGGTGTGGTAGACGGCTATACCTGTGATCCTGATTGCGTAAGGTCATTAAAGAAAGTTTTAGCTTCCTGAAATGTCTCTTTATTCTTCTGTAGGTTGAGTGGTGTTGATTTAGTAGTGGCTTTGCGCACCCACTCCGGACCTGTGTTCTTTTCAGTATCCGGCGATGTCCCACTGGTGGAAGCACCACTGCAAGTCACAATGTTGACTCTTAGTTCTAGTTCCTTCTGCTCAGCAGCAATAAGCTGAATGTTCTGGTGTGCTGCTGGCTTAGTTTCCCTGATCTTGGATATCAAGGTAGGACATTCTTCTATAGCGTGATCGTAATATTTGCAATAGTTACATGTGGTAGTAGGGATATGGAAATCCCTAGCATAATGTCCTATAACTTCATAGTTGTAACAAGTGATCGTTCCACAACCACGGCCAAAGCCTCCTCCACAGCCTCATCCTCTGAATCCTCCTCCTCGGCCAACATGAGTTGGTTCCTGCTGTGGTCCTACTACTAGACCCGGTGTCTCTGATTGGACTCTGTATAAGTCATGTTTTCTCTCGACCATGAGATCATAAGCTCTACAATTATGTTCATCATGTCCTATGGACTTACAGAAGTTACAGTATAAGTTCTTAGGTGTCTGTACATACTTCTGAAGTAAAGGGCAGTGTTGAGGTGGGTATCCTCTTGTTATGCATAGTTCACACCACATCCCTTGCGTCTGTGCTAAGGGGTTAGGAGCCCCTCTTGCTAGATATTCAATAAATACTGGACAATTATCTTTAGTATGGCCTTGTGCTTTACACTTTATACACCTTATTTCTTGTGCAATCTCTTTTCCTTTCTTAATCTCATGCATCTATAAGGTGAGATTAGCTAACTGGTTCTGCAGGTTTGTCATACCTGTACTGGTCTCAGCTAGAAGTGATGCCTCTAGTTTAATTGCCATCTCCAACACATCATCCTGCGTCTGGAGTTTCTGCTGCATCAGTGGCAGTTTGATGTGGGGGAGCAGTGCTGCAATAAACCATTCCTTGTGCTGCTCCGGTGCAAACTCAAAGCTAACTTGGTCTATAAGTGCTTTGAATTTTTTATCAAAGTCCCATACTAACTCTGTAGGTGACTGTTTAATGTCTTTGAGCTCTGTAATCCACTGTGACTCAGACTTAGGTTTCTTAAATTATTTGATCATGGCGGTCCTGACCTGTACGAGCGTTTTGGGTATTTCTGAGATATACTTCATATACCATGTTAAGGCTCATTTCCTAAGTGTGGTGACCAACTATAAAATTTTAATATTACTATCTTGGAGCCCTTTAATGGTCCACATGGCTTCACATAGAAACCAATGCTGCTCTGGGTCTTCTGCCCCTGTACCCTTAAAGGTAGGTAGCTTCATATCATCCCCCATTCTATTTCTACATGGTGGATGCTGATTTGTTGTGTTACTACCACTCATTGGTGTAGACTCTAGGTGATATAGTGGTAGTATGTACTGTATGTGAGCTACTAGATGGAGTTTCTACGGGATTATTCTGAGTCCTGATTGATTTTTGTGGTGTGTAAGGATGGTAAGGGATACCCCCTTCTGTTCTTTCTATATTACTATGACTCTGTTCTCTAGTATTGTCTGAACTATTTTCAAAGATAGAAGATCTGAAATCTACTTTATATTTCTTTCCACTACGTGTACATCCAAGTTCATCAAAGTCGCTCTCAAACTCTTGTGACATTACACTTACTGAACTTATACATTTGAATATATATCGAGTACTCCTTTTTCATGTAATAGCATCTTAATGGACAACTCTAAAGAGTTTAGGTACTTACCATGATATCCTTTGAAGAAGTACAGCTCGGCTTCGCTGAAGCTTTTTCTCTGTTCGACTGCAAACTCTGTGATGAAGCCTTCTAGCACACTCGCAAGCCAGAAGTCCACTGCTCGTGAAATGGGATTATCAATGCTCCTGACAGTCTGAATTAGCTCCAGTGTCCAGACAATGTTCCTTTTCTTCTTGAATATATGTTGATCAGTCAACTTTGATAACCAGTCGTACAACTCATTTCCATAGGTCGCAAAAAATATCGTATGTATATGAGTGAAGATATGTTTTTGTAACCAGTCCTATGTACTCAATGTAGGACTCTTGTTTTCTGTCACAGCAAATTCTCTTTCTGTAGACTCAACCTGCTGGTTGAGTTCTTCTTTAGTAGGATGCCAACAGAACATTAGCTCTTATTTTGTTCAAAACCGGCAACGGAACCATTTGTTGGTTACTATGGGTAGACCCGGGTTTACTTATAATGTATCAACAACACCCCTAACTCACTAGCCCTTTCGGCAACAGACCACAGAGTGGCCTGAAGTCTCACCCGAAGTGATCTTAGATGGGTTGGCTAAAGACTCAAGTGTCCTTAACCAGGTTCTGTAGCATCCTGGTGTCTCACGGCTCTTCTTAAACAGCAATATCTTCCTGCGAGTCGTAGTTCTCCCTTCCTCGTCGACTCTGATAGGGCGAGGACTCCTATTGCATCGCAGTGACTAGGACAATGCGCAAACTCTCCCTTCCATGATTCTCACTATCTACGATATCTCGCACCGCAGCTCCTCTGTTGGTGCGATATCTCCTTCTGTCAATGTGATATCTCCTATAGTACGGCCCAAAGCGACTCTCAAGGTCCAAAGGGTTTCTCACTAGGAGGAATAACTCGGCTAACCTCCAACAGGGTGTTAAACAACCTTACACGAACTTCACAATTCAACACACTCACATCGCTATACTTAACTTACTGAATAAGTATACTGGAAGCACGTAACAGAGTGACTATTACTGTGTGAAACAAGCACTGATGGACTCATAGGCAGAAACTTGTTACATTTAAACTCGCCTTTAACTTTCTATAATGCTATAACTGAATGAGAACATACAGATATTTACTAACTGATATACGGCATTCATGTAACAGATAACAAATAGCAACTAAGTAAACCACAATCACATGAAATAATCATATAACACACTAATTTTACGTGGTTCACTTCCAGGGTAGAAGCTACGTCCACGGGAACCGGTTTATATATTATAACTTGGGAGAGTAAACACAGTTCTGCTGCAACCTCATATGCAGCTAAGATCTTCTGGGTAACTCCGCGCACACCTCCAGGAGCCCTTCTCTCTTAGATCTCTTCTCTTCTTATATTGCTTCTCTTATAATATACTCTTCCTCTCTCTCTCTCTCAATCCCTGTGGATTGTTACATACATACTCTAGGAGTCAGCTAATGGTTACAGTAAGATACTATAGACTGAATAACAGAACCAGAGCTCGGCTCTTCTATAATACAAAGATCTATTAGCTAACAGATCATCGACTATCTGAATAGCTAATGAGATAACTGACTAACTAGATAACCTTTTACAATACAAAATACATCCCTTTATAGGCGACCCAAAGGTCTCTCCATTACAACACTGTGGGCCTCTCCCAACAGTAACCCAAAAACCCTAACTGTGACAGTAGGTTAGGGATGATTTTAAGGAACCATACTTATTTAAAAGTGTACAAATGTTGGCGAATATTACCAATTCTTAAAACGCCAACTATAAAAGGATTGACGATATTTTTCAAAAAATATTTTAATTTCCAAGGATTTTATATCGTTTATATAATAATTTGGTGAGTTTTAGCGTGAAATTTTTTTATCCCATCAAAATTGGGCGAAACAGAGCTTCAAAAAATGCAAAATGGCGAATGTTTTTTGGGGTAAAAACATGGAAAAATAGCCCACTGGGCTAAAATTCGCCCCTAAAATTATCCCTGCAGTAGGTCTATCTATACTCGAACTGCCGCTTTCCATCACACCACAGCTTCCTGCAGTCTTCCACACTTCCTGGTGCTGACCGTGGGTACTGGCGCCACTTCATTTTCTGTCCTTTGTCTTCAATACCTCGGCCTCGTTGCTCCTTTTCCTTTATGAGGGTAGCTGAGCCCTCCTGTCTTCGCTGCTTCCTTAAGTGCAGTGGTTGAGCTTTCTCCTCTCAGCCGCTCAGGTACTGTTACCTTTGACTTAATCGTTCCAAAACAGCAGCTTTTCCTGTAGCTGCAGGACCCTACTCCAACATCGAGCAAACCATAGAAGACCATCGAGCTTTCCTCCAAGCCGACAAAGCAGAAAAAACACGATCAAAGATCCACTATGACTCACATGTCCACCCTTGCACCTTCAGTGAAGGCGATATGGTTCTAGTCTACGACCAACCCAATGATAAATTGGGCAAAGGAAAGTTCAAGTCAATGTGGTATGGCCCAAACATCATCCACCATTGCCTCGAGAAAGGGGCATACACCCTCATTGACTCTGATGGACAACTCTTGGAGAACCCCCGCAATGGGCTCTACCTCAAGAAATTTTACGCTTAACATCACCAATGAGTCACTTCATTTTATTTTTCTTGTTTTTCAACGTTTTTCAGCAAAACTCAGAGGCAGAACCATCAGCTGCTAGTCCAAATTCAATCGGAATCAGTTTGAGACACCTCTCACATCTCTGGGCTCAAAATTATATCTCCTTATGAGACCATCATCTCATGTTTAGCAAATAAATTTCGGGACCATTTCCCACAAGTCACCTTGATTTACAAGACATGACAGGATGATTCAAATGTCTATAGACCTGTACTTGTAATACACTTCTCGACCGCTACTCATGCGAGTTTTCAAGCCACCACCTGTTAAGGGTTACCATTATTTAGTTTTGTTTTGTATTTTTAGCACATAGTTGTCTTTTCTATTCACCACACCTTACGCGGACCTCTGGACCACTGTCCATAAAATGATTTCTTTTTCATGCATGTATTTGGCATATAAGTGCCCCTAGACTTGCACTCACATCGCATGTAGTCAAGTCCATCCACCACAGCACACACACACACGCTCTCCCTCTGTCCAAGAGCCACCTCGGTTTGCATGCCTCTGCCGCACCGACTCACGATACTCTGTTGCGATCTACCCCATGCATGTATTGGTATGTTTGAGATCCTTCTGCTCTATCCATACTATGCATATGACCTTTGGACCATTGTCCATAGTCCCAACATGGGGCACCACCTGTGCCACTACAATCGGTTGACCATACTAGAGTTTCGTTTAAGCTCTTTTCTGACTCCTTAGAACAATGAAAATATAGATGAGCATAGTTGCTTCCTTTCCTGCTCACTAAAGTATAGGAAAGGGTGTCTACATTGTCTCGTTTATCTCCTTTTACAGACCATGTAGATAATCAATTGAAAAGGACCACCTTGGCACATTCAAGCCAAGACCGTTCCCCTCTGCATACTTTTATGCTTTCTCAGGCAGAGGGGCTGCACTTTACAAAAAATCTCACCATGGGTTGTCGTTAAGCTCTTTTCCATCCCTCTCATTAAGAAAAGATTGCCAAGCAAACTTGGTTTCATTCATGCTCATAAAAGTATATGAATGATCATCCAGTCAGTATAGGTTTAACCTTTTCTAGCTTGATTGGACTACCAACGGTAAAGAAGTCTCTCATCCCTTACAAGATGAGCGAGCTCTCATATGTATACTTTTTTCCTTTTTCAAGCACAGGAGACTACCAACGAAAAAGAGCCCCCACTAGAGTCTTCTTTGTGCTTTCAGACTCTCTAAAATTAAAAGCACCATCAAGCATTTACCTTCTCGAGCTCGCCAAAAATCCACGAGATCATACCACAACGGTGTCCCTAGACACCACCCCACAGAAAACAGTTTGGTAGCATTCCCACATTGGGTCTCCTTTGTTCAAAGTACTCTACAATGTGTCTTCCTTGGATCCCATCAATTTCAAAAGTGTCTACCTCCTCCAAGCATTTCCCATCTATAGTGACATTCCCGGTATTACAGCTATGATCCCATTCCCATGAGTCAGTTCCATTTGCTGCCTGGTCCACCCTACCGTCATACTCTAAACAAAGGAAGTTTGAGTCTACTACACTCCCCCATCCCCTATTCAATTATTTCCCTCCCCCCCATTCAGTGGGTCAGTCCGCAGATTGTCTCACACTTTTTGGTTATTTCCCTCGCGCTTCTGGTCAAGGAAACATCATTGCCTTGAATAGGGGCAGGTCTCCCTCTATCGACGACAACACACATATTCCAGAGGATAGACCCAGAGGTCCCTATACCTTGTTTTCATTAACATCATTGATGAGTTCCTTAGACCACTTGAGAGGAGTCCTTAGTGCCTCTCGAGATGGTTGTTACTCACATGCTCGACTTCAACTACATCATCACACCATTGAGATTCGTACAGGGTTTGGTCCGCACATTACTTGGTCGAAGACCCTAGATGTCACCTGACTCTAGCACATTGATGAGTCTACTAGAGGGACCTAAACAGGTTATGTCCCTTGTAATTTTTGGATTGCATTGGAGATAGTGTTCAAAAGCCCCAGCAGGGCTTCTATATAGATTTATTATTGATGCAGCATACTTGTACCACAGAGACTCTGACTCTCAATCAGCGAGTCCATACAGCTATGTACCATTCCAGATCCAACAAACCATCAGTCATGAAGATATAGCATTCCATGAGAATGCCATGGGTCCAATGTACCAGATCGGTATTATATTTAGCCTCACATTGAGGCAACCATTATTGTATCATCAGTTGTACATGATCGGCTCTTGTATTTTAGAGCATAGATCAAATTATTCTTTTGACATTGTCATGACCATGGGGATTCTTGCCTCATCCATATACATGTCACACATTATTTGTATCTCACCCATTGATGGAAACCATATTAATACAAAAACCAAAAGCCACCATGCCCCAGCCCCGGAAGCACCACCTCTCCACAACAAATCCTATGATGTTCGTCGGCCATACGATGAGATCCTACCCTCACACATCAAGGGGCAATCTGTTAACCCAAAAAATCCCTCACTTAGCTTTCCATGGCCTACACCACCCAAGGACACCATTTCACGACCCTCATATCACTCCATTAGACCCCCACATCCTCAAAATGGCTTAAGACTGAAGAAAGGGGCTTAAAAACCCCAAAAAGAAGCCTAAAATGCTCTCCTAGGAGCTAAAGCCCCCAAAAAGGGGCTAAAACCCTAAAAGGAGCTAAAGTTAGGGTGGAAGGGTCTAAAAGCCAAAAAAAGGGGCTAAAGCCCTGACCAAGGGCTTAAAACCCTAAAAGTCCCCAAAAAAGCTATAAAAGGAGGGTGGGGGGTCACTCTCAAAGACTCCTCTCTTGCATACTGTTATGCTGCTCGTGGATGCCTTGAGACCTCTTTGCCTCTCAAGCCACCCACATCCCCCTCTCTTCCACTCACATTCTTCCATTGAGCCATAGCTCCTCCTCCATTGCTGAGTGAGATAGAGAGGTGCTTCCTTCCAGCTAGGGCATGGTGGCCCATTTCACCAAAGGAGAGGTATAACATTATTTTCTTATGTGTTTTTTTAGTAGTTTAGTTATTTTCTGACCCATGTCTCTTTTTGCAGGTTTGATTTATAACATGTTTTTGCAGGTTTTTAGTTTCTAATAGTTGTTTGCAAGTTGTTGGAGCTAACCCTAATAGTGTTTGTAGAGGGGTTTCTAGCCATTCCATATTTTTCTCTTCTTTCTGTTTCTTTTATTTCTATCCGTCCATTTTTATTGCATTTTCCACACATAGGAACCTACCCTTCTGTCCTATAGACAGAAGGGAGCCATTCATGCCCCTATAGCAAGGAGAAATCCTTGCTACACCCCGGCTGGTCCCAAGTTGTGAAGATGTAGAAGATGTTAACATTGGGACATAATATCATCCTAAGATCATCAAAATATCAAGGATCCTCTCATTAGAATCCAAGCAAAAATACATCTTGTTGATGAAATAATATTCAGATGTGTTTTCTTGGAGCTGCAATGACCTGAAGGCTTATGATACAAGCATAATCCAGCATACCATACCACTCAAGAAGGACAAGGTGCCTTTCAAATAGACCATGAGAAGGATGAATCCCAAATTGCTGCCCCTGATAGAAAAGGAAATCAAGAAGTTATTTGTGTCCAAAATCATTGTGGCCCTCATATTGTCACATTGGCTGGAAAATCTAGTCCCTATTAGGAAAAAGAATGGGGAAATAAGAATATGCATCGACTTCAAGAACTTAACAAAGTTTCTTTGAAGGACCATTACCCACTTACCAAAATGGAACATATCTTGAAGAGAGTAGTGGGTTCACAAAGGATGTCCACCATGGATGGATTCTCAGCCTATAATCAGATCGTAGTGCACCCGTAGTATCAAGAGAAGACAACCTTCACCACACCCTATGGCACTTTCATGTATGCTAAAATGGAATTTGGGCTTATGAATGCAAGGGATACCTTTCAGAGAGCCATAGAAATAGCTTTCACTGATCAAAAAGACAAAATTTTGGTCATCTATCTGGACGATATCAATGTCTTTTCCAAATCTGACAAAGAACATGTTGCACACCTCTTAAGAACGTTCAGAAAATGCAAAAACTTTGGTACCTCCCTAAATCTGAAAAATTCATTCTTTGCTATGAACGAAGGGAAGCTACTGGGCCATATAATCTTTCAAGAAGGAATTAGGATAGATCCAAAAAGGGTTTAGGCTATCAACAAAATTAAGCTCCCTCGAAATAAGGTAGAGGTTCAGTCCTTTCTGGGAAAGGTAAATTTTCTTAGAATATTTATTGTTTCCCTTGCCGAAATAGTGAAGTATATCACAGACATGTTGTGGAATGATTAAGAAATCAAGTGGAATCCTGAAGCTAATAAATTATTTGAATACATAAAGACGGCCATATTTGAAGCACCCATACTTGCAAGCCCCAATTTTTCTAAATAATTCCTCATATTTTGATTTTCCTCAGAGCACGTAGTGGCAGGGGTATTGCTATAGAAGAATCATGACAGTCATGAACAACCCATTGCTTTTTATAGCAAGACCCTAAGATATGCTCCCTTGAATTATAATATCCTGGATAAGTAGGCTTATNCAGGGGGATTGCTATAGAAGAATCATGACAGTCATGAACAACCCATTGCTTTTTATAGCAAGACCCTAAGATATGCTCCCTTGAATTATAATATCCTGGATAAGTAGGCTTATGCTCTGGTGTAGGCCTTGAAGGATTTTTGAGTGTACATCTTACATTCTCACATCATTGCTCACCTTCCCACCAGCGTTGTAAAGGACATTCTGACTCAACTGGATCCTGATGGACGAAGGGGAAAGTGGATTGCAATCCTTATTGGGAAAATATTGTCTTGAATCATTTACCTAATATTTAATTATCATCCGGGGTTAGTAGGCTTAGAGTTGCTACAAAATATATGCGAAGGTAGAGAGTTTCATGGTAAATACTTTAATAAGCCAAAGATCAAAAAGCCTTAAGTTGAACTTCTAAGGATATAATATGACTAAGTTAATGAAATCAAAGGTAACATCAAACTATTTATAAATGTCCGGATATAAACAATGTTATGACAATAAACTATTCTAACTAGAGAGATTGCTTTTTACTTGAGAAAATGATTACATTAAAAAAGATTTACAATGACCAAATAGAAACTATACATGCACTAACTAAATCATTTCAATTCCACTCTCCTTGATTATTCTGAGGGTAGGAATTTACTATAATAGGAACTAGGGCAGGAGAGGTATCAAAATGACTCTCAAAAGAAGTATAAAATCTAAAGGGAATTAAGTCTAGTTTGATCTCTACAAAAATGTGTAAACTGAGAAATGTTGAGTTACAAGAAATAGTAAACATGATTGTTTATACACAAATCATTCCTATTTACAAAAGACTATATGAGGGTAGACATATTTTATGGACAAACAAAAAAATTAAAAATATGATTTGAGTTCTATCTTATAGATCCTTTTCACAACTGTATAATTTAAAAGAACAAATTATAAACACCTAATCTATTAATGCATGTAATTTAAAACTTATAAACAAAGGAACAACTTAAATCAAAGGCTCAATTATAGATCAATACACTGAGTTAAATTACATAACATAATTCCTATGCATAAGGTAAAAAGAAAGAGGAAGGAGAAATTATTTTTAACAAGAAGTCTTAAACAATCTTATCTAAAGGTCATTAAAAGAAAACATAAACATTATCTAACCATTACTACTCTGATAGAATCAGAAAACTAGAAAGATAAACTTTAAAACAAATTAAAAACACACAGGACTGAATGAGCAACTGTATAACATATGGAAATGAAAGTCTGTATAAAAGGTGGAATAGACTGTCTGTATGACATTTTGTTTAAAGAAAATGTTAAAACTTTAAGGAGACAATAAATTTAAATGATTTATTGAAGGGTAGTTGCCTCATGCATGTACTACTGCAATGTAAAAGAAAGAAGTAAACCTACTTTAATGACTGAATTCCCTAGCAATATAACCTAAGTTAATTTCATAATTCAAAGTATCCTTGAACAAACAAACATACTCTTAAGCAAATTCATGATTAAAACTAGAATAAACAAAACTAAATTTACTATAATTTAAATCTAGAAATCAAGCAATGAATTATAAAGACTTTGCAGAAAAACATGGAAACTATATTAGGCACAACTGAATCTAAAATTTATTTTAAGTGCAAACGAATCTGAAAGCTATTCTAAGTGCAACCGGTTGCTACTTGATGAAAGAAACCTACATGCTCAACATAATATTAAACTGAAATCTATGCTACAGGAAACATGAATGATGACAGAAACGAAACTACACAAACAACTTATAAGAAAAATTATACTAATTACAGAGGAAAGAAATAACAAAACCTATAGAAATATTTAAAGACTTTTTTTGTCAAGGGGCCTTCCCAATGAACAGAGTTATGCTTCTTCTAATCACACATGATCATATATAGTGCAACAGGACTTTCAGTAAATTAAGAGGGTAGCGTTACAGAGTTTTTTACATTGAACTGATCAAATAAAAGACAGAAAATCAGACTCCCAACTTCAAGAAGCAGTTCCTAAGTCGCATTTCTATATGTACATTGTTCAATGGAGGCGAGAAAGTCGACCCTTTAGTGGGCGACTGCTCTTCATGATAAGGTAGTCATAATGTCAAATAAGTGCATTAACAACTAATAAACAACAACTCCTCTTCTCTCGAAGATCGGGTTTCCTCTGGTGCACGAAGTGGCTTATGAATTCAATCCAAATCACAGCCGGTGTCAAGGTGTCATGCAGAGACATGAGATGGGAACTTCTTCCAGAAGAATACTGATGCTGAGATGCTGGCGCGTGGTGATGAAAGTTCCTGGCTGTTTTCCCATGCCTTTAACGCATAGAAATATGCTACCAATAATGCAGGGTATTTTTGGTGATCTGGACAGCAAGCTGGATATGCCCTCCATATATCTAGTTGAATGTGTGTCTGCTTGTTACCCTGCCTAAAAGACCATATAACCTGCAAACAATAATACACATGAATTAATATAGCGAATGCGCTCCATATCATGCCAATTTAATCATTGAAACCATAAAATGATGATAATAAACAAAATTATTATAAACCTTAAATTTATTCATACCTGAGGCTTGAATAGTGAGATGCATGGTGCAAAAGACACTAAAAAGTAACAAAAAATGTGTTAATATGTGAAGTATTGAACCCAAAAATGGTGACAAAATTGTTAATCTGTACAATCATTAATGAGCATTAGT
Organism: Pseudotsuga menziesii; assembly: GCA_001517045.1. Classification (NCBI taxonomy): domain Eukaryota; kingdom Viridiplantae; phylum Streptophyta; class Pinopsida; order Pinales; family Pinaceae; genus Pseudotsuga; species Pseudotsuga menziesii. The sequence goes on from LPNX010425649.1 coordinate 163,503, forward strand.
CATAATATCATATAGATGTGACCCTAATGGTATGACTTGGATTTTTACCCAATAAAACTAATCCAACACTTAATCATAGGTACGAAAAATATCATAAAAAAACTATCCATCTCATCATTCGGCCTTTTATTCACACCAACATTCGGCCCTTCATATGATCCTTCACACAACTTTTCATATGAAATAATTCTTTTAGCGTTCTTACTTATTCATCCACAATTGTAAGGCCAATTTCTCTATCTGCGTTATCCTGCAAACACTTTATCATTTGTTAATGAGTCTTTTAAAAGTAAAAATGAAGACAGACAATCAGCTAATCCTCCACCAAACCAAAGATATGGCATGTCTTCAATCCACACAAGAAAACTATGTAATTTGCAAAAGAATTAAGTTCAGTCATGTTGTTGTAAGTTTGTAAAAGAGAAAAATACTAACAAATAAAGTGAAAGGATTCAAATAGATATATTTTAAAGAATAGTGCTCAAATGTATAGAGATATAAATGGATCATTTATGATGTGATGAATAGTACCATAGGGAAAACTTGTCACCCTTGCCTTTTTGTAAATATATCTTGTCATCTCAAAAATTATTTGAGCTCACCTTCGAATTTGTAGGAGTTTACAACTATGGGTCCCATTGCTAGGATAAACATATCCTAGATATTGATTGAAATCAGATTGTCGGATCCAAGGGTATATTAGAGTTATTATTTGATGAAATCATAAACAATAGGACTAAACATATTTTACTGTTAAACTATGTGCCTAGTGGTGCATGAACCGGATCTCTTGTTACTTGATATTGCCCCGCTGCCAGCAGGCCTCTTCAGTACCCCAACGGGGTTATCTTGGTGCCATGCAAGCATAGCCCCACTGCTAGCAAGCCAGGGATAATTTTAGGGGAAAAATTTAGCCCATGGGCTATTTTTAGGGGGTTTTCTCGAAAAAATGATTTTCCATTTTGCAATTTTTGAAGCCCTGTTTCACCCAATTTTGATGGGGTAAATTGTTTTCACCCTAAAAATCGTCAAATTATTATATAAACGATATAAAATCCTTGGAAATTAAAGTATTTTTTGAAAAATATCGCCAAAAATTTTATAGTTGATGTTTTAAGAATTGATAAGATTTTCTAACATTTATACACTTTTAAATAAGCATGGTTCCTTAAAATCATCCCTGCAGTGAACCTGTTCAGTACCCCGACGGGTTTACTTTCATTTATCAAGCTTCCTTGTAACTTATTACTTAGCATTGACCCTCTACCAGCAGGCCTATTTAGCACCCCAGTGGGTTTTCCTTGTATAAATATTTTGAGTATAGGAAGTCGATTGGTATTAGAGTGTGCTATGACCTGCTAAACACATGAGTTAAAAAAAAAATCACAAAATGGCCTTAACTATAGATCATGTCAAAGGATAATAACTTAAAGGTGTCCCTGGGCCTTTCAGTAATTTCTTTATAAAAGGTAATGTTCCCCACAAGAAGCAATTCTACTTACCCTCTAGTGTCCTCAAAGATAGTTAAGAGTCAAGTTTTGACAACAAGTGTAGATGAGATAGTAACCTCTAGGTATGAAAATGCTAAACATAAGTCTTTTGAGCAATTGTTCAAATAATCTAAATCTGAATCAAAACACTTAGCATAACAAAATCATAAAATAATTGGTTTGAAAGTGATATACAAGAAAAGCTTCAAGGTCTTATTAGAGCACTTTCTTTTTTGGATAGTACCTCATAAGCTATTCAAAGAAATAAATGCTTCTTCAAAACCATTTGTTAGATGATTTATTTTATACTTAAAAGCATAGAAAAGAGTCCTCTAGAAATAATTGATTAGAAATGACTCTTTATTTATTCAAAGAGATATACATATATTTACATAAATACAAGTAATGAAAACCCACAATATTTTTTAAGATCAAGAGGAAGAGATTTTTGGAGAGAGTGGTCCAATGATTACCTCTATCTTGATAGGATCCATCTTGATCTTTTGGGGAAAATCATGATGCCCCATGCAAATATAGCATGGAGGAAATTTAATTAATGGACATTCCTGCTGAGGATGTTTACTTTTACATTCTGGATAGACATTGTTTTTTGTTGCTCGTTCTTCTTCCTGGTTTTTTATGTCAGTTTGGTTTCTAGAGTGAGTGTACCTAGAAGGTTTCTTTTGAGGTAAGAATGGAGCATCCCATCATTCTTTTTCAGAAGATAACTTCCTTTGATCACTCATTCTTTTATTGGTTCTTATAGGAGTAGGGAATGCTACTATGGATATGTAAATTTGAGGGGTTACTATTACCAAAGAGAACTCCCACCTAGGTAAGTTCAGCTTCCTTACTTCAAGAGTTATATTATCGGACTTTGTTACTTAGTGTAAGGTTAAGATGTTCCCTAGTTAATTCTTTTTAAATTTTGTCAAAAATAGGGCCCTCAGGTCCTCTTTCCAGGATCTCTTTTCTTTCTATAATTTCCCCCTTGTAAGAATCTCTTTATGGTTCTAGCAAAACTATTGTCTATAAGTGTGTTTTTTTTCAATACCTATTTAGGGAGATCGGTTTTTTAGGTTTTCTATAAAAAATTTATAAAAACTCAAAAAAAAATTGCTATCTTATGCTACTATTATTACTTGATTTGGGGGCATATGCTATAACAGATGCGCAGGTTCTTACCTCTCGTCTTACTACTCCCCCATTTCCAGCCTACATCTACCTTACGAAACAAATCCCCGGAAACGGCCCCAAAAATGTTGGGCAAAATATTGTCTTCAATAATATACGTAATATTTAATTATCAACCGGGATTAGTAGGCTTAGAGTTTCTACAAAATATATGTGAAGGTAGAGAGTGTCGTGGTAAATACTTTAATAAGCCAAAGATCAAAAGGCCTTAATTTGAACTTCTAAGGATCTAATATGACTAAGTTAATGAAAACAAAGGTAACATCAAACTATTTATAAATGTCCGGATATAAACAATCTTATGACAATAAACTATTCTATCTAGAGAGATTGATTTTTACTTGAGAAAATGACTACATTATAAAATATTTACAATGGCCAAATAGAAACTATACATGCACTAAATAAATCATTTCAATTCCACTCTCCTTGATTATTCTGAGGGTATGCATTTACTGTAATAGGAACCGGGGCAAGAGAGGTATCAAAATGGCTCTCAAAGAAGTATAAAAGCTATAGGGAATTAAGCCTAGTTTGATCTCTACAAAAATGTGTAAACTGAGAAATGTTGAGTTACAAGAAATAGTAAACATGATTGTTTATACACAAATAACTCCTATTTACAAAATACTATATGAGGGTAGACATAGTTTATGGACAAACATAAAACATACAAAGATGATTTGAGTTCTATCTTATATATCCTTTTCACCACTGTATAATTTAAAAGAACAAATTATAAGCACCTAATCTATCAATGCATGTAATTTAAAACTTATATACAAAGGAACAACTTAAATCAAAGGCTCAATTACAGATCAATACAATGAGTTAAATTACATAACATAATTCCTATGCATAAGGTAAAAAGAAAGAGGAAGGAGAAATAAGTTTTAACAAGAAGTCTTAAACAATATTATCTAAAAGTATTTAAAAGAAAACATAAACATTATCTAACCATTACTACTCCGATAGAATCAGAAAACTAGAAAGGTAAACTTTAAAACAAATTAAAAACACACATGACTAAATGAGCGACTGTATAACAGGTGGAAATGAAATTCTGTATAAAAGTTGGAACAGACTGTCTGTATGACATTTTGTTTAAAGAAAATGTTAAAACTTTAAGGAGATGGTAAATTTAAATGCTTTATTGAAGGGAAGCTTCCTCATGCATGTACTACTGCAATGTAAAAGCAAGAAGTAAACCTAATTTAATGACTGAATTCCATAGCAATATAACCTAAGATAATTTCATAATTCAAAGCATCCTTTAAAAAACTAACATACTCTTAAGCAAATTCATGATAAAAACTGGAATAAACAGAACTAAATTGACTATAATTTAAATCTACAAGTCAAGCTGTTATCTCCCAAAATAAATTTGTTTTGATAGTATGAAGAATTTAACTCATGTAATGAAGAATATGAAGGTCACTAACAATTTGAAAGCCTCTGTTTTTAATTTGGGTAAAAATTTCACAAGTTCCAGCGTTCTGTGGCTTGGGCGAGGATCAGAACATCTCATTAGCCACCGAAAGATGGAAGATAATGGCAGGTGGAAGACCCCTTCAGTAAATATGCATATTGCTGAATCTTTTTTACACCATAGAAATGTTTTTCAAGCAGCAATCGAAAGTTGTGAAGACTACAGATCAGTGAGATAGTTCATTGCAGAGCCGCAACTATGTAAGGAAGAAAGACTATGGCTTCTGATCGATGACAAGGATGATTCTGATCAATCAATAGATGAACTCTTTGGTGGTCGGAAGGACTAAGAACAACATAGCGGCAAAATAGTCCACTAGGGAGCCACAACGACGGAGAAAACAATGATTAAAATTTTTGATGCATTATTTACTACAGCTCTCAATCACCGATGAGTTATTTATGGAGAACCTTTTTGGCAAATAAACGTATCGCTAAAACTTTTACTGCCTACGAAACATTTTTAAACAAAGATCGGAGGTATATTCCTCTATTGCACCAACATTGCGGAGTCTTAGTGCACTGCGATGCTGCAACTATGGATAAGAGAATGATTAAAGGATCCGATGGAAACTCCTACTCACTTCTGACAGCGATGAAAGTAGTTCAGGATTTGAAAACACTAAGGTATCGGTGAGATAGTTAGCTAAGGGGCCAAAATAGTGGAAGAAACATGGACAAGGCTTACGATCAATTGACAGAAAAGCATTCTGATAGCGCAACAATGAGAAATCATCGGCGATCAGGAAAGCTGAGAACTACAGATTGGAGAATATAGAGATTAAAATCACTGCAACTGCAAAGAATATAGTGCCTAAAATTTCCACAACTTCAGAAGATACAATGATTAAAAGTTTCGATGGTGAGAGATTTTGAGTTTCGATCGCCGACGAAATCAGTCCCGGAATTGAAAATTTTAAAAGCATCGGCAAGCTAGTCCACTATTGTGCCACAACAGTGGAAGAACTACAGAGAAACCATCGGTGAATTAGTCCTCTAAAGGGCTGCTACTACAGAAGAAAGATAGACTACGGGGTGCGTAAGAAGATGAAACTTTGGCATCGAAAACCAGAATCACTAGCCATCGACAAGATAATGAAACGGGGAGCCGCAACGGCGGAAGAAAAACAGACTAAGGCTCCTGATAAATGAAAAAGTTTACAACACTCCAATAAGCATGACAATGAAGGATCATCAGTGATCACAAGGCATATAGACTACGGATCGACAAGTTTTTAACGAAACATCTCCGCAATGACAACGACATAGAAGACTAATGCACCAATTCCATCACCAACCAACTTCCGGCAGCAATACAATGAAATTTAGTTCATTTCACCTTCATAACTGTGGAAACATTGAGACTTGGGGAATCGATGGAATAGAGGAAAAATCCTTCGATCAGTGACCACGGTGGTAAACTACGGAGAAATAGAGACTTGGAGCGTTGAATCTGCGGCGACAAGATAAAGAAAAACTCCAGTGGATTAAATGAGGAAAATCACTTCAAGTAAATCATTAGAGAGAATTTGAGGTCAAAAATGGGCCTCCTAAGAGATGTACTACAAAAATATAAGATATATTAAAATATTATGAGTTAGGGGTTTTATGG